>OV702283.1:484493897-484877144 GCA_916181665.1 Avena sativa
AGTTCTGGCAACGTCTTATTCATGTTTTGCTTGTTGTAGTTCATCACAAAGTTCTTGTAACTTGGTGGTAGTGATTGGAGGACACGGTAAATCCCCAAAGCATTAGGAATCACAATACCCAAGCTTTGAAGTTTGTTTGCGTTCCCAGACATCTTAAGCACATGCTCACTGACGGAACTGCCTTCTTCCATCTTGCAGTTAAAGAACTTTTCAGAATCCTCATAGCTTTCAATTGCCGCATGAGTCTCAAAGATCAATTTGAGATCCTCGACAATATCATATGGGTCTGAATTCTCAAACCTTTTCCGAAGCTCCGATTCTATACAAGATAGCACACTGAACTGTGGAGTACTGAGTCTTCCGAGTGAGGTAAAAGTTCTTTACTTCATCGGCAGCATCAGCTGCAGGTGGGTCACCCAGCGGTGCATCCAGCACATAGGTCAAATTACCAGCTGTGAGGACAATCCTCAAATTGCGGAACCAATCCGCGAAGTTGCTTCCATTGTTTTTCAACTTTTCTTTCTCTAGGAACGCATTAAAATTGATGGTAGGGGCTGCCATTGATCTACAACATATTTGCAATAGTTTAGACTAAGTTTATGACAAATTGAGTTCAAATTAATAATAAAATTAATCTAGGTGAACTCCCACTAAAAACAATATCCCTCACATTGTTTTAGTGATCACATGAACCAAATCCACCACATCAACACCGATCATCATGAGAGTTGATATAGTTTCAATGGCGAACAATCGACATGTTCATCATATCTACTATATGATTCATGCTTTACCTTTCGGTGATCCGTGTTCCGAGACCATGTCTGTACATGCTAGGCTCGTCAAGATCAAACCTTAGTTTCCGCATGAGCAAATCTGGCTTGCTCACGTTGTATACACTTGCGGAATCTAACACACCCGATCATCACGTGGTGCTTCGAAACAACAAGCTTTAGCAACGGTGCTAACTGAGGGTGAACACTTTATGACTTGAAATTCATGTGCATGAGGGATCATCTTATAATGCTACGTCGTCTACTAAGCAATACAAGATGCATAAAGGATTAACATCACATGCAATTCATAATATGTGATATGGTATGGCCTTTCTTCATTGTGCTTGCGATCTCCATCTTCTAGCACGAACATGATCTCCATCATTACCGGCATTGCATCAAGGTCAATGACGCTTATCCATGGTTGTCGTCCACCGGCTTCAACTATTACAACTACTTTGAATAGACACGCGGTTCTTAACATAAATTAAATACAACCATATGGCTCCTGCCGGTTGCCAACTTACAATAAGGAACATTGCATACATCAAATATAATCACAATCATGGCCATATCACATCACAGCACACCCCTGCAAAACAAAGTTAGACGCCTCTACTTTCTTTGCATGTTTTACGTGGTTTGGGGCTTTCAATAAGTGTCGTTCTAACTTACGAACATGAACCACAACATTGATACTAGTATTGTTAATCACCCGTTGTAAATTGGATCTTTACTATGCTAGGAGAAACAGGCACCCGCAAAGCTACTTATGCAATACAAGTTGTATGTCAAGCGTGGAGCAAGTCTCATGAACGATGTCATGTAAGGTTAGCCCGGGCCACTTCATCCCAACATACCGCAAGATGCAAAGTACACAAGAAGCAATCGACAAAAAAAGCATCAACGCCCACAATGACCATTGTGTTCTACTCGTGCAACAGATCTACATATAGACACGGCTCTGATACCACTGTAGGGTTTCGTAGCATGGAAAACAAAAAATTTCTACCGCATACAAACAAACAAGCCAAGATCTATCTACTAGATTGTAGCAACGAGTCGATGGAATAACTCACCCTCGAAGATTCCAAAGTGTTTAACGAGAGCGGATTCTCGTGGGTGATGAGGTCGTACTCTTTCTGATCTCAAGATCGCGTAGACGATCCTTCCGGCGCTGCGTTCCGGCAGCGCTCCCGCAGTCGGTCACACATTCGGTACTCGACAAAGATCTTCCTCTCCCTTGTTCCAGCAGGCAGCGGAGGTTGTAGCACTCTCCTCGCGATTCCGGCAGCACAACGGCGTGGTACCGGAAGTAGAGGGGAGATCTCGCAGGGCTTCGCCTTAAGCCGAAGCGAGTATGGTGGAGTATGAGAGAGTCCCCCGACGATCTATGGTTTAGACACGCCGAGGAAGAGGTGCTAGAGTCGGCGGCTAGGGTTTGGAGGTTCCCAAGTCGGCGGAAAGGAGATCCCTAGGCGGCAGCGGCTTGGAGGGCGGCGGCGGCTAGGGTTAGTGTTTTCGGGGCAAGGGACTTGTGTGTCTCTAGGCGGGAGCCCTGCCCCTCCTTATATAGGTGGAGGGGCCGGCCGGCCAAGGGGAGGGAGGGGAGTCCCTCCCGCTTGGGTGGTGCGCCGCCGGTTGGAGGAGGGAAACCCTCCCCAACTCGGTTTCCCAATCCTCCTCCTCTTTCCAAAACTTGTCGTTTGACTTTCAAACTATCCGTTTGACTTTTCAAACTAGGATTTGAATAAACCCTCTATTTTGAACAGCGATGACACCGAATACATGATGAAATCATATCAACTTGATATAACACATTCATGTACCCTTCCCCCCCGGAGTGCCAGACATTCTGGAACCTTCTAGAACATTCCTGATGAAAACACCGGAACCATTCTCTGTAGGGTTTCGTAGCATGGAAAACAAAAAAATTCTATCGCATACAAACAAACAAGCCAAGATCTATCTACTAGATTGTAGCAATGAGTCGATGGAATAACTTACCCTCGAAGATTCCAAAGTGTTTAACGTGAGCGGATTCTCGTGGGTGATGTAGTCGTACTCTTCCCGATCTCAAGATCGTGTAGACGATCCTTCCGGCGCTGTGTTCCGGCAGCGCTCCCGCAGTCGGTCACACGTTCGGTACTCGAAGAAGACCTTCCTCTCCCTTGTTCGAGCAGGCAGCGGAGGTTGTATCACTCTCCTCGCGATTCCGGCAGCACAACGGCGTGGTACCGGAAGTAGAGGGGAGATCTCGCAGGGCTTCGCCTTAAGCCGGAGCGAGTATGGTGGAGTATGAGAGAGCTCCTCGGCGATCTAGGTTTTAGACACACCAAGGAGGAGAGGCTAGAGCCGGCGGCTAGGGTTCCGGGGACCCCAAGTCGGCGGCTAGGACAAAACCCTAGGGGGCGGCGGCGGCTATGGTGGTAGGCTCCAAGCTAGGGTTTGAGGAGAGGTACTTGTGTGTGCTAGGAGGGAGCCCTGCCCCTCCTTATATAGGTGGAGGGGCCGGCGGCCAAGGGGAGGGAGTGGAGTCCCTCCCCAACTCGGCTTGGGTGGTGCGCCGGTTTGGGGAGGAGGGACTCCCTCCCCAACTAAGTTTCAACCTCCTCCTCCTCTTTCCAAAACTTGTCGTTTGACTTTCAAACTAGCCGTTTGACTTTTCAATTTAGGATTTGAATAAACCCTTTATTTTGGACAGCGAAGACACTTAGTACATGATGCAATCATTCCAACTTTCAATGACACATTCATGTACCCCTTCCCCTCCGGAGTGCCGGACATTCCGGAACCTTCTAGAACATTCCCGATGAAAACACCGGAATCATTCCCGAACTCCGAAACGGAACTTTCCTTATATGAATCTTATTCTCCGGACCATTCCGGATCTCCTCATGATATCCCGGATCCCATCCGAGACTCCGAACAACATTCGGTCTCTTTCTCATTCATTCCATAACTACTCAAACAACGTCGAATCCTTAAGTGTGTCTCCCTATGGTTCGTGAATTATGCGGACATGATCGAGACGCTTCTCCGAACTATAACCAATAGAGGAATCTGGAAATTCATATGGCTCCCACATATTTCTACGATTACTTTGCGATCGAATGAACCACTTACATACGATACCAATTTCCCTTTGTCTCACGACAGTTTACTTATCCGAGGTTATGATCGTCGGTATCTCTGTATACCTAGTTTAACCTCGTTACCGATAAGTACTCTTTTCTCGTTCCTGTGATATGTGATCCCTTGTGAGCCAGTCACATGCTTGCAAGCCAATTGGATGACATTCCACCGAGAGGGCCCAGAGTATATCTATCCGTCAAATGGATGGACAAATCCCACTCTTGATCCATGTGTCTCAACCAATAATTTTCAAACACTCAATGCCACCTTTATAGCCACCCAGTTACGGTGTGGTGTTTGATGTCATCAAAGCATCCATCTGGTAAAGGTGATATACATGATCTCATGGTCGAAGGAATTAGGTTACTATGTATCAGAAAGCATATAGCAATTGAACTATTAAAATGACTTGATCTTTATGCTACGCTTATCTATAGGAGTATGTCCACCATATCATTCTCCTAATGATATGATCTTGTTGTTGATAACATCTCAATGTTCATGATAGGGAAACCACAATCATTTAATCAACCAACAAGCTAGTGATGTATAGAGGCTATACAAGGGACTTCAAATTAAGTTTACAAATCACACAAGTATCAATGTTTCCTTGTTAATGATATTATAGCATGAATGTAAACATTTATCATAAACACAAAGATATAATAATAACTACATTTATTATTGCCTCTAGGGCATATCTCCAACAGTCTCCCACTTGCACTAGAGTCATCTAATCTAGATTACATGGTAATATACCGAACACCCATGGAAGTTTGGTGCTGGTCATGTTTTGCCCTCGGGAGAGGTTTAGTCAACGGATCCGCCACATTCAGATCTGTGTGTACTTTGCAAATCTTTATATCCCCATCTTGGATATTTTCTCGAATAGCGTGAAAACGTAGCTTTATGTGCTTCAGCTTCTTGTGTGACCTTGGTTCTTGCGCATTGGCTATGGCGCCCATGTTATCACAGTAGATAGACATTGGGTCCAGCGCACTAGGAACCACACCCAGCTCTGTAATGAACTCTTTCATCCATATCGCTTCTTGTGAATCCTCCGAAGCAGCCATGTATTCCGATTCAGTTGAAGATCTCGCCACAACGCTTTGCTTTGCACTCCTCCAGCTAACTGCTGCACCATTCAAAATAAATACGTATCCAGATTGTGGTTTAGAATCATCTGGATCGGTGTTCCAACTAGCATCGGTTTAACAACGAGCTGTTCATCACCTCCATAAAAAAGAACCATATCCTTAGTTCTTCTCAAGTACTTAAGGATGTTTTTGACCGCTGTCCAATGATCCACTCCTGGATCACTTCGATATCTGCTAGTCAAAGTAACAGCATATGCAATGTCGGGTCTAGTACATAGCATGGCATACATTAGAGATCCTATGGCTGAGGCATAGGGAGTCTTACTCATCCTTTCTCTATCTTCTGCCGATGTCGGACTTTGAGTTTTACTCAAGGTCGTATTGGGAAACATGGGCAAGAACCCTTTCTTGCTATCTTCCATTCCAAACCTCTTTAGAACTTTGTCCAAATATGTACTCTGTGACAATGATATTTGGCGTTTCGATCTATCTCTATAAATCTTTATGCCTAATATGTAAGCTGCTTCGCCAAGATCCTTCATTGAAAAACTATTATTCAAATATTCCTTGACACTATTAAGAAGTTCCACATCATTCCCAATCAACAATATGTCATCTACATATAGTATTAAGAATGCTACAGAGCTCCCACTCACTTTCTTGTAAATATAAGCTTCTCCATAAGTTTGTATAAAACCAAAACTTTTGATCACCTTATCAAAACGTTGATCCAACTTCGGGATGCTTGCTTCAATCCATAGATGGACCGTTGAAGTTTGCATACCTTGTTAGCATCTTTAGGATCGACAAAACCTTTGGGTTGCATCATATAGAACTCTTCATCAATGTCTCCATTGAGGAATGCTGTTTTGACATCCATCTGCCATATCTCATAATCATAATATGCAGCGATTTCTAACATAATCCTTACAGACTTTAGCTTCTCTACTGGTGAGAAAGTCTCATCTTAGTCAACTCCTTGAATTTGTCGAAACCCTTTTGCGACAAGTCGAGCTTTATAGAAAGTAACATTACCATCAACATCTGTTTTCTTCTTGAAGATCCATTTGTTCTCGACAGCCTTCCGGCCATCTGGTAAGTCCAACAAAGTCCATACTTGGTTTTCATACATGGATCCAATCTCGGATTTCATGGCTTCTTGCCATTTATTGGAATCTGGGCTCATCATCGCTTCCTCATATGTCTCGGGGTCATCGGTGTTATCCACCAACATGACACTCATAACGGGATCATACCAATCTGGAGTGGTACGAGTTCTCGTTGACCTCCGAGGCTCTATAGCAACTTCAACCGAAGTTTCATGATCATCATCATTAGCTTCCTCTCTAATTGGTGCAGGCACCACAAGAACTTCTTCCGGTGCTGCGCTGCTCGCAATTTCGAGAGAAGGTTCGACAACCTCGTCGAGTTCTACTTTCCTTCCAGTCACTTCTTTCGAGAGAAATTCCTTCTCTAGAAAGGATCCATTCTTGGCAACGAAGATTTTGCCTTCGGATCTATGATAGACGGTATACCCAATAGTTTCCTTCGGGTATCCTATAAAGACGCATTTTTCCACTTTGGGTTCAAGCTTGTCCGACTGTAACTTCTTTACATAGGCTTCGCAACCCCAAACTTTAAGGAACGACAATTTAGGTTTCTTCCCAAACCATAATTCATACGGTGTCGTTTCAACGGATTTAGACGGTGCCCTATTTAAAGTGAATGCGGCTGTTTCTAATGCATAACCCCAAAATGATAGCGGTAAATCTGTAAGTGACATCATAGAACGAACCATCTCTAAGAGAGTTCGATTACGACGTTCGGACACACCATTACGCTGTGGTGTTCCCGGCGGTGTCAACTGTGAAAGTATTCCGCATTTCTTCAAATGCTCGCCAAACTCGTAACTTAGATATTCACCTCCACGATCAGAACGTAGAAATTTAATCTTCTTGTTACGTTGATTCTCTACCTCACTTTGAAATTCCTTAAACTTCTCGAAAGTTTCGGACTTATGTTTCATGAAATAGATATACCCATATCTACTCAAGTCATCCGTGAAGGTAAGAACATAACGATAACCACCCCGCGATGCTACACTCATTGGACCACACACATCGGTATGTATGATTTCCAATAAGTCCGTAGCTTGCTCCATCATACCAGAAAATGGAGTCTTAGTCATTTTACTCATCATACATGCTTCGCACCTATGAAGTGATTCGAAATCAAGTGATTCAAGAAGTCCATCGGAATGGAGTTTCTTCATACGCTTCACTCCAATGTGACCAAGACGACAGTGCCACATATAGGTCGAGTTATCGCTCGATTTCAAACGTTTAGCCTCAATGTTATTAATATGTGTATTTCCACTATTGAGATTCAATAAGAATAGACCATCTATCAAAGGTGCATGTGCATAAAACATATTACTCATATAAATCGAACAACCATTATTCTCGGACATAAACAAGTAACCGTCTCGCAATAAACAAGATCCCGATATAATGTTCATGCTTAACGCAGGCACCAAATAACAATTATTTAAGTATAAAAATAATCCCGATGGTAGATGAAGGGGTAGCGTGCCGACCGCGATCACATCAACGTTTGATCCGTTTCCCACGCGCATCGTCACCTCGTTCTTCGCTAGCTTCCGTTTATTTTGCAGCACCTGTTTCGAGTTACAAATATGAGCAACCGAACCAGTATCAAATACCCAGGAACTACTACGAGTACTAGTGAGATACACATCAATAACATGTATATCAGATATACCTTTCTTCTTGATGTTGCCGTTCTTCAAATCCGCCAAGTACTTTGGGCAATTCCGCTTCCAGTGACCTTCTCCCTTGCAGTAAAAGCACTCAGTATCAGGCTTAGGTCCAGCCTTGGTCTTCTTTGTCGGCGTGGTAACTTTCTTACCACCCTTCTTGAAGTGTCCCTTCTGCTTAGACTTGCCTTTCTTGAATTTGGTGGTCTTATTGACCAACAACACTTGGTGCTCTTTCTTGATCTCCACTTCTGCAGATTTCAACATGGCAAAGAGTTCTGGCAACGTCTTATTCATGTTTTGCTTGTTGTAGTTCATCACAAAGTTCTTGTAACTTGGTGGTAGTGATTGGAGGACACGGTAAATCCCCAAAGCATTAGGAATCACAATACCCAAGCTTTGAAGTTTGTTTGCGTTCCCAGACATCTTAAGCACATGCTCACTGACGGAACTGCCTTCTTCCATCTTGCAGTTAAAGAACTTTTCAGAATCCTCATAGCTTTCAATTGCCGCATGAGTCTCAAAGATCAATTTGAGATCCTCGACAATATCATATGGGTCTGAATTCTCAAACCTTTTCCGAAGCTCCGATTCTATACAAGATAGCACACTGAACTGTGGAGTACTGAGTCTTCCGAGTGAGGTAAAAGTTCTTTACTTCATCGGCAGCATCAGCTGCAGGTGGGTCACCCAGCGGTGCATCCAGCACATAGGTCAAATTACCAGCTGTGAGGACAATCCTCAAATTGCGGAACCAATCCGCGAAGTTGCTTCCATTGTTTTTCAACTTTTCTTTCTCTAGGAACGCATTAAAATTGATGGTAGGGGCTGCCATTGATCTACAACATATTTGCAATAGTTTAGACTAAGTTTATGACAAATTGAGTTCAAATTAATAATAAAATTAATCTAGGTGAACTCCCACTAAAAACAATATCCCTCACATTGTTTTAGTGATCACATGAACCAAATCCACCACATCAACACCGATCATCATGAGAGTTGATATAGTTTCAATGGCGAACAATCGACATGTTCATCATATCTACTATATGATTCATGCTTTACCTTTCGGTGATCCGTGTTCCGAGACCATGTCTGTACATGCTAGGCTCGTCAAGATCAAACCTTAGTTTCCGCATGAGCAAATCTGGCTTGCTCACGTTGTATACACTTGCGGAATCTAACACACCCGATCATCACGTGGTGCTTCGAAACAACAAGCTTTAGCAACGGTGCTAACTGAGGGTGAACACTTTATGACTTGAAATTCATGTGCATGAGGGATCATCTTATAATGCTACGTCGTCTACTAAGCAATACAAGATGCATAAAGGATTAACATCACATGCAATTCATAATATGTGATATGGTATGGCCTTTCTTCATTGTGCTTGCGATCTCCATCTTCTAGCACGAACATGATCTCCATCATTACCGGCATTGCATCAAGGTCAATGACGCTTATCCATGGTTGTCGTCCACCGGCTTCAACTATTACAACTACTTTGAATAGACACGCGGTTCTTAACATAAATTAAATACAACCATATGGCTCCTGCCGGTTGCCAACTTACAATAAGGAACATTGCATACATCAAATATAATCACAATCATGGCCATATCACATCACAGCACACCCCTGCAAAACAAAGTTAGACGCCTCTACTTTCTTTGCATGTTTTACGTGGTTTGGGGCTTTCAATAAGTGTCGTTCTAACTTACGAACATGAACCACAACATTGATACTAGTATTGTTAATCACCCGTTGTAAATTGGATCTTTACTATGCTAGGAGAAACAGGCACCCGCAAAGCTACTTATGCAATACAAGTTGTATGTCAAGCGTGGAGCAAGTCTCATGAACGATGTCATGTAAGGTTAGCCCGGGCCACTTCATCCCAACATACCGCAAGATGCAAAGTACACAAGAAGCAATCGACAAAAAAAGCATCAACGCCCACAATGACCATTGTGTTCTACTCGTGCAACAGATCTACATATAGACACGGCTCTGATACCACTGTAGGGTTTCGTAGCATGGAAAACAAAAAATTTCTACCGCATACAAACAAACAAGCCAAGATCTATCTACTAGATTGTAGCAACGAGTCGATGGAATAACTCACCCTCGAAGATTCCAAAGTGTTTAACGAGAGCGGATTCTCGTGGGTGATGAGGTCGTACTCTTTCTGATCTCAAGATCGCGTAGACGATCCTTCCGGCGCTGCGTTCCGGCAGCGCTCCCGCAGTCGGTCACACATTCGGTACTCGACAAAGATCTTCCTCTCCCTTGTTCCAGCAGGCAGCGGAGGTTGTAGCACTCTCCTCGCGATTCCGGCAGCACAACGGCGTGGTACCGGAAGTAGAGGGGAGATCTCGCAGGGCTTCGCCTTAAGCCGAAGCGAGTATGGTGGAGTATGAGAGAGTCCCCCGACGATCTATGGTTTAGACACGCCGAGGAAGAGGTGCTAGAGTCGGCGGCTAGGGTTTGGAGGTTCCCAAGTCGGCGGAAAGGAGATCCCTAGGCGGCAGCGGCTTGGAGGGCGGCGGCGGCTAGGGTTAGTGTTTTCGGGGCAAGGGACTTGTGTGTCTCTAGGCGGGAGCCCTGCCCCTCCTTATATAGGTGGAGGGGCCGGCCGGCCAAGGGGAGGGAGGGGAGTCCCTCCCGCTTGGGTGGTGCGCCGCCGGTTGGAGGAGGGAAACCCTCCCCAACTCGGTTTCCCAATCCTCCTCCTCTTTCCAAAACTTGTCGTTTGACTTTCAAACTATCCGTTTGACTTTTCAAACTAGGATTTGAATAAACCCTCTATTTTGAACAGCGATGACACCGAATACATGATGAAATCATATCAACTTGATATAACACATTCATGTACCCTTCCCCCCCGGAGTGCCAGACATTCTGGAACCTTCTAGAACATTCCTGATGAAAACACCGGAACCATTCTCTGTAGGGTTTCGTAGCATGGAAAACAAAAAAATTCTATCGCATACAAACAAACAAGCCAAGATCTATCTACTAGATTGTAGCAATGAGTCGATGGAATAACTTACCCTCGAAGATTCCAAAGTGTTTAACGTGAGCGGATTCTCGTGGGTGATGTAGTCGTACTCTTCCCGATCTCAAGATCGTGTAGACGATCCTTCCGGCGCTGTGTTCCGGCAGCGCTCCCGCAGTCGGTCACACGTTCGGTACTCGAAGAAGACCTTCCTCTCCCTTGTTCGAGCAGGCAGCGGAGGTTGTATCACTCTCCTCGCGATTCCGGCAGCACAACGGCGTGGTACCGGAAGTAGAGGGGAGATCTCGCAGGGCTTCGCCTTAAGCCGGAGCGAGTATGGTGGAGTATGAGAGAGCTCCTCGGCGATCTAGGTTTTAGACACACCAAGGAGGAGAGGCTAGAGCCGGCGGCTAGGGTTCCGGGGACCCCAAGTCGGCGGCTAGGACAAAACCCTAGGGGGCGGCGGCGGCTATGGTGGTAGGCTCCAAGCTAGGGTTTGAGGAGAGGTACTTGTGTGTGCTAGGAGGGAGCCCTGCCCCTCCTTATATAGGTGGAGGGGCCGGCGGCCAAGGGGAGGGAGTGGAGTCCCTCCCCAACTCGGCTTGGGTGGTGCGCCGGTTTGGGGAGGAGGGACTCCCTCCCCAACTAAGTTTCAACCTCCTCCTCCTCTTTCCAAAACTTGTCGTTTGACTTTCAAACTAGCCGTTTGACTTTTCAATTTAGGATTTGAATAAACCCTTTATTTTGGACAGCGAAGACACTTAGTACATGATGCAATCATTCCAACTTTCAATGACACATTCATGTACCCCTTCCCCTCCGGAGTGCCGGACATTCCGGAACCTTCTAGAACATTCCCGATGAAAACACCGGAATCATTCCCGAACTCCGAAACGGAACTTTCCTTATATGAATCTTATTCTCCGGACCATTCCGGATCTCCTCATGATATCCCGGATCCCATCCGAGACTCCGAACAACATTCGGTCTCTTTCTCATTCATTCCATAACTACTCAAACAACGTCGAATCCTTAAGTGTGTCTCCCTATGGTTCGTGAATTATGCGGACATGATCGAGACGCTTCTCCGAACTATAACCAATAGAGGAATCTGGAAATTCATATGGCTCCCACATATTTCTACGATTACTTTGCGATCGAATGAACCACTTACATACGATACCAATTTCCCTTTGTCTCACGACAGTTTACTTATCCGAGGTTATGATCGTCGGTATCTCTGTATACCTAGTTTAACCTCGTTACCGATAAGTACTCTTTTCTCGTTCCTGTGATATGTGATCCCTTGTGAGCCAGTCACATGCTTGCAAGCCAATTGGATGACATTCCACCGAGAGGGCCCAGAGTATATCTATCCGTCAAATGGATGGACAAATCCCACTCTTGATCCATGTGTCTCAACCAATAATTTTCAAACACTCAATGCCACCTTTATAGCCACCCAGTTACGGTGTGGTGTTTGATGTCATCAAAGCATCCATCTGGTAAAGGTGATATACATGATCTCATGGTCGAAGGAATTAGGTTACTATGTATCAGAAAGCATATAGCAATTGAACTATTAAAATGACTTGATCTTTATGCTACGCTTATCTATAGGAGTATGTCCACCATATCATTCTCCTAATGATATGATCTTGTTGTTGATAACATCTCAATGTTCATGATAGGGAAACCACAATCATTTAATCAACCAACAAGCTAGTGATGTATAGAGGCTATACAAGGGACTTCAAATTAAGTTTACAAATCACACAAGTATCAATGTTTCCTTGTTAATGATATTATAGCATGAATGTAAACATTTATCATAAACACAAAGATATAATAATAACTACATTTATTATTGCCTCTAGGGCATATCTCCAACAGTCTCCCACTTGCACTAGAGTCATCTAATCTAGATTACATGGTAATATACCGAACACCCATGGAAGTTTGGTGCTGGTCATGTTTTGCCCTCGGGAGAGGTTTAGTCAACGGATCCGCCACATTCAGATCTGTGTGTACTTTGCAAATCTTTATATCCCCATCTTGGATATTTTCTCGAATAGCGTGAAAACGTAGCTTTATGTGCTTCAGCTTCTTGTGTGACCTTGGTTCTTGCGCATTGGCTATGGCGCCCATGTTATCACAGTAGATAGACATTGGGTCCAGCGCACTAGGAACCACACCCAGCTCTGTAATGAACTCTTTCATCCATATCGCTTCTTGTGAATCCTCCGAAGCAGCCATGTATTCCGATTCAGTTGAAGATCTCGCCACAACGCTTTGCTTTGCACTCCTCCAGCTAACTGCTGCACCATTCAAAATAAATACGTATCCAGATTGTGGTTTAGAATCATCTGGATCGGTGTTCCAACTAGCATCGGTTTAACAACGAGCTGTTCATCACCTCCATAAAAAAGAACCATATCCTTAGTTCTTCTCAAGTACTTAAGGATGTTTTTGACCGCTGTCCAATGATCCACTCCTGGATCACTTCGATATCTGCTAGTCAAAGTAACAGCATATGCAATGTCGGGTCTAGTACATAGCATGGCATACATTAGAGATCCTATGGCTGAGGCATAGGGAGTCTTACTCATCCTTTCTCTATCTTCTGCCGATGTCGGACTTTGAGTTTTACTCAAGGTCGTATTGGGAAACATGGGCAAGAACCCTTTCTTGCTATCTTCCATTCCAAACCTCTTTAGAACTTTGTCCAAATATGTACTCTGTGACAATGATATTTGGCGTTTCGATCTATCTCTATAAATCTTTATGCCTAATATGTAAGCTGCTTCGCCAAGATCCTTCATTGAAAAACTATTATTCAAATATTCCTTGACACTATTAAGAAGTTCCACATCATTCCCAATCAACAATATGTCATCTACATATAGTATTAAGAATGCTACAGAGCTCCCACTCACTTTCTTGTAAATATAAGCTTCTCCATAAGTTTGTATAAAACCAAAACTTTTGATCACCTTATCAAAACGTTGATCCAACTTCGGGATGCTTGCTTCAATCCATAGATGGACCGTTGAAGTTTGCATACCTTGTTAGCATCTTTAGGATCGACAAAACCTTTGGGTTGCATCATATAGAACTCTTCATCAATGTCTCCATTGAGGAATGCTGTTTTGACATCCATCTGCCATATCTCATAATCATAATATGCAGCGATTTCTAACATAATCCTTACAGACTTTAGCTTCTCTACTGGTGAGAAAGTCTCATCTTAGTCAACTCCTTGAATTTGTCGAAACCCTTTTGCGACAAGTCGAGCTTTATAGAAAGTAACATTACCATCAACATCTGTTTTCTTCTTGAAGATCCATTTGTTCTCGACAGCCTTCCGGCCATCTGGTAAGTCCAACAAAGTCCATACTTGGTTTTCATACATGGATCCAATCTCGGATTTCATGGCTTCTTGCCATTTATTGGAATCTGGGCTCATCATCGCTTCCTCATATGTCTCGGGGTCATCGGTGTTATCCACCAACATGACACTCATAACGGGATCATACCAATCTGGAGTGGTACGAGTTCTCGTTGACCTCCGAGGCTCTATAGCAACTTCAACCGAAGTTTCATGATCATCATCATTAGCTTCCTCTCTAATTGGTGCAGGCACCACAAGAACTTCTTCCGGTGCTGCGCTGCTCGCAATTTCGAGAGAAGGTTCGACAACCTCGTCGAGTTCTACTTTCCTTCCAGTCACTTCTTTCGAGAGAAATTCCTTCTCTAGAAAGGATCCATTCTTGGCAACGAAGATTTTGCCTTCGGATCTATGATAGACGGTATACCCAATAGTTTCCTTCGGGTATCCTATAAAGACGCATTTTTCCACTTTGGGTTCAAGCTTGTCCGACTGTAACTTCTTTACATAGGCTTCGCAACCCCAAACTTTAAGGAACGACAATTTAGGTTTCTTCCCAAACCATAATTCATACGGTGTCGTTTCAACGGATTTAGACGGTGCCCTATTTAAAGTGAATGCGGCTGTTTCTAATGCATAACCCCAAAATGATAGCGGTAAATCTGTAAGTGACATCATAGAACGAACCATCTCTAAGAGAGTTCGATTACGACGTTCGGACACACCATTACGCTGTGGTGTTCCCGGCGGTGTCAACTGTGAAAGTATTCCGCATTTCTTCAAATGCTCGCCAAACTCGTAACTTAGATATTCACCTCCACGATCAGAACGTAGAAATTTAATCTTCTTCTTACGTTGATTCTCTACCTCACTTTGAAACTCCTTGAACTTCTCGAAAGTTTCGGACTTATGTTTCATGAAATAGATATACCCATATCTACTCAAGTCATCCGTGAAGGTAAGAACATAACGATAACCACCGCGCGATGCTACACTCATTGGGCCACACACATCGGTATGTATGATTTCCAATAAGTCCGTAGCTCGCTCCATCATACCAGAAAATGGAGTATTAGTCATTTTTCCCATCAGACATGCTTCGCATCTTTCAAATGATTCGAAATCAAGTGATTCAAGAAGTCCATCGGAATGGAGTTTCTTCATACGCTTCACTCCAATGTGACCAAGACGACAGTGCCACATGTAGGTCGAGTTATCGCTCGATTTCAAACGTTTAGCCTCAATGTTGTTGATATGTGTATTTCCACTATCGAGATTCAATAAGAATAGACCATCTATCAAAGGTGCATTTGCATAAAACATATTACTCATATAAATCGAACAACCATTATTCTCGGACTTAAACAAGTAACCGTCTCGCAATAAACAAGATCCCGATATAATGTTCATGCTCAACGCAGGCACCAAATAACAATTATTTAAGTATAAAACTAATCCCGATGGTAGATGAAGGGGTAGCGTGCCGACCGCGATCACATCAACCTTTGATCCGTTTAACACGCGCATCGTCACCTCGTTCTTCGCTAGCTTCCGTTTATTCTGCAGCACCTGTTTCGAGCTACAAATATGAGCAACCGAACCAGTATCAAATACCCAGGCACTACTACGAGTACTAGTGAGATACACATCAATAACATGTATATCAGATATACCTTTCTTCTTGATGTTGCCGTTCTTCAAATCCGCCAAGTACTTTGGGCAATTACGCTTCCAGTGACCTTCTCCCTTGCAGTAAAAACGCTCAGTATCAGGCTTAGGTCCAGCCTTGGTCTTCTTCGCCGGCGTGGTAACTTTCTTTCCACCCTTCTTGAAGTGTCCCTTCTGCTTAGACTTGCCTTTCTTGAATTTGGTGGTCTTATTGACCAACAACGCTTGGTGCTCTTTCTTGATCTCCACTTCTGCAGATTTCAACATGGCAAAGAGTTCTGGCAACGTCTTATTCATGTTTTGCTTGTTGTAGTTCATCACAAAGTTCTTGTAACTTGGTGGTAGTGATTGGAGGACACGGTAAATCCCCAAAGCATTAGGTATCACAATACCCAAGCGTTGAAGTTTGTTTGCGTGCCCAGACATCTTAAGCACATGCTCACTGACGGAACTGCCTTCTTCCATCTTGCAGTTAAAGAACTTTTCAGAATCCTCATAGCTTTCAATTGCCGCATGAGTCTCAAAGATCAATTTGAGATCCTCGACAATATCATATGGGTCTGAATTCTCAAACCTTTTCTAAGCTTCGATTCTATACAAGATAGCACACTGAACTGTGGAGTACTGAGTCTTCCGAGTGAGGTAAAAGTTCTTTACTTCATCGGCAGCATCAGCTGCAGGTGGGTCACCCAGCGGTGCATCCAGCACATAGGTCAAATTACCAGCTGTGAGGACAATCCTCAAATTGCGGAACCAATCCGCGAAGTTTCTTCCATTGTTTTTCAACTTTCCTTTCTCTAGGAACGCATTAAAATTGATGGTAGGGGCTGCCATTGATCTACAACATATTTGCAATAGTTTAGACTAAGTTTATGACAAATTGAGTTCAAATTAATAATAAAGTTAATTTAGGTGAACTCCCACTCAAAACAACATCCCTCACATTGTTTTAGTGATCACACGAACCAAATCCACTACATCAACACCGATCATCACGAGAGTTGATACAGTTTCAATGGCGAACAATCGTCATGTTCATCATATCTACTATATGATTCATGCTTTACCTTTCGGTGATCCGTGTTCCGAGACCATGTCTGTACATGCTAGGCTCGTCAAGATCAAACCTTAGTTTCCACATGAGAAAATCTGGCTTGCTCACGTTGTATACACTTGTAGAATCTAACACACCCGATCATCACGTGGTGCTTCGAAACAACAAGCTTTAGCAACGGTGCTAACTAAGGGTGAACACTTTATGTCTTGAAATTCATGTGCATGAGGGATCATCTTATAATGCTACCGTCGTCTACTAAGCAATACAAGATGCATAAAGGATTAACATCACATGCAATTCATGATATGTGATATGATATGGCCTTTCTTCTTTGTGCTTCCGATCTCCATCTTCTAGCACGAACATGATCTCCATCATCACCGGCATTGCATCAAGGTCAATGATGCCTCTCCATGGTTGTCGTCCACCGGCCTCAACTATTACAACTACTTTGAATAGACACGTGGGTCTTAACATAAATTAAAGACAACCATATGGTTCCTGCCGGTTGCCAACTTACAATAAGGAACATTGCATACATCAAATATAATCACAATCATGACCATATCACATCACTGCACACCCCTGCAAAACAAAGTTAGACGCCTCTAATTTCTTTGCATGTTTTACGTGGTTTGGGGCTTTCAATAAGTGTCGTTCTAACTTACGAACATGAACCACAACATTGATACTAGAATTGTTAATCGCCCGTTGTAAATTGGATCTTAACTATGCTAGGATAAACAGGCACCCGCAAAGCCACTTATGCAATACAAGTTGCACGTCGAGCGTGGAGCAAGTCTCATGAACGATGTCAAGTAAGGTTAGCCTGGGCCGCTTCATCCCAACATACCGCAAGATGCAAAGTACACAAGAAGCAATCGACAATAAAAGCATCAACGCTCACAATGACCATTGTGTTCTACTCGTGCAACAGATCTACATAGAGACACGGCTCTGATACCACTGTAGGGTTTCATAGTATGGAAAACAAAAAAATTCTATCGCATACAAACAAACAAGCCAAGATCTATCTACTAGATTGTAGCAACGATTCGATGGAATAACTTACCCTCGAAGATTCCAAAGTGTTTAACTTACCCTCGAATAACTTACCCTCGAGGGTGATGTAGTCGTACTCTTCCCGATCTCAAGATCGTGTAGACGATCCTTCCGGCGCAGCGTTCCGGCAGCGCTCCCGCAGTCGGTCACACGTTCGGTACTCGTAGAAGACCTTCCTCTCCTTTGTTCCAGCAGGCAGCGGAGGTTGTAGCACTCTCCTCGTGATTCCGGCAGCACAACGGCGTGGTACCGGAAGTAGAGGGGAGATCTCGCAGGGCTTCGCCTTAAGCTGGAGCGAGTATGGTGGAGTATGAGAGAGATCCTCGGCGACCTAGGTTTTAGACACACCAAGGAGGAGAGGCTAGAGCCGGCGGCTAGGGTTCCGGGGACCCCAAGTCGGCGGCTAGGGCAAAACCCTAGGGGGCGGCGGCTATGGTGGTAGGCGCCAAGCTAGGGTTTGAGGAGAGGTACTTGTGTGTGCTAGGAGGGAGCCCTGCCCCTCCTTATATAGGTGGAGGGGCCGGCGGACAAGGGGAGGGAGTGGAGTCCCTCCCCAACTCGGCTTGGGTGGTGCGCCAGCTTGGGGAGGAGGGACTCCCTCCCCAACTAGGTTTCAACCTCCTCCTCCTCTTTCCAAAACTTGCCGTTTGACTTTCAAGCTAGCCGTTTGACTTTTTAATTTAGGATTTGAATAAACCCTTTATTTTGGACAGCGAAGACACTTAGTACATGATGCAATCATTCCAACTTGCAATGACACATTCATGTACCCCTTCCGCTTCGGAGTGCCGGACATTCCGGAACCTTCTAGAACATTCCCGATGAAAACACCGGAATCATTCCCGAACTCCGAAACGAAACTTTCCTTATATGAATCTTATTCTCCGGACCATTCCGGATCTCCTCGTGATATCCCGGATCCCATCCGAGACTCCGAACAACATTCGGTCTCTTTCTCATTCATTCCATAACTACTCAAACAACGTCGAATCCTTAAGTGTGTCTCCCTACGGTTCGTGAATTATGCGGACATGATCGAGACACTTCTCCGAACAATAACCAATAGAGGAATCTGGAAATTCATATGGCTCCCACATATTTCTATGATTACTTTGCGATCGAATGAACCACTTACATACGATTCCAATTTCCCTTTGTCTCACGATAGTTTACTTATCCGAGGTTATGATCGTCGGTATCTCTGTATACCTAGTTCAACCTCGTTACCGATAAGTACTCTTTTCTAGTTCCCGTGATATGTGATCCCTTGTGAGCCAGTCACATGCTTGCAAGCCAATTGGATGACATTCCACCGAGAGGGCCCAGAGTATATCTATCCATCATATGGATGGACAAATCCCACTCTTGATCCATGTGTCTCAACCAATACTTTCCGAACACTCAATGCCACCTTTATAGCCACCCAGTTACGGTGTGGTGTTTGATGTCATCAAAGCATCGATCTGGTAAAGGTGATATGCATGATCTCATGGTCGAAGGAATTAGGTTACTATGTATCAGAAAGCATATAGCAATTGAACTATTAAAATGACTTGATCTTTATGCTACGCTTATCTATAGGAGTATGTCCACCATATCATTATCCTAACGATATGATCTTGTTGTTGATAACATCTCAATGTTCATGATAGGGAAACCACAATCATTTAATCAACCAACAAGCTAGTGATGTATAGAGGCTATACTAGGGACTTCAAATTAAGTTTACAAATCACACAGGTATCAATGTTTCCTTGTTAATACTATTATAGCATGAATGTAAACATTTATCATAAACACAAAGATATAATAATAACTACATTTATTATTGCCTCTAGGGCATATCTCCAACATTCTCCATCTCTGAAACAGGACTTTCCTTATATGAATCTTATTCTCCGGACCATTCCGGATCTCCTCGTGATATCCCGAATCCCATTAGAGACTCCGAACAACATTCGGTCTCTTTCTCATCATTCCACAACTACTCAAACAACGTCGAATCCTTAAGTGTGTCTCCCTACGGTTCGTGAATTATGCGGACATGATCGAGACACTTCTCCGAACAATAACCAATAGAGGAATCTGGAAATTCATATGGCTCCCACATATTTCTATGATTACTTTGCGATCGAATGAACCACTTACATACGATATCAATTTCCCTTTGTCTCACGATAGTTTACTTATCCGAGGTTATGATCGTCAGTATCTCTGCATACCTAGTTCAACCTCGTTACCGATAAGTACTCTTTTCTCGTTCCCGTGATATGTGATCCCTTGTGAGCCAGTCACATGCTTGCAAGCTAATTGGATGACATTTCACCGAGAGGGCCCAAAGTATATCTATCCGTCATATGGATGGACAAATCCCACTCTTGATCCATGTGTCTGAACCAATACTTTCCGAACACTCTATGCCACCTTTATAGCCACCCAGTTACGGTGTGGTGTTTGATGTCATCAAAGCATCCATCTGGTAAAGGTGATATGCATGATCTCATGGTCGAAGGAATTAGGTTACTATGTATCAGAAAGCATATAGCAATTGAACTATTAAAATGACTTGTTCTTTATGCTACGCTTATCTATAGGAGTATGTCCACCATATCATTCTCCTAACGATATGATCTTGTTGTTGATAACATCTCAATGTTCATGATAGGGAAACCACAATCATTTAATCAACCAACAAGCTAGTGATGTATAGAGGCTATACTAGGGACTTCAAATTAAGTTTACAAATCACACAAGTATTAATGTTTCCTTGTTAATACTATTATAGCATGAATGTAAACATTTATCATAAACACAAAGATATAATAATAACTGCATTTATTATTGCCTCTAGGGCATATCTCCAAAAAAGCCCACTCTTGATCCATGTGTCTCAACCCATACTTTCCGAACACTCAATGCCACCTTTACAGCCACCCAGTTACGGTGTGGTGTTTGATGTCATCGAAGCATCCGTCCGGTGATGGTGATAAGCATGATCTCATGGTCGAAGGAATTAGGTTACTATGTATCAGAAAGATTATAGCAATTGAACTATTAAAATGACTTGATCTTTATGCTACGCTTATCTATAGGAGTATGTCCACCATACCATTCTCCTAATGATATGATCTTGTTATTAACAACATCTCAAATGTTCATGATCAAGAAACCATGATCATCTATTAATCAACAAGCTAGTATTAAGAAGAGGCTTTACTAGGGACTCTAATTTAGTTTACAAATCACACAAGTATTATTGTTTCTTGTTAATACTATTATAGCATGAATGTAAACATTTATCATAAACACAAAGATATAATAATAACTACATCTATTATTGACTCTAGGGCATATCTCCAACAGTTTTTGCTTAGTAAAACAACTATGTAAATGAATCACCTGGGTGGAATGGAAAGAATGGTTTGTGTTGAGTGGTTACCCAGGGGTATACCTGGTGTATCTCACTTGTGGAAAGCCACCCAGGAACAAAAGGATTTGAGATAATTAGTGTTTAGAAGCTTCTAGTGCAACCACATGGCATATGGGCTCTGCCTTGATCAAATAGGTTGCAATAACTTAGCCAGATGGACAGATGATGGTAGGGTGATAGGATGGAACGCGTCCATTTGGTCTAAGGGAAGGTTTCTAAAAGATCTCGTATCGATGCATGTCGAGGCTTGTGGGTAAAGTGCACCACCTCTCGAGAAGGAAAACTCTAAGTACTTAGCCGTGTCCCCGGCAACGGACAATTTGAGCATCAAGACATTGAAGCTATCAAGGATCTCCTCATCCCAATTTCTAAGTCAAAAACTTTTGGTTGAACAAGGGTAAAGGTTCACCAATGTCTATTGGTGGTTCCTTGGGAGTTTTCGTCAAACAAAAACTTAGTGTTTTCATTTGATAGGAAAAACCTATTTTGAGCAAAGCAAGCCTAAGCTACACTTAGCCAAAATCATATAGAAGATAGAAACTATTATTCTACTAAAGTATCACTTGTCAATACTATTCCAATGTATTGACCTACTGTGGTTGTAACTTGTGATGTTGCAGGTTACTCTGATGAAGATTAGGTTTATGAGTCTACACTCAACATGTTTTCCTGTGGCACATGAAGACGAAGACTTTACTTTATTTACTTAAGTTGAACTCTTGTACTAGCCTATGGCTATGGAGTTGTAAAAGACTATGTTATCTCTAGAATGACGATGAATAAAGACCTTTGTATCTATGTACTTCATCTTAAACTGTGGATGCTAGAATTTTATCCAGGGACTAGCTTTGCAATCACATGTACCTTTACCTTTATAAAGGTGGGGTCTTACAGGTACCCAGGAGTGCATGGCTAAAAGTGGTGCAAGAGATTAAAGATGTGATAAAAAAAGTTTCATCGAGATAGAGAGAAAGACTTGCTGACCATGGTCCTCGGGAATCGCGAACACGGAGGACGAGTCCGAGGACTTGACGGGAGTTTCACGTGGGAGATTGGGTTTCCTAAGGACTAAGCTACTTATAGAAGCCGAGAAAAAGCAAAGAAGCGACAGGAGGAGGAGGAGGAGGGAGACAAGTTCAACTAGCTGCTAGCAAGACTTGATAAGTAGCAGTAGCAGATCGACGAACTTAGAGGATTAGCTCGCTTGCAAGATCCTTCACTCGATATTAACGCCAACCCATCTCAGCGGAGAAGCAGTGTGTGGCTGAATCGGAGGTCCCGTCTAACGATGCAAGGATGATAGATGGCGGTCCTAGCTACCTCGTGGTTGGAATTAAGGAGCAGATATCTTGTGAGTTCCATCATAAGTTGAAGAACATATCTGTGAAGGTGGCGGTCGGATCTGCTTTATCTTGTCCGCCTGACGCACGTTGGCATGGCCATGAGATTCCACCTGGCTATGCAAAAGTCGGGGTGGATCAAATCGTAAAGGAGTGGGAGTCAATGGTGCTTGCCATCCGTGGACCTGAAGGTGAGAGCACACTCAGAGAAGTACTGGGTGGCATCATTCTATGGGACAAGAACAACATATGGTTTCCAGGATCGGCCCCAAGGCCAACACCGCCTCCGAGTCGTCGTAGGTCTCCTTCACCTCCATCACCTCCAAGAAGCCCACCCCATGATGACTACCGCCACCACATCGTGAGTCCATCTCGATCTCCACCACAGTTTTAGCAGTCTTCGCCGCCTGCTAAGGACAATAAGCGGAAGCGTGCTCCGTCAGTGAGTACTAAAAGACATGGGAGCCCTAAAAGGAAAATGTCGCCCCTCCCAACAGTGCCTCATAAGAATCTTCCCATCTGACCTTATGATCGTACTAATGCAGAAACTGTGGTGATAGCAAAGGCCGAAGTGGCGGCGCATTTTGAGAAGAAGAAACCCGAGCCTGCTCTGGTATACACCGAGAAGCAAAAGTCATATGCAATTGATTTTCTGAACACAAAGTCGCAATATGAGTTGCACCATAAGCCAGATGACTATCTACGCACACTTCAGAAAGAAGTCGCAAAGAGCAAATCAAGCAAATCAAGTGCAAGCGGTAAAAATTTAGCAAGTACAGGTGCAAGCGGGAGCAAAACAACAATCAGTAAAAAAATCAGACGTTCCCCTTCTCGGACATCAGGCCAAACAAACGGTCGCACTCCTCAAGGTGTTTTGAGAAAACGTTCCCCTTCTCACACAACAACCACTAGATATGGAAGTAGATGCGGCATTGGCGGCCAGTATGGACATTAGTATTGATGAACTGTTAGGCCCCCAACTCGACCTTCTACCCAAGGCTGATATAGCCCGTAGATATGTCGTAGGTGAGGATTTGATCAGCAAAGAAAAGGTGAAGGAACTGCCAACACAACTGCGAAATCTCCATGAGTGGTACTTGATAGCTGCAAAGCAAGGGAGAATATTTATCACAGCAAAAGTCTGATGTGAGTACTACTTCAGACTCGGCGACGAGTTCCATGTTGAGTTTTCAGAACTGTTCCAGTTATACAATCTCGACGCCCTCGAAAAATCTATCCTCAGCTGCTATTGTCTGTAAGTTGTTGAATTCATTATCTACATTTTCAGTTTATTGCATGTAATTATCCTTATTATATCCTTTTGTTGTCTATTATTATGCAGAATGAAGATCCAGGAATGTAAAATAAGAAGAATCTATAGTGTTGGGTTCATTGACCCAGATAAAGTACATATAAAGATGCTAACAGAAAACCCCGAGGAGATGGAGGAAAATATTTTAAGGTTTTTAAACGAGAAAAATTTATGTGATCATATACTGTTTCCTTAAAATTTCGAGTAAGGGTCTTACTCTGTTTTACATGTCCACTTTTGATTACTTGATGCTAAGTGTAACTGATGAGTTACTGATGTATATATAAACGTTTGCAGCTTCCACTGGATTCTGCTAGACATTCAACTTATTGATAAGGTAAGAGTTGAAGTCATGGACCCATCAAAGAGAAAGCTGAAAGGGTTCCTCAGCATGCAGGACATGCTCCAGAAGTAATTTTCTCGCTATATTGGTCTCTTTCGTTGATTTTCTGAGATATCAGGTAATGAATAACTCATTCATTCATTTTTCTTTGTTGCGCAGGGTTTGGATCCGGTTCAAGCGTGAGGTTATGGGTTCCTTTAGTCAGAAGCTGATGTTTAAGGAGGTATCGGTAAGTAGTACGTGATATGTCCGCGTATCTCTTTATTTCTAATTTCAATACAATAATGATGCTAGATTATTATTTTGATTGAATTCTATTCTAGTAAAGTGCGCGAGGCAGCCACAGGGGTCGAATTTATGTGGATTCTACGTTTGCGAGTTCGTTCGCATGTTTACCACCGAGCACAAAGATTATAGAGTCGACGTAACCAATACAATCACACCATCATTTTATTACCGTCACTTTTTTTATCATGATTGATATTCATATTGATCTCCTTTTCTTATATAGTTCAAGAGAATGTGGGATAATTTCCTGCCACACCAACGTGTATTAGCAATTGCGGAGGAGCTAGCGGGTTTTATTTTCAAAGAGATGGTACATGATGGCGGAGAATTTAGTGTTAATAGGCGCTAATGATCTCCATGTAATTGAATAGATGGGCTCTAGTCCAGGTAATTGTGATCTCCATGTAACTACAAAATTTGTATATATTTGTATGCTTGATATCATAATACAAGTTATCTTATATATGCACGAACGTGTACGATATATGGTGGCGTATAAATATTCAAAAACTATTTTGAAATGAAAAATAAATAAATAAAACAATACAAAATGAATTCTCTGTCGCGGCAGAGAAAGGGCACAAAATGCTGCCGCGGCAGAGAACCACTAGTCCAAGGTAATGCACTGCCGCGGCAGAGAAAAGACGAAAAATGTTGTCGCGGCAGAGACCCACTAGTCCCAGTCCTTAACACCAACCGGGACTAGTGGGGGTGCACCTCGAGCGTGCCGCGGCGGCCACGTGGATAGCGATTAGTCCCGGCTGGTGACTGAGCCGGGACTAGGGGGTGGGCCTCTAGTCCCGCTTGGTTAGTCCCGGTGCCAAAAACTGGACTAGAGACCCTCTTTCCACTAGTGCCATCCCTCGGAGAAGACGTCGTCACCCCGCTACACGGCATCCGCCCCGCTGCACGGCCTCCTCTCCCCATTACCGTTGAAAGATCTCAAATCCTTCCTGCAAAAAGATATCACAAATTTGTTTAAATTTGAATGTATCTACCGTCTAGACACTATTTAGTATACATATCCATTTAAAATTAGACAATTTGTGATATCTTTTTTATGACCGAAGGGTGTAACACTTTTATGTAAGTAAATTATATTTAACCATTGATGAAAATATAGAAACCCTTGGATCTTAGAAATTTGTTTATTTTGCATACTATCTCTGATTTATAATAAGTAACGCAGTTTTGAACTGACCTAGTTTTCGGAGAGAGTATGAAATTTGTTTTATATAATAGAAATCTCACGAGATATACCGTACGACAAATGCAGAAAAGTACATAAATCCAAATCGAAGTTGTGGACCGCGCGATCTGTGCAGCCCATTGCGTAACAGAAGCTCCTGGTCTCAGAAAACTTTTGGATGTTAAATTCGTAATAAAAGACTGTGTGCATTGACTGATGTAGAGGCCGGGGTTTTACTTCCCTTTTTTAAAAAAAAATCTCTGGTCTCGGAATAAAAATGTGATCCTGACCTAGATCCGAGCGGGGCATGGCAGTGGCGTCAGCACAGGAGCGTACGGCTGTGTCTGTATGCATAGGAGGCAAGGCTCCACTGACAGCGACGAACCAACTCGTCTCCTTCTCATCTCCTCCAAACAGACTTTCTTAGCTTTATAAATAAAGCACACATGTGAGATTGGTACTGGGCCAGACAGCACAACGCTTAAAGATAGAGACAACACGATACACGGTACACGGTACTGGGGCAGCCACATACACACGCCCGAACACAAACACAGAAAAAACAAAAAAAGGAAGGAAACAGAGATAGATCGACAAGACGAAGAAGATCGCAACCGGTGCGCCCTCCGAAGAATGCCCACCACTCTCCTAGCCCCGACTCGTCAAGTACCAAGCAGCACCCTCAAGAGGAAAAGCGACTGCTGCTGCCCGGACCAGAGACTGGCCCTAAGGTTTCCCCCGACACACTGAGGGGAATGGATGAAGGGAATCCATGATGCCCTCCAGGAAGGAAGATGCCACCCGCGGGCAGCACCGCGTCGGTGTCTGTCGAGCCCACAAGGATTTCTCCCGAAGACCCTATCCACATCCCCCGGACGAGCCAATGCACGGATACCCGCGAGGACGAGGCCTCCCCACCACCAAAAATTGACGCCCACGAGCATGCGCCCCTCCGGTTCTGACTCCGTCATCATCATCTCACCGAGCAAGCCGTCGTGAGGTCTGCAACATCATGGCACAGGTAGAAATGAAATGGGGCCCAAAGTACCACGTCCGCGCGGGAGGGAACTTCCTCCTTCCCATCTCACTGGGCATAGACTCCACCTCCGCCTCTATAATCTAGATAAGCTTAAGGAACCGTGACTTCTTCCTGGCAACCGCTTCAAGGCGTGTGTTGGCCTCGTCGTGGTAGGCAATGAGCCCACGCGGAGGCTTTTTCGGCGGTGGCGTGGCAAGGGTAGCCCATACGGCGCCTATGCGTCAGGGTGGGGACTTCGTCTCCGTTTCCGTCATCAGCACCTATGTCTTATCCTGATTATGAAGCCCGAAACTGGCGGCGCATCGGTGGGGGCGGCCAGGCGGCACGATGGTTTTTTTTTCACGGAACTATGAACCGGTATGTTTAGGCGGTGGCAGAGGCTGTTATTCCTTCAAACTGTAAGGGGCATAAACGAAAAATTCGTAGGCCAGTCGAACGACCCCCGAATCTTTTTAGTAGTATAGATATAAATAGATATACATAAATGTGTATTGTATATAATATGTTTGACCAAGTATGAAGAAAAAGGTCATTTCGATCTCTATATTCATGATGATGTTATGTAATGGTTTCTTCATTGTTGTATATAGTAGTGTCTATTTGAATGGAAAACACAAAATAAAAATGAAAACACTAAATGAATTTTTTTTAATGATAAACACAAAATGAAAATGAAAACAAAAAATGAAAAGGAAAACACAAAAGAAAAGGGGCTCCTGAGTCCCGGTTGGTGTTGCCCCGCCAGTCTGAGCACTCGATAGCCACATGGAGATCCTTTAGTCCTGGTTCGCCACACAATCGAAAATATAGGGGAGAGGGGGGGGGGGGGGGGGTGGGGGGAGGGAGGGAGCATTTTAGTCTCGATTGTGTCGATTGTGTAGTCGTGGTTGCGCAACCGAGACTAAAGACAGTTACGAAGCAGGATTGATGTGTCTTTTTCCACTTGTGCTTGCCTTGCCCGCCAACATCCCATGCACGACCACAAAGATGGTGTAATCCCAATCGACCGTTCTGTCTTGCCCGGATGAAGCCATCCGCTCAACTTATGGCTCGTTCAACTTGATCTGGCGGTCGTGCCTAATTTCGTCTGCACGAGGAGCCCTAAATTAATTGTGAAGAACTATAATATGGTCTTCTTGCATGATTGTTAGTGCGAAGATAGGTCATCCCTATATACCAATATTAGTTTCATTACCGTCTTTATTCTTAGAAACATCCAAGAATGACTTTACTTTTCTACCACACGCTATACAAGATTCCTCTTGATTGATTGGAATATAGAGCACATGCTTTCTACATGAATATTTTTAAAGGAGTAAAGATATATTCGGCACGTGAAAGGTTGTGAGAGTAGCTAACAACAAGATGACAAGGAACCTTGGGTAGCTTCTGGCCCACCACCTCCATGAACATGAAGATGGAAAGCACATATCTTTTTAAAAAAAATTGGGAAAGATCCTACCCTCTCCATTGAAATAATGCATACGGCCTGTATTAAATTATTAGAACCAAGTTATTCAGTCTCAGTTGAGTTTTCAAAGTATTACAAATCATGGATTGGACAAGGTCTGGGCATGAATTATAGCCATCTAAAAAGAGCAAAGGTGTGCTACGCCAAGGGATCAACATGTGAGCCTGCTATCAAGCTGCAAACGCACCGGCTGAACAAATCCTGCCCAACAAAGTCCAAGTGGCTGCACCCAAATTCCATGTCCCGTTTGTGTGCCTCCGACTAAAGACATTACCACGTATGGGTCCAATGGAAAAAACTAAAGGCTATTTACTAAAAAAATAATCATGTACTAGATGTGTCGACGTAAGCACTTGCGCAAGTGTATAGCTACTAGAACACATTAATAAGTGCATATCGAAATCGATCGAGACGGGTGAATATAAGTTACCGCTCTCCTGCGGTATAGATAACATGGGTTGGACACTACCAAGAATGTGTCTCAAGAACGAGAAAATCGCGGTAAGTGCATCAGTTCGTATGATGAATAATTTTCTCATCTATGTTTGCTACTACATTATTGACAAATATATTTATGCAATCATATTGTGTAAAATAATGTACGCATGACATGCTGAAGGTCAGTCCATGGGGTGTATTAGGCGGGGAATCTTGTGACATTGACACCGATAACAACGCCCAATGTTTTATAAGTATCAACATATGGAGCTCTAAAGCTATCAATGGCATTGGATTCTCCTTTGTAGACCAAATGGTAAATCAATGGAAGTTGAGACATGGGGATTGCAGGATGGATCGTTCACACATCACGTGGGCATGCACTCTCTATATATATAGTGCTACTGCTACTGTTGTTGTTGCTCCTACTAGTGCTACTAATTGCAACATAAATTATTTGTAGACTTAGATAAAGCCCAAACAGCACGTGAACGCGTGAATGCAACCACCAACAAGACAGGGGTGAGCTCGAAGAAATTGGAGACCAACCAACGAAACGTGTACGGGGCGTATGGCATCCCAGATGGGATGGAGTTCAGCATTGCCACTGGAGCAGGGCAGAAGCAAGGTCATGGACTTTTTGGAAAACAAAGGTGCAACCCTTGATTGGGGGATTATAGCTCACATGCGACGTTTTTATGCGGAATTGGAAAGAACACTACATCTTTGCAAAGAATAGCTCGCATACGACGCTTCTGAAGCGGCAATTAGCTGTCGTGCGACACTTTCACTTAACCTCACGAGACCGTCAACGAATTCGAATCAGCTGAGCAAAGCAGGACCCACAGCACGTCCACGTCACGGCGAGACCCACCTGATGTCCACCTCATATCGTGGGACCCACGCTGTGGTAGAAGAGAGCCGTTGGCCCGATCCGTCCCCCCCACACGAGCCCTCCCACCACCGTGCCAGCATCTCATCCCCTTTCGTTTTCTTCTCCGGCGAGCAAGCGCGGCAACGCCGGCGAGGGATGTCGAGCTCCGCTTCAGCCTCCCTCCGCTCATGGCCTCGGTATGGTGCGGTGCCGATGACGAGGTGCCCCGATTGCCCCTGTACCACGCCCCTGAAGCGGCTTGTCACATCCACCGATAAGAACGACAACATTCGCCAGGAATTTGTGAAGTGTGAGAGCAAGCCCGAGCCGGGGAAGGTTAGCTCTGAGTGTTCCAAGCGCCAATTTCTCGCTTTTCTTTCGAACTTTCATGCATTTCATCAAATTTAGGATTTAGGGTTCATCTCTGGGATTTCAGGAACTGCCAAAATATGGGCATTTTGAGTGGCTTGATGAGTACATCGAGCGAATTGGGGTGGAGGTAGCATCCCGGGAGCTCGAAAACCCGTCCGTGGTGGAATAATTGCGATCCGGCAACCCCATTTCCGCTGGTACTACGGTGGATGCGGAAGTGAAGGCCGAGCTAAAGAAGATGAACAAGCAGCTAAAGCAAATCATCGAATTGAAGAAGCAGGACAATCTGATGGCCAGTTTTTTTATTTTTGTGTAATTTCTCTCGGATTTGTTTATCTCCTGGTCATTAGTCATTAGAAAATGCAATCAGTGTTCGAGTGATGCTTTGTTATGGTAGAACCTGCGGAGATGGATGTAATGGTCTATGTCTTTGGCTTGAATAAAATGCAACACAAATTCCGGCAAATTTTGAGCTGCTCTATTTTGTTCCTTCAGTTTCGTCAGTCTGCAGGGGAGGGGGGTTGAAAAGTTAAAAAAATAATCGACGAGGAGTGATTGAGGGCGAGGGGTATGCTGCCCTACTCCATCGCCGGTGGTGGCGGTGCCGCTCGGGAAAACGTCGTCGCCGCCTCCGCCGCCTTCCAGTCCGCCGCCATCTCCCGTCTCTCCCGCCGTCTCTGCTCCTCCTCGAAGGCCCAGCGAGCTGCCTTCCGTTGCTCATCCTCCTCCCGTTCACGCCTTTTCTTCCGGGCGCGCGCGGCCTACTTCTCCGCCGCTTTCTCGGCATCAGCCAGCTCCTTCGCCTCGGCCCTCTCCTCCACCTTGAGGGCCTCGTCGGAAGGGCCGGGGTCGGGGAGGTTGCCGCCGCGGCGGGGGCGGGGGTTGTGGACGAAGGGGCCTTGGGCCTAGGGGTCGTCTGGGGCTTTGTGTCGCCTCCCCTTGTTGCCACACCTCGGGCGCGTGGGCGGCCCCTTCTCACATAACTTCTTCTGGTCCGGGTAGTTGTCCTCGTCGCTGGCCTCAGAGTCTGAAGGCCAGCGGATGGGGGAGGTCGCCATGGTCGCGGTCGCTTGCCGGAGAGGTTTTTTGGGTCTGGGAGCAGGCAAAGGAGGCAAAGGGACTCGAGGTTGAAGATGAGGAGGCAAAGGGACTCGAGGTTGAAGATGAGGAGGCAAAGGGACTCGAGGTTGAAGATGAGGAGGCAAAGGCGTTTCCACTATTTATTGAGGGCCGGAACCATGAATTAGCGGGGCTCAGCGTGAAGGGCGGCGTGGGAATCCTGCGTTGCATGTAGGCAGCGGACATAGCCGCGTGCGTGATCAATGCGGTCAGTGCAAAAAAAAATTCCTAGGATACGACGTGACATGCCCTGCACCGTTGCCCCTGCATGCATGCATTAATGGGAAAGAGAGAAAAATGTCCAAAGTCAGGCGGACGCCCAAGTCATGCTGAGTTCAAAGTTCCATGCACCGCGCACCGCGTCGGAGTCCACAGAGCATTCACAGCCTGACAGTCCCAAGTCCCACACACCGTGTACTTCTAGGTTTTGTCTATGTCAAACTTTGTTAAATTTGACCAACCTTGTAGATAAATATATAAACATATATTACACAAATTTGTCGTATTATGAAACTAAGTTTAAAAACAAATTAAGAGTTGTCACTGCATACAACCTTGTTCACACTGCATGCAGAGTAGCACAAGGGAAGAAGAAACACTTAGTCTTTATTAGTGGCATGTAATTACAAGTTCATACTATTTTTACACCGCATGCATGCATAAAAAAAACAGGAGAGGAAAATGGACCATTTAAGTAATTGTAGGGTAGTAAATTAGGGCAATAAATGCATAAGTTAGCCTACTCGAAAAATTATTACTCCACCAAGCATATGAAACAAAATACTAGCATTTATAATACAATTTTATATAATATAAAAGTATGTGTTATGGTGAATCTAATTATATTTATTCCATATTTTATATTTTGATATTTTTTCTTATATATCGTAGTCAAAGTTTATAAATATTGACTTTTACTAAACCCAAAACGCAGAGTAATTTGGGACGACGGAATAGAATGTAGGCAATTAATGTATACATCAGGGAGTAATTTTTTGGAATTGCATGTTTTTTTATGGCACATGAATCCGAGGGGAGTAAGTTTGAATGAAGAAAAAAGTTAGGCGTACACTTATTTAATGCGACGGAGGGAGTAAATATGTTGCAGCACTGCTGCGTCGGTTGGCTGCACGCAAAATAGCTAAACTGCAACGCGAGAGGCAGCTGCATGTCATGCATGCATGGTGCAGCCTGTCCCGCCTAGCGCCCTCGCATGACACACTCGGTCCAACGGTCAATGGAGTGTTTCACGCTGTACCTTATCTGTTCATGGAAAAAATGATGCGAGCCAATCAGATTCCAGAATCATTCATCCCATGGATCGCCAAGACCTAGCCGCGAAATCCTTCTAAGAGACGCCAACCAATCAGGTTGCAGAACAAGCCCTCCCACGGATCGCCCAGAGCCACCCGCGGAATCCTTCTAGAAGACGTGATCGGACGGCCACGGTGTCGCGCTAGGGTTAGATCTACGTTCCTCATTCGGACTTAGGGTTAGCTGGGTTCAGGATGCAGTCAACAGGGTTTTGACAAGTTTGACCAGACATTCAAATATGCATAACTAATTAAAAAAACAAAAAAATACAAAACCTTCGCATGGTGTCATGTTACGTGACATAGTTGTGAGGAAAAATATCAAACTTGGTATATTGATCATATTTCAAAAAACCCTTCACAAAATGACCTATCTCCTTCGAGGTTTTCTAGCTTTCAGGTCAAATGACCAATGATATGGTAAACCACATTTTGGAGCCCATTTCTACCACATTTTGGGTGAGGGTGAGTTGTACTTCACAAAAGGGACCAGGGTGAGGATGAGTTGTACTCTACATATGAGAAAAACGTTGAAAGCTCATACAAACATAGAAAAGTACACATAGCTACATTGGTTGAAATTCAAATTTACCATCATATTTCAATTTCGGCCAAATTATTACAACAACAAGTGCCAAATTATTACAATAACAAATGTTTACAACAACAAGTGCCAAATTATTACAACAACAAGTGCCAAATTATTACAATAACAAATGTTTACAACAACAACAAGTGCCAAATTCAAAGTCTATTTCTTTTGGCTCTTCTTACCCCTAGTTTTCTTCTCCTTCACAAGTTTCACACCAACAACAGGTTTATGCTCTTATTTTTCTTACCATAACCATCTGGCCTCCCCACAGCACATCCAAGGGTCTCCTTCACCTCCTGCACCTCCTCAACAACACAATCTGGCAACAGAGCCTCATCAACATGGTTAGTTTGCACCACAGCCTCATCAACATGGTCGCACCACAGCGTCATAAACATGCTCATTTTGCACCAGAGCCTCAACAACTTGCTCATTTTGCACCAGAGCCTTAACAACATGCTTATTTGGCAAAAGAGCCTCATCAACATGGTCATTTTTTCCCTCATTCTGCACCAGAGCTTCCAAATCAGAAACGGTGTGCCCTAAAGCCTCAACAACATTAACAAGTTCACTTTGCACCTCAACAGTTTGCACATCATCCTCCAAAACAAGTTCAGATTGCACCTTAGCGGCACCAAACATGATCTGGTTAGTTCTCTTCTTTCTTTGGCCATTGATTCTTGCCCTTTTCACTAGACAACATTCTTCAACAATAAGAGGTGGGCCTTTTTCTCCACGCATCCTCCTGAAAACAAGCAAGATAGCTGGGGGAGAAAATTCATCAACAAGAAATACATAGATTTTGGATGAATATACTTTGGCTTTTCAGCAGTTTATCTACACTTGGAAGAGCCAGATCGGTGTCCAAGTTCTTCACAGAGTTCGCATCTATTCTTGTTACCTTTTTGGGCCCTTTTTGTCTTGGCATCTTTTTTTGATCTTTCTTTCCCTTCTTGCCGCTCACACCTTTATCAAAACCAAGCCTTGAATCTACTCTACTTGGTCCTGCCAGCCTTTCTTTTCATCAAAGGAGGACATAAGGAGAACTAAATGTCCACTTCAGGCCACTGAGACTGGTCTGTAAGTGCTGGAATTGGTGTTCCATATGCAGCCTTAAATTTTGCTACAGAATAATACTCATGCAAATATGGGTGCATATTTAGCTTGTGTTTGGAGGCTAAGAAAAGTATGGCATGCTCACAAGGCTTCCCAGTGTGTTGCCACTCAAGGCATGTGCATCATGCAATTGAGTGTCAACAACATGCCTCCTGCCAGTCTTTGTATCTCTGACTTCAGCACCCCACAATGAGGATTTCTCAACACGCAAATGTGCAAGATTTCTGCTCCTGTTGACCACCTGCTGCACAACATCAGGAAGCTTATATCCTTGAAGAACATCACCAAGCCTTCTTCTCAATTCCCACAACCTCATGATCATGATCGTGATCTGGTCAACCATGTCATGGACAGGCAAGTCTTTTAACTCCTTACTTTGTTGTTGAAACTTTCTGCCAAATTATTGTTGATATGATCACATTTGATGGAAGTATTAAAACCTAACCTGTACCATAAAATAGAATGGTAGGTTTCCAACCATGTACAAAACTTGACCCTATCCTCCTTAGAGCATGCTGCCTTAATCTTGTCAAGGTGATATGAATGTGTCTGTTTGTTGTAAGATCTTGCTGCTGGCCACATGCGTCCAATATCATCTCCTTTGAATTTTTTGATCAAATTCATCCACATATGGCCGAAGCACTCCCTCTGCTCAGCATGAGGGAAAACAATCTTCACTGCATTTTCTAAACCTTTACATGCATCTGTGTACACTGCCAATGGAGAGACTGGCCCTATGCATCTTTTCAACTGCATCATGAACCATGTCCATGATGCCTCTGTCTCAGACTGAAACATGCCAACAGCTACAGGGAACATCCAATTGTGAAGCATTGCATGCTGCTAGTTGACCATTCCACTTTCCAGTCAAGAAAGATGAGTCAAGAAATATGGACGGCACCCTACTTTGAAGCCATCGATGCAAGGCTTTAAAGCCATGAATAATTTAGAGAAGAAGACTTTATCATTAGCTGTTACCTCAGTATCTATCTCCACAACACTGCCAGATGACCTCTTCTCTACTTCTGCTTTGAAGTTATAAAGCATTCAAAAGGTATTTGCCCAATCACCATATAGCTCCTTCATTGCCCTTTGCTTTACCTTCCACACTGTAGTATAATTCAGCTTAATGGGGTACTTCTTTTCCAAGTCTATTTTCAGTCTCTTTGCAGTGTTGTTTGGTGTTGTGGCTAAAATAGGCTTGATTTTTTCGGCAACCCATAATTGTGATGTCATCTTTGTAAATGTTTGAGAACTTGTAATGCAAGTATGAGCTTTTCGAATTTGATTCACTCTTATTGTCCTTCCATCAGGTTGGCGTCTAGCAGATATATACCACTTGCAAGGCCTGGCACCACCATCATAACCTATGCATTTTGCATAGAACTTCTTTTTATCAGTCCACATAGTCTTGATAGCAAACTCACGTTTGACTGCATATGTCCTGAAACACATCCTGAATTCATCCATGCTTTGAAACAATCTCCCAACTTCAATAACTGGGTCCTCTTTATCATACACTGTTACTAGCTCATCATCATGTGCATCATCTACATGAACTGCAGCATTTTCCAACAACTCTGGATCTATATCTGCCTCTTCATCTCTTAAATGGTTGTCACCATCATTTGCAGCTTCATCCCTCTCCTTATCCTTGTCTTTGTCATCTATAGGAATGCCAGAAAGCTTTGCCATTTCAATGTCATCTATTGGTGCAATGACCAAATCAGTCTGGTCACGTATCTCAACTGAATTCCAATCAACAGTTACAATCCTTTGTGCAGCCCCTTGTGCATTAGCATATGCATCCTCCCCTTGTTCATTAGCATCATCCTCCACTGTTAAGACGTCCAACTCAGTAAGTATAGGCATTACTTGCCTTTGTGCAGCCCAATCATCCTCGACCATCTAAGCATCCAGCTTCGAGGCCACATATCCAACCCTCGAATCAGGTTCTAGATCAACGAGCTCTACTAAAAACAGAACAATTTTGCTTGTCCAACCGTTTCACTCATCGATTTCATCAACTATATGTTCCCCTATCTCAACCCTAACATAGTCACATTTGCAATCATCAAATCGTAACAAATAAACTTCTTTCTCTGGCCCCCAAACCACACTATCCCTATTTTTTTCCACCATTTTCCTCACCACCTCCTCTCCCATGTGTATTAGCTCTTGGGGATAAACATGTTCTAATTCCACCTCCCATTTAACAACCGTGTCTCTCTAAATGATCTGCATGCTGCGATCAACTAAAACAACCCTAGAGGGAAAGAAATTGATGTGAAATTCGATTATGTGGCGCGCAACATCGTCTCCCCTATTTTCGTTGGGCACTGTGAGCTAGCGGAAGCGAACAAAGAGCTTAACCTTAGAGAAATTAAGTGCAGATATGCAGGATATACCGATTAAAAGTCCCCTCTCCATGCTCCATCTCGTTCCCCCTCGCCCTATTCAGCACACACCCCGGCGTCCACAATCTAGCATCAATGGGCACGCTCAGATCTAGAATTGAGAAGAATGGGAGAGGAATTAGGTTTAAAATGGCACCCACCACCTTCGCCTTCGAACAAAAGCGCTGCCGCCTAAAAGAATTGCCCTGCCGCCGCAGCCGGCGCCGAGATCGATCGGTGAGGTCCGCCGCCGCCGTCGGGGAAGCTACAGTCAGTGTGACGCGCGCTCTCGGTTGGAAGCGGTTGGTTTGACTGACTTGACTGGCTGTCCCCACCGACCGGTTTGGATTAACCCTAACCTTGGAACAAAGTGAAATGTGTCCTTAACGACTGTTTTATGGCCCGTGTGGCCCTAGGATATTAGCTGCATCACAAGCGTCGCATGCGAGCTATTCTTTGCAACGATGTCGTGTTCCTTTCAATTCTGCGTAAAGACGTCGATGCGAGTTAGACGAATACAATCACAGAGAGAGACGCAGGTTTTTTTACCCAGATTCAAGTCCACCGTGAGTGGAGCCCTATGTCCTGCAATTTGTACTATCCGATTGTCACTAGATTACAACTTGTTCCTTCTCCCGGGAAGGAATCCTACTCTAAGACCAGTGTCTCCCTATCCTCCTCAACCAGGGCCTCATTTTATACAAAAAATGGTACACCACAAGTGTCGATTTACACGCGGCGGCACGGCCTTGCCACTCGGTTGGACATAGTGCACATGGCATCAACGTGGCGAGCCAGTGCTGCCGCCTCTGTGCGTCATGATGGATCCTAGCGGGGTTGCTTGAGTCGTAGGCTAGACGTAGACATTTCGTTCCTGGCACCATGGATCTTTCCCGGGTGGCTCCGCTCCTAGGGAATCACCTAGGTACGGCGCTCCTGGGCCGAGCAGGCAGTGGGGGTGTTGTCGCGAGTTGCTTCCGGGGGTGAGCCCCTTGGCCGCTTTTCTCCACGGAACCGACAGTAGCTCTCGGACATGAGTTTGGTTCCTAGGGAACCAATCGCGTGCCCTTTAGTCGAGAGAGGGCCCGCCCATGCGGTGCTTATTGGTCGCGTCGCATCAATCCACTCGATAAACAAATAATTTTCCCACTTTGACTGGCCGCGTTAGTTTGTCACGAGAATCGAGACCATGTTGGTCGTGAGCGTATTGAGGGGGAAATGGTAGTTACTGTGGAAGCGACACACTCTGTCGCCCATTCCTTATATAACAGGGCGGAGCAACGCATGTTCTTCACTTTTCCCTCCTGCATCACTCCAATGGCTAGATCTTCCCCTACCTACATATCTCATCCCGCCTCCAGGCGACGGGCTTTTCGGCCACAAGACCGCCATGTGTGCTTTCACGTGGGCTTGACTAGCAGCCGGGATGTTTGACTTCACAATAGATAGATGCCTTATATTGCTTTTAGTATATAATATATATATACCTTTTTTAATAACCTTATTCAAACTTCACAGTGTTTGACTTCTCAGAAAAATTACACGCTAATGGGAAATGACACTAATGGGATAGTTGTTAGGAAACTCACATTCATAACAGTGTTAAGTATATGGACTTATTTTTTTCCTGCCGAGATCCCAAATTTGACGTATTAAGTGTCCAAATTCTTGTTCTACATCAAGTGTTAGTGAGGCATGATACACCAGGGGCCAGATCCATTTTCTAGAGCTCATAGCTACATATTACGAGGTAATCCTTGTTAGGAATAGACAAGTTATATTCCTCTGGGGGCCAAAGGCCACAATATATAGTACATGTACAGGGCAAATATGCAGGCAGCCCCCTAACATATGGGGGAAATACAAAATATATATATACACATCTAACACCCCCTCTCAAACTCATGGTGGATCCACAACACTGAGTTTGGAGAGTAAGAAATCATGCTGCGCTCTGGTCTGTGCCTTCGTGAAGAAATCCGCCAACTGTAAATCTGAAGGCACATACTGAAGCGCAACAACCTGAGCCTGCACCTGAGCACGTGTATAGAAAGCATCAACACCAATATGCTTGGTAAGCTCATGCTTGACCGGATCACGTGCAACACTAATAGCACCTGTACTGTCAGACAAAACCAGACTGGGTGTGGTAATAGAGACCCCAAAATCCGCAAGTAACCACTGTAACCAGGTCACCTCAGCAGTCAACAAGGCCATCGCACGCAACTCAGCCTCAACACTCGAACGGGAAACCGCTGTCTATTTCTTCGTCTTCCAAGCAATGAGCGAACCACCAAGAAACACACAGTAAGCAGAAAGTGAACGGCGATCCGAAGGATCACTCGCCCACGTAGCGTCCGAATAGCACTGGAGCTGGAGGGAGCTGGAACGAGGAAAGAAAAGGCGACGAGTGATCGTACCACGAAGATAACGAAGAACACGGAGAAGATGGCTATAGTGAACAGTGGTAGGAGCAGAAACAAACTGACTCAGAATATGAACAGAATAAGAGATGTCAGGACGAGTGACAGCAAGATAAACAAGGCTCCCAACAAGATGACGATAACGCGTCGGATCAGGAAGAGGATCACCATCAGTAGGTTGAAGCTTAACATTAAGATCCATAGGGGTCTCAACAGTGCGCTCATCCCCAAGAGCAGCACGAGCAAGAAGATCCTGAATATACTTTTCCTGGGAGATGTAAAAGCCATCAGAAGTGGAGGAAACCTCAATCCCAAGAAAGTATCGAAGAGGACCAAGATCAGTCATAAGAAATTGATCACGAAGACGAGCCTTAAGAAAGGCGATATACTCAGAATCATCACCAGTAATGATCATATCATCAACATAAACAAGAAGAAGAGTGCGTCCACGAGGAGAAGTGTGAACAAACAACGCTGGATCATGAGCACTAGGGGAGAAACCAGCAGCAGTCACTACAGAAGCAAAGCGCTCAAACCAGGCACGAGGGGCCTGTTTAAGGCCATAAAGAGAACGTCGAAGACGACAAACCATCCCCTCGGGAACGGAATACCCAGGAGGAGGCTGCATATAAACCTCCTCACGCAACTCACCATTGAGAAAGGCGTTCTGAACATCAAGCTGGGACACAGACCAATGACGAACAGAAGCAACAGCAAGAAGAGTACGCACAGTGGTCATATGAGCCACAGGAGCAAAGGTCTCATCATAGTCACGACCATGCTCCTGCTGAAAACCACGAGCCACAAGACGCGCTTTATAGCGCTCAAGAGATCCATCAGAGCGGGTCTTAATCTTATAGACCCACTTACACGTGATAGGACGAACACCAGGAGGAGGAGAAACAAGATCCCAGGTGCCAGTGCGCTCAAGCGCGGCAAGCTCCTCAGCCATGGCCAGCTGCCATGCAGGATGATGCTCAGCATCCCGATAAGAAGTTGGCTCGGAGGCAACAGAAAGACCATACTGACTGGGAGAGTAACGGTTGGGGGCACGACGCTGACGAACAGGACGAGTAGAGGGAAGATCATCAGAGGAAGACGACGCAGGAGACGACAATGAAGAAGACGGAATAGAAGAGAGAGACTCCGGAGAACGAGGAGAACTAGGAGAACTAGACGGAGAAGAAGAGGACGGTGTCGAATAAGAGACATCAGGGGGAGGAGATGCGGAAGAAGACACAATAGGGGTAGAAGGAGGTGTGTCAGGAAAGAGAAGAAAAGAGATATCTTCCACCGGGTAAGTACCAGCGGTGGGACGAGGATAGAAAGGACGCGTCTCATCAAAAATAACATCACGAGAGATACGCATCCGACGACCAACAGGGTCCCAACAGCGATAGCCCTTATGCTCATCACTGTATCCGAGGAAAACACACTCAACAGACTGAGCGGTCAGTTTGGTGCGTTCGCGAGGAGCAAGTAAAACATAGAAAACACAACCAAACAAACGAAGCATGGAGTAATCTGGAGACTGTCCAGAGAGGCGCTCAAGAGGGATACCACCCTGCAAGGCAGCAGAAGGCTGAATATTGATGAGGTAAGCCGACGTAGCGACAGCTTCAGCCCAGAAATGCGGCGGGAGAGAAGAAGCAATCATCATAGCGCGAGTGGTCTCAAGAAGATGGCGATGCTTACGCTCAGCAACGCCATTCTGGGCATGTGCGCCAGGACAAGAGAACTGAGCAAGAGTGCCCTGCTCAGCAAGAACACCTCGCAACATCTGGGAGATATACTCACCAGCAGAATCAGCACGAAACACACGGATGGGGGTAGAATATTGAGTACGAACCATAGCCGCAAAACGCTGATATATGGAGAGCACCTCACTACGAGAGCGCATAAAATACAACCAAGTGTACCGAGAAAAATCATCGATGAATAAAATATAGTAGCGATGGCCCCCTTTCGAAGCGAAAGGAGCCGGACCCCAAACATCAGAATGAACTAAATCAAAAGGTCGCTGAGATACAGACGCGCTAGTAGGATAGGGAAGCTGAATCTGTTTACCCAACCTACAGCCCTGACAATGCAAAGACCCATCTCCTGAGACAGACCCCAGAAGACCACGATGAACTAATGACGAGAGGCGAGAGTCACAGAGGTGACCAAGACGATGATGCCACTGCTGAAAAGAGCTGGTAGTAGAGGCGACAACCGGAGAAGAACTGGCGGATGAAGTGGCAGCGGAAGGAACACGAAGCCAGTCTAACTCCCAAAGTCCTGAAGAATCACGGCTGCGAGGGCCAGCTCCAACCAGGGCCTGGGTGCGACGGTCCTGAACAACACAAGAATCAGCATCAAGAATGACGCGACAACCAGAGTCATTAAGCTGGCTAGCAGAGAACAGATTCATCTTAAGAAGAGGGACATGAGAGATATCAGGAACAAAAAAAGAAGAAGTAGAAAGGGTGCCCCGACTAGAAACAGGGAGAGAGGTACCATCAGCCGTAAAAACACGGACAGGAGAAGGGAGAGAGCGAAGAGCGGACAGAGAAGAAGACTCAAATGTCATATGAAAGGAAGCTCCAGAATCCAGATACCACGGAGGCGTACCTGACTGTGTAGAAGGTGGTGGTCGCACAGTGCCTGAAGAGTCAGTCACAGAACCAGCAGTGCCCGTCGAAGAAGAGCCTGTAGCAGCAAGCAGACCGCGAAGACTCCTGATAATGTCCTGATCAGAGAGGGCCACTGCTGAAGACCCGGAAGGAGCCGACTGCCCACGAGCCTGGTGCTGCTGACGTAAACTGGGGTCCCGTGTATAACAGGTGGCCCAAGTGTGACCATCCCTGTTGCAGTAAGAGCAGTGACGAAGAGAACCACGGCGACCCTGACCACGAGCCGGCTGGTGCTGACTCGGACCCTGAGGCTGCTGGTGCTGAAACTGACCCTGACCCTGACCGGGAGGAGTGGGTAGTATCGGCGGCGGCGGTACAGGAGACCGTGGCTGAGGCGAGAGAGCAGACGGCAAAGGAGCACCACGAGTAGCAAGCGCAGATGGAACCGCAAGAAGACCAGCACCACGAAGACGGGTCTCCTCAGCCCGAAGCTCAGACAACACCTCAGAGAGCGGAACACGGCCACGAGCATTCAGCTGAGCACGCCGGGGCTCAAACTCCTGGCGAAGCCGAGACAGAAACTCATAGATGCGGTGAAACTCCAAGTCCGAGCGCACAATCTGGCAGCACGAGCATGTGCCACAAACAGCAGTACGAAGAGAATCAAGCTGACGCCAGATAGCAGCACTCTGAGTATAAAACTCATCAATAGTGGAATCCCCCTGCTGAAGAGCATGCTCCTGACGAACCACAGACAAGTAAAGAGCATCCCCAGACGGCTGATAGCGCTGACGAAGATGGGCCCACTGAGCAGCAACAGTAGGGAGACTCATGAACTCAGCAGCATACTGGGGCAGAACACTGGAGGTGAGAACAGCAGCAGCACGAGCATCCTCATCGACCCACTGAGTGTAGGCAGTCAGAGCGTGGCGATAGGACTCGAGATCAGCAGAATATTGCTTGAACTTCAGGTCATAGGCAGCAACAGCAATATCATCAGCGCTCTGAGCAGCATCCTTGGCCTCCTGGGAAGCATCAGCAGCAAGCACAATCGGTGTCGGAGGCAGAGGTGCCACAGGAGCAGGGGGACACGGCGGACAGGAGACCTCGCCGGAGAGCACACCCCAAAGACGGAGACCGCGCATGTGAACGCGCATAAAGGCAGCAAAATCAGGGTAATTTGCGCCATCAAATACCACCGGGCAGCGAGGAATCGCAACATAACCCGATGAAGAAGACATTTTTTTTTTTGGAACAGATCTAGATCCAGACGAGAATCGGTCGGCGGCAGACTGCGCGCCAGGCAGATGGAGGCACGCGGGCGACGTGGGCCGGCAGGGAGGGTGGCGTCAGCCCGCGTCAGGCAGGCAGGTGGCTGGCCACGCGTGGCAGGGAGGACGGTGGCTGGCCACGCGTTGGCCACGCGTTGCAGCGCGTCAGGGAGGGCGGTGGCTGGCCACGCACCGCGTCAGGGAGGAGAGGCGTGGGCAGCCGCGTGCGTGAGAGGCATGGGCAGCCGCGCGTGCCTGCGTCAGGGAGCAGGGATGCAGCGCGTGGGCAGCCGCGCGTGGGAGCACAGCACCAGCCGCCAGGGACGCGTCAGGGAGTACCGCGCCTGCGCGTGGAGGACAGCCAAAATAAGCAGAGGATCCAATCCGATCCGATCGGAGAGCAGGACGAGGCGAACAGCGGCCGAACGCGGCGGCGGAGAACCGGGGCGGACGACGGCGACGCAACGAGAGGAGAGGAGCGAACCCTAAGGCTCTGATACCATGTTAGGAATAGACAAGTTATATTCCTCTGGGGGCCAAAGGCCACAATATATAGTACATGTACAGGGCAAATATGCAGGCAGCCCCCTAACATATGGGGGAAATACAAAATATATATATACACATCTAACAATCCTTAGTATTGCTAGTTGGTAATCACGAGGTAATCCATAGCTCACGAGGTCGCTCTCCAAACTCAGCGCGCATTGACGCGGCGACCGATCACAGAACTAAACCGGCAGCATAGACAAGGGTGACGGCTAATTCTCTGTTAGCTGAGCCTTAGATAAACCCTAAATCAACACTTAATACGTCCTAGCTGAAATATAATTTTTTGATGGATTCTCTCCAAATAATTGCATTAGTTCTTACATATAAAGTTTATTGTCCGTGACACCATGATTAAGTGTGCCCAGAATTAAACCAAATCGGTTGTTGCCATTGTTCTTGACAGGTACGGCACACTATAAGATCGCTTTAGTTAGTGCTGAACTACCAAATTATTCTATTCTCCATACAGCAATACCGGCTAAAAGTTAAGAGAGAAGGAGAATCAAATAAATGTTATAACAAGTAAAACACCACTTTCATCTTGACTCATGGCTAATAGTTAAGAGAGAAGGAGAATCAAATAAATGTTTTAATTAATTACTAGCTATTTACCTTACCTTTACTTTGAGGTTCCTGTCGCGCTATAAATCCATCCTTGCTAGTACGTCTCTAGTTACCGGCACGCAAACAGATATTTTGGTTGAATGGCGCCGGTGAGTGCATTTGTCCTTATGTATCATGTAAATTTGAATGCATGATGTTGATCTGCATGGTATGTGTAGATCAGAGTGAAGGTTGGTCCATGGGGTACATCGGGCGGCACACCTTGTGACATCAACAGAAGCAGCATTCCCCAACGCCTTGTGAGCATCAGCATCTGGAGCAACGAAACCCCGGGAGGCTGCATCAACGGCTTCGCCTTCACCTACGTTGACCAGAAAGACGTGCACATCACCGTCGGCATAGGCGGTTGTGCAACCGCACTTCGAGCACCATGGAGAGTGGCAAGTATGTTCTTTCCTCCAAAGAAAACAATCACCATGGGCACATGGAGCCCCCACTATTGTAGGGGGCGCGTTAAAACGGTACTCTCTCTATATATATATAAATATATATATATATACATACATATATTACTAAGAGATTGCATGCACGATAAAATGTGTGCAGATTAAGGTACCTGAGAACTTGCAGGTTCTCAAGGTAAGTGGCACAAGCAATGAAACAGGGGTGACATCACTCAAACTGCATGTCGGTAATAAAAAAAAGGGCCCGTATGGCTGGCCTGCAGGACCGAAGTTCAGCTTGCCGCTGTGGAACGGAGGGGCTGAGGTGATATCCTTTTTCGGGACCTCTGGCGACAACCTTAAGTCACTCGGAGTGTATGTTATAACAAAGGGTATATTATACACGGCGGTTGAGAAGGAGGTGCTTGTCGATATTGGGCCATGGGGTCCATGGGGTCGCTCGCTACCCGACACCACCTTTTGGCACATAAACACAAGAACCACCATACCGGAGCATCTTCAAAGCATCACCATCCGCAGCAGCGAGAGGTCCGGCGGTCGTGTCTATGGCTTCTCCTACACCTATATCGACAATATTGGTGAAACCATCTGTGTGGGGCCTTGGGGATCCGAGACCAAAGGGCAGAAGCACGAGTTCTCCATGAACCGTGACAACTACATCAACTTCATGAGTGGTACCCGCGACGAATACGGCATCACCTCGCTCAAGTTTTCCTCCACTCAAGACGTTTACGGACCATTCGGGTGCACAATGGGGACCACGTTTAGTATATTTATTCAAGAGAACGCGGCCATCGTCAGCTTCTATGGGGTCACCAATAGTGACAGCCTTGTCAACCTTGGTGCCAACGTCATGCCGGAAGACTACTAGCTATATATATATATATATATATATATATATATATATATATATATATATATATATATATATATATATATATATATATATGTATGTATCCATCCAAACAAGATGTATGAGTATGTATGTTCCGGTGTAGCCATCTAATCTAATCACGTCCTCACCTAAACAAGATGTATGAGTATGTACCTACTAGCTTGTTGGTTGATAGATGATCATGGTTTCCTGATCATGAACATTGAGATGTTATTAACAACAAGATCATATCATTAGGAGAATAATGTGATGGACATACTCCTATAGATAAGCGTAGCATAAAGATCAAGTCATTTCAATAGTTCGTTTGCTATAAGCTTTCAGATACATAGTAACCTAATTCCTTCGACCATGAGATCATGCTAATCACCATCACCGGATGGATGCTTTGATGACATCAAACACCGCTTTGTAACTGGGTGGTTATAAAGGTGGTATTGAGTGTTTAGAAAGTATGTGTTGAGGCATATGGTTCAAGAGTGTGATTTGTCCATCCATATGGCGGATAGATATACTCTGGGTCCTCTCGGTGGAATGTCATCCAATTAGCTTGCAAGCATGTGACTGGCTCACAAGGGATCACATATCATAGGAGCAAGTAAAGAGTACTTATCGGTAACGAGGTTGAACTAGGTATGCAGAGATACCGACGATCAAATCTCAGATAAGTAAAATATCGTGAGACAAAGGGAAACTGGTATCGTATGTAAATGGTTTATTCGATCGCAAAGTAATCGTAAAAATATATGGGAGCCATATGAATTTCCAGATTCCTCTATTGGTTATTGATCCGAGAAGAGTCTCGGCCATGTCTGCATAATTCACGAACCGTAGGAAGATACACTTAAGGATTCGATGTTGTTTAGTAGATATGGAATGTAAGTATGAAGCCGAATGTTGTTCGGAGTCTCGAATGGGATCCGGGATATCACAAGGAGATACAGAATGGTCCGGAGAATAAGATTCATATAAGAAAAGTCCAATTCCGGAGTTCGAGAATGATTCCGGTGTTTTCACCGGAATGATCTAGAAGGGTCTAGAAGGTTCACCGGACCGGAAGGGGAAGGGTACATGAATGTGTCATGACAAAGTGGAATGGTTGCATCATGTCCTAGGCTATGCAAATAAAAGAGAGAAATCAAACTCCAAAATGAAAGTCAAAAGGCTAGTTTGAATAGTCAAACTAGGACAATGGTTCCTTGTGGAGGGAGGAGAGGATTTCTACTCTCCCTCCAAAACTGGCCAAGGAGAGGGAGTTGGGGGAGGTTTCGAACTCCCCCATCCCCTAGCCGCCCCTTCCTCTCATAAATAGAGGGGACGGGGATGCCCTCACCTCTAACCCACCACCCAAGCCGCGCTGCCGCCGCCCTAGCCGCCGCCGGCCTCACCTCCTCCTCTCCGGCTTCTAGACCCTAGATGCCGGGGAACCCTATTACTCCACCATTACTCGCTCCGGCTTAAGGCGAAGCCCTGTGGGATTTCCCCTCTAACTCCGACACCACGTCATCGTGCTGCCGGAATCGTGAGGAGAGAACTACAACCTCCGCTGCCTACTGGAACAAGGGAGAGGAAGGTCTTCATCGAGTACCGAACGTGTGATCGATTGCGGGAGCACTGCTAGAATGCAACGCCAAAAGGATCGTCTACGCGATCTTGAGATCGGCAAGTGTACGACTACATCACCCACAAGAATCTGCTCTCGTTAACCACTTTGGAATCTTCGAGGGTGAGTACTCTATCGACTCATTGCTACTATCTAGTAGGTAGATCTTAGCTTGTGTGTGTTCATGTGGTAGAAATTTTTTGTTTTCCATGCTACGAACCCCTACAGTGGTATCATAGCCGTGTCTATATGTAGATCTATTGCACAAGTAGAACACAATGGTCATTGTGGGTGTTGATGCTTTTGTTGTCGATTGCTTCTTGTGTACTTTACATCTTGCGGCATGGTGGGATGAAGTGGCCCGGGCTAACCTTACATGACATCGTTCATGAGACTTGCTCCACACTTGACATGCAACTTGTATTGCATAAGTGGCTTTGCAGGTGCCTTTTTCTCCCAACATAGTGAAGATTCAACTTACAACGGGTGATTGACAATACTAGTATCTACGTTGCGGTTCTTGTGCGTAAATTAGAATGACACTTAATGAAAGCCCAAACCATATAAAATATGCAAAGAAATTAGAGGCATCTAACTTTGTTTTGCAGGGGTGTGTTGTGATGTGATATGGCCATGATTGTGATTATATGTGATGTATGCAATGATCCTTATTGTAATTCGGTAACCGACATGATCCTTATGGTTGTATTTTAATTTCGTTAAGACCTGTGTGTCTATTATTCAAAGTAGTTGTAATAGTTGATGCTGGTAGACGACAACCATGGAGCGGTGCCATTAACCTTGACGCCATCCCGGTGATGATGGAGATCATGTTCATGCTTGAAGATGGAGATCGAAAGCACAAGAAGAAAGGCCATATCATATCACATATTTTGAATTGCCTGTGATGTTAATCCTTTTATGCATCTTGTATTGCTTAGATTGCGACGGTAGAATTATAAGATGATCCCTCTCACAAAATATCAAGTTATAGAGTGTCCATCCTTAGTAGGCACTATTGCCAAGGCTCGTTGTTTCGAAGCACCATGTGATGATCGGGTGTGTTAGATTCTGCGAGTGTATACAACGGGAGCAAGCCAGATTTTCTCATGCAGAAACTAAGGTTGCATCTTGACGAGCCTAGCATGTATAGACATGGTCTCGGAACACGGATCACCAAAAGGTAAAGCATGAGTCATATAGTATATATGATGAACATGCTGATTGTTCGCCTTTGAAACTACATTATGTCTTGTGACGATCAGACTTGATGTAGTGGATTTGGTTCGTGTGATCACTAAAACAATGTGATGGATATTGTTTTGAGTGGGAGTTCACCTAGATTAATTTAACTATTAATTAAAACGCAATTTATCATAAACTTAGTCTAAACTATTGCAAATATGTTGTAGATCAATGGCGGCCCCTACCATCAATTTTAATGCGTTCCTAGAGAAAGAAAAGTTGAAAAACAATGGAAGCAACTTCGCGGATTGGTTCCACAATTTAAGGATTGTCCTCAATGCTGGTCAGTTGACCTATGTGATGGATTCACCACTGGGTGACCCCTCTGCAGAAGATGCTACCGATGATGAGAAAAATATTTTTCGTGCTCGGAAGAATCAGTACTCCACAGTTCAGTGTGCTATCTTGTATGGTCTGGAATCGGAGCTTCAAAAGAGGTTTGAGAACTTTGACCCACATGATATTGTCCATGAACTCAAAATGATATTTGAGGCTCATGCGGCAGTTTACAAATCTCAAAAACTCCATACTCCTATGGTGTTTCAGGAGATGTAAATCGAGGTGTTTTTCTAAACTTGCAACTCAAATAAATCCCTTTATCATAAAATCATAATTCATTTATTTTCTTGTTACAATTGTAACTCAAATAAATCCCTTATGATAAAATCATAAACCATTTATTTTCTTGTTAAAATTATTTTCACTTCATCTTGAAAGTCTTTGAACATTTTCAAATATTTCATACTTCTTTCTCATTAAGTGAACATTCACTCAAATTTCCGGAGAAAGCATATGAAGTTGAAATCCATCGCTTACGACTATACATAATGGACTACATACATCGATATGTATAAATTCCAATAATTTAATCGATCGTTCTTCTTTGGCCTTTGAACAAAGTTTTAATTATCCCGAGGAAAGTCTCACAAGCGTCACTTGATCAAATCAAAGACTCCAAAAATCCATGAAAATGGGGTTTCTTCATGTTTTCTTTCCAATATAATTTAAACGGCAATGTCACTTTGTAAGTGATCTTCCAATCATTTGTCTTGCGACATTTTAGCATTAGGCTTTATGGATGTGATTTCTCCAACTAGATTTGTAAATCATCCATCTTATATGGAATACGGTAATTATTTGAACAAACTTTGTTCTCATAATACTTTAAATAACAATTATTAAAACAAATCTTGAAGTCAAGCTTTGATGTGAACGAGAAATACAAACAACGGTTTGTTTCCTTTTCGATGAACATCATCACATGTTCTCTTGCTAGTTACTTAGGCTATTGTGGTTCATGAATTGCGTCGTTCTGTATGAAATTTCATACCACCAATTCGGTATCCAATACCCAAGAACCATATTGTTTAACAAGCATAGAATACAACCATAACATGTATATCATCCATATACCTAAATTGGATATTTCCAATCTTTTATTTGCTGCCAAATATATTTTATAGATTCTCTTTCAGAATTTCTTTTTCCTTTTAAAAGAATCTATCAACATCAATAGTGGCGCCATATACATGACACATAGTCCAAAGCATGTATATTCAAATAATAATACCTTTGGACTTGCACTTTGAAGTAGATTACCATCATCAAAATGATCGGCGTTCTTTCAAAATCCATTTTTTAGTAATCTTCTAGTGTAGTAAACACTTTACATACATCTTTTATTCATCCTTATCATGACGACTTTCATGATCAAGCTACTGTAGCTTATAAAGGCGAATCTTGAGTATAAGATTACTTTCCAAAACCCTTTTGGATGATTAGGATGTCTAGCATCTCTAACCTTTGTAAATTCTCATCCAATATGAGAACATACATTATACTCTATCATATTTCAACCAAAACATTGTTTCAGATATTGTTATATCTGTCACACATGATGGTTTCTGAAACAATTCTTTCAGCTCCTTGATAAACTTGATATTAAAACAATCAAGAATCATGGAGGCAAACATGATACTTAAGATACTAACACTGGAATTGTTACTCTCGATTTAATACCAATTATTAAATTTCACGGAGTAAACAGAGTTTGCTGAAAGTTTGCAATAGGACTTTAAACTTTAGATTGACACTCAACACAATACGATACCAGTTCGTAAAATATATATCCAGAATTATATAGTTATGTTATCTCAATTACAACTAAGCATAAGGTCGTGAACAAATGCCAATGACTACAACAAATTATCCAAATTCACCTTTGATTTAATTTATGATAAATTGAGTTCTACTAATCCAAATTACAAATGAACTCCCACTCAAAAACGACACCCCTCGTGTCTTTTTGGTGATTACATGAACCAAATCCACTACACCAAGTCCGATCATCACGTGAGTCGGTGTAACTTCAAAGGCGAGCATCTATATGGTCATCATATCAAAACATATGGCTCATGCTTAACCTTTCGGTTCGTGTTCTGAGGCCATGTCTGTACATGCTAGGCTCGCCAAGTAAGAACCTTAGTATTCGCGTGTGTAACTGTCTTACACCTGAGATATGCACGTGGATTCAAGTACACCCAATCATCACGTGATTTCTTGAAGCGACGAAACATTGTCGGTTCATACTTAAGGAAGAACACATTTTTATCTTGATATCTAAATGAGGGATCATCTTATTATGCTAATAAAACTCCAAACAAGCAATACAAGATCCAACAAACATCTCATGTTAATAAGTGAAATGATATGGTTCTTCACTTGATCTCCATCATGTGCATCATGGTATGATCACTATCATACCTCTATGTGTAAGGCCAAGGTATATGGAACTTACACGTTATGTGTGTTGTAAGAGTATCGACTTATACTTCTACTTACAGCATCACCATATCATGACACTAGCCCAGCAACAATCTAAACTAGACGCCTCTAATTTATCCATTGCAAGTTTTACGTGGCTTAGGGATTTCGAAGATAGAACCGTTCTTACCTACGAACATGAACCACAACGAGGATAACCAAATTGTTGACAACTCATTGCAAATTAGATATTGACTATAGCAGGAGAGACAGACACCCGCTAGCCACTTATGCAAAACTAGTTGCATGTCAAGCGTGGAGCAGGTCTCATGTGCGAGGACATGTAAAGTTTGTCCGGGCCTCTTCATCCCACTATGCCACCAATATCCAAAGTACAAATAAGAAGCAATAAAATGATCATCATCGCCCACATACACATATGTGTACTACCCGTGAAAAGCATCTACGCATAGATCCGGCTCTGATACCACTGAAGGGTTCGCAGCATAGAAAACAAAAAAATTCCTACGATGGGAACATCTAAGTACCAAGATCTATCTACTAGATACAAGCAACGAGTGGATATACATCCATAGAATACATACCCTCAAAGAGCGAATAGCGTTAACTTGGTTGTACTCATGGATGATGTAGACGAACGCTTGCTGATCTCAAGATCGTGATGAAGTCCATCTGGTCCAGCCGGTCCAGCACCATCAAGTCCAGCACCGCAAAGTAGTGGTGCATCCGTGATCGCACACACGTCCGGGTACCCCGACAACCTCCGCGCCCTCGCTCCAGCAAAGCAGCGGATGCAACAAATCCTTCCAGAAAAAAGCCATCGGGAACATGTATCTGGCTGATCCGAGACCATCGGGAAATTCTAAAGGAGGGAGAGAGATCCTTCGCGAGGAGGTGTGAGTGACAAGTGAGAGGAGGGGGTCCTTTTATAGGGGAGGGGGCAGCCCAAGGGGGCATGTCCGCCGGCCATGGAGGGTGCCCCCACCTCTCCCTCATTCATGTGGTGGATGCTCCACTCACACAAAAACACCTCCACTCACAATTCCACTCACATGCATTAATTTTCCACCAAAATTAATGCAAGCTCTCATTTAAATAAAACTCTTTTATTTATTTATTCAGAATTTTATTAATTACTTTAAGTAACAAACATTCACATAAAACCCTTTGCTAGTATTCCATTTCACATGCAGAACCAGTTTCAGCAATTTCAACCGAAACAATTCCGGTGTCTAGTGAAATAAATTCCTGCGCTTTCTTTTTCTTTATCTAGCATATCATTTGCTCCGAATGGTGTCGGTATCCCTTAAGTGTGTCACCCTATGGTTCACGAATAATGTAGACATGATCGAGATCCCTCTCAGATCAATAATCAGCAGCGGGACCTGGAGATCCGTACTGACTCTCACATATTCAACGATGACTTGTGTGATCGTGTGAACCTTATACGCATGTAAATCAATCCCTTTGTCTTGCAATATATTACATGTCCGAGATTCGATCATTGGTTCTCCATACCTAGTTTGATCTCGTTACCGACATGTACACTTTTCTCGTTCCCGTGATATAACATCCTAGTGATCAAATAACTTGCTTGCAAGCTAGCCAATGTGATATCACCGAGAGGGCCTAGAGTATATCTCTCCTTCATCGGGATGGACAAATTCCACTCTTGATCCATGAGCCTCAACATAACACCTTCGTAGCACTGAAACCATCTTTATAGTCACCCTGATACAGTGTGACGTTTGATGTTATCAAGATACTCTTCTGGTGTTAGTGATTGACATGATCTCATGGTCTAAGACTAAGATTACTTCGTATGATGTTATAGCAATATAAACACAATGACCTTGATCGTAATGCTATACTTCGGATGAACGTTCATCACATCATTCCAACAATGTTGTGACCTCGTTATTAAGAACATCCAATATCCATGATCAGGAAACCTTTGATCATCTTGTTAATCAACGAGCTAGTTTATAAGAGAGGCATAACTAGGAACTTTCTTTTTGTTTATTAAACACACATGTATTAACGTTTCCGTATTAATACAATTATAGCATGTAAAATAAACATTTATCATAAATAAGGAATACGATAATAACCACTTTATTATTGCCTCTCGGGCATATTCCCTTCAGCCCCTTGGCCGCTTTTCTCCACAAAACCGACAGTAGCTCTCGGGCGTGAGTTTGGTTCCTCGGGAACCAATCGCGCGCCCTTTAGTCGACAGAGGGCCCGCCCCTGCGGCGCTTATTGGTCGCGTCGCATCAATCCGCTAGGTAAACAAATAATTTTCCCACTTTGACTGGCCGCGTTTGACGAGGTTTCGACTCGTCAATGCCCATTGTTATGGACTTGGGTTTTGGAGAAGATGGGGATGATGGATATCGCGAAACGGTTAGAAAACAAGCAATACGGGATACGAGGTTTACCCAGGTTCAGGCCCCCGGAGGGAAAACCCTACTCCTGCTTGTCTGCTCTTGATTACGACGGAACCAAAGGTTACAGGGGTGCGTAGATGCAATCTGACGTGGAGGTGTGTATGCGAAGTATGAGAGAGAGCTCTAGGTCGTGCCCTCATGGGCTTTATATAGACTTAGGCAAGTCCCGGACATACACCTAGTCGGTTACAGGTTCTAGGGTTTTACCCCTTTCAATTTCCTATCTACTCTAGTCTTGCTCTCCAAGGATCCGAAGGCCTCATGGGCCTTAGCCACCCGAAAGTCTTCATGGGCCGGCGTATATTTGCCGTGGGACTTCCTTGGGCTGGACCAGGTATGCTGAGATCATGTACCCGCGGGGTATAACCATGTCAGTAGCCCCCGAGTGATCAGTCGAATCGTTCAATCCTTCGGGTGCGACTATGTATTTCAATAGTTCATGTGTAGGGATTGTTGATGCATGTGCCTGACTCACCTGACGGATCAGGGTCAGTTAACTGTCTTAGGATGAAACAACACGATCTTATTCAGGCTCGAGTCCCTCAACTCGAACCTGGAAACATATGCTGGCATAATTCGACTCAGGCTGCGGAGGACTTATAGGAGTGGAATTCCAGTGAATTTAATTGATGTACCCAATGCATCCGTCGGGATTTTTCATCGCGCCTGTTGGCACGGATTTTTAGTAGCAGAGCGCAGTCATGTGCGTTGCCAGGCCATCAGATGATATATGTAGGTCTTATCTTTGTGTCGTACACACAGCATACGAACGTTTATCACCGCGGAGGTGTTTCGGGTGGCCAAGCAGGACATTGCTCACTTAGCGTTAATTAGGGAAGAGTTGCCGAAAAGTTTTTTGCATACTGATCTGAAGGATCGCAGTCGAAGAATTCATAGGGTGCGCGACCAGCGCTCCCTATGGGAGTAACCCCCGAGTGTCTGTTGGAGTCGTAGACTCGAGCGGAGACTTTTAATTTAGCCGTTGTTCAGTATCTGGTCCGTAGGACACAAATTTTTTCGGATGCTTAAATCCATCCTCCCTATGGGAGCAGCCCCCGAGTCCGTAGTGGAGTCGTAGTCTCGACGTAGGACTCGAAGAAATATTTCAATGCTGGAACATGTTGTTCATTCTTCAGGTGCACGGTCAGCGCTCCTGATAGGAGTAGCCCCCGAGTAATTGGTCGAATCGTAGATTCGAGTGAGTACTCTTAGCTTTGAAGCCGAAGAAATTGTAGATGGTGCTAGTGTAGCTTTTGATGACGTCAGTGCTGACGATCGATGACCTCAAGCGCCTGCTACGCCAGAGATGAGTTGACTGTACGAACATGGGTCCCACTGTCTGACCTTGAATTGACCGGTCATGCGCGGCGTGGAGATAATTACGACATTGCCTCGATTTCCGCGCGTAGTGGACGGCGTGTTGGCGACGGTTGATTGCGATGCTGACACGTGTATGGCCATATTCTGCCGTTGGCGTTAGGTCTTCTCGATGGACGGTTGTCGTGCATCGTCTTCGTCTTTATAATCATTGGGGAACACTTCAGTTTGTTTTCGCCGTATCTATTCTCGTTTTCACTGCTTCTTTGTTCTCTGAGAGTTCTTGCTGCGCGCTGGAATATCCTTTCACATTTCCATCTTCCATCCTGGGCTCTCGCCGCCGTACCGTGATGGGGAAGTCGAAGAAGGCTTCATCTGTGGTTGGTACCAGCACTGCTAGAGGGAAGAAGAATGCCGCTGCTACCTGTGTCACCGAAGGTGGCTGGCGGCGATCGGAGACGCGGGAGAGTGATCTCCGCAAGCTTCGTGAGCGGGGCCTGATCCCGCAGGATAGGGAGGCCATCAAACTCCCAGGAAATGAGGTAATCCCCCGTCCCCCTGCTGGGTTTCGGGTTATGTTCCTCGCCTTTGTCATTCGCGGATTTTCCTTCCCAGTCCATGACTTCCTTCGTGGACTGCTTTTTCTGTACGGTGTCCAATTGCCCCATCTTTCCCCCAATTCTCTTCTTCATGTTGCTTGTTTTTCTGCGAGTGCTGGCTCGGTATTGAGCCGCACTTTGGCCTCTTCCGGAAACTCTATTCCGTGAAGAGGCAATCCGGTTCGGATGGTGTTTACCCCATTGGGGGTTGCATCATCTCCCTCAAGCCCAATCTGCTTTTCTTTTCTTTTTCCATGTCCGAATCTGTCCAGTACTGGCGGAGGCGATGGTTTTATATCCGCGACTCCGTGGTGCCTGGGCAGGATTTTTGGCTTGTTCCTTTCGACCCCTCCCAAAAGATCGAGCCAAAAAGGTCCTGGAAAAACAAGATCTTGGATGGCGAGGTGGCGGAGATAGAGGCTCTCTATCGTCAAGTGGAGGATCTCTAGTTGATTCCGGAGAAGGAAGTGAACGGTGTGGATATCATCCGCACTTTTCTCGAGCGTCGGGTGCAGCCACTACAGGCTAGGGCGCACCCTATGTTCCTTTATGCTGGCCGGCGTGATCCGACGAGGGTTTCGACTGAGAAATTCTCTCAGGGAGATCTCAACAGGGCCCTTCGTTCGCTGCTGAAGTTCAAGTCTAGAGAGGATATCCCGGGGAAGTAGCTGACACCTCCGCTTTCTTCTTTGCTTCCTATTCCCCAGGTGTAGATCCGTGCGTGTAGCGCTATTTTTCGACTGCGTTGTATTTGTGTTTGTTTGCTAACAAATTGTTCTTCTCTTGTGCAGAGCTTCAAAGTGTCGGGTATGTCGCCTCCATTACCCGAAGTATATCCGGATGCTCCAGATAATGATGTGGTGGATTCCATGTCCGAGTTGCCATCGGCGAGGTATCCGGCTGAAGAGGCCAACGAGTCGAGCGAGGACCACACTCGGAAACGATCACAGAGCTCCAGCGAGTCTTCGGATGCTTCGACTCCTCCGACTCCTAGGAACCCACTGTGTCTTGAACGTCACAGTGGTGGGCATGGAGGCTCTTCCTCTCCAATTCCTGCCCTTCCCGTGCGGGCTGTGGCGCCGCACCCGCCAGCGAAGTGGAAGAAGGAAGAAAAGAAGGAAGATAAGAAAGAGGAGAAGAAGGTCTAGAGGACCCCTCCTGTCTTCAACCTGAGCGAGCTTGACTCGTAAGTTTCCTCTACACTGCGTTTTCTTTACTGTTTAATTTGTACTTGTACTAATTTGTCCGTGTGCAGGCACTCTTCCAACGAATCCTCTAGCGATGGTGCTCGGGAGATGATGGGGGAGTCGAAAGTCGCGTCTCCTCCTCCTCAGACGGTGGCTACCTCTGAGGGCACTGTTCCGAACCCTCCTCCGCAGGATGTTCAGGTGGTTGCGCCTCAGAATTTTGCTAGCGGACCTTCGGCGTCGCCATCGGATCATGTAAGTAGTTCTATCTCCTGCCACGGGGGGACCCCCGAGCATCTGTGAAAGAGTTTTCTTGTTTTGTTCTTCCTTCGAGTCTCGGGGGGAGCCCCCGAGCGTTTTCGTGTGTGTATTTTGCTTCTGTTCTTTTCTGTTGGGCGTAGCCCCCGAGTCCTTTTCCTGACTATAATGGTGGAAACGGGGCTATAGGTCCCGGTTGGTACGGGGCTTTAGTCCCAGTTGCCCAACCGGGACGGGGCAATCGGGACTAAAGCTCTAACCTTTAGTCCCGGTTGCCCCACCAACCGGGACTAAAGGGTGCACACGTGGCAGCGGTAGAGGGCGAGGGGGGTGGAGCATTAGTCCCGGTAAGTAACACGAACCGGGACTAATAACCTTCTGCCACGGCAGAGATTTGGCCCATTTCTCTGCCGCGGTAGAGAATTCATTTTGGCACATTTTGTTGCCGCGGCAGAATTTTCGCCACTTTTTGTGCCGCGGCAGAGAATTCATTTAGGTTTTTTTATTGTTTATTTAGTGATTTGCACTTATCAATAAAGGAACCTTATATTACATCATGATGACAATATTATATTCAATACACGGATCGAGTTCATGCACTACATACAAAAGTTGCTATTCGATGCTACCGGCCAATTTCTTCAAAGTTGCTATTTTTACAATTCCTATTGTCTATACACAGCCGAGTAGTATTCCCCTTTTGGGTCTAGTACTTCTGCATCCAAGAATCCCGCCAATTCCTCCTGAATTGCTCGTACGCGATCCTTTGGCAGAAGACCGTCCCGTAGACGTTTGATCTGATTTAAAAAAGGAGTCAGCCTATATGAATGAAACTAAACACAATTTGATTGTAATTAAAAACTATAGAAATTGTTTACGTACGTGGAGTTGCTCTAAATTTTTGCCCTTCTCATCGCACGTCTGCCGGATGAACTCGCATACATAGTATCCACATAGATTGTTACCTGGTCCCTGCATCAGGCACTTTACGAGAACAGAGTTCAATCAAAATAATAATCAAGCATGATAATAACTGTATCAAAACTAGAATCAAAGAGATGCGCGGATATAGCTAGTGGTGCTAACATCTAGTGGTTGAAATGTAAGCTCCTCTTTCCAAAAAACCATAGCCTTGTTGGTGAACCGTTTCCAAGCGCTGCCCGGCATAGAAAACGAATAAAATAAGTTATAAAGTACTTGATATCATAAAATTCACGAACGTTGCCGATATAGTGTCGTAATGATTAGAATTACCGCTAGAGAAGTATCTGCATGTCCTTCCACGTCTCAAGGGGTTTATGTTTCGAGTCCATGACTAGTACACGCCCTTTGTCAAGTTGAATGATTAACATAATATAGTGGAAGCTACAAATGCATAACTAATCAATTATATACTTAACATCGAGTAAGCGAAATAGAAAGTGTATACAAGACAATAACACTCACTTGAAGTTGTAAGGAAATAGTATTTCCCTTTTGGTTTCTTGAAACCTTAACGCGTGTACTATATTATCCTCCGTATCCTGGGGGCTTATTTTTAGATTAGCTTCATGAACCCAATATGGGACAATGAAGCCAATGTCATAGATTTGTCCTCTGCTGCATTCAAGAATCTTCATTCTGCATATTACAGTATGATTATATACATGCAATAAACAAAATAATATAGCTGGAGACTAAATTAATTATAGAATTAGTACTTACAGACAATAGGCACTGATGATCGATTTGTCCAAGGCGTCTTGATTGAATAATTGAAATAGTTCATCAAATTCAATGGATATCATGTCATCCTTTTCTTTCCCATGATGCTTTTTTGTAACCTCTGGATCATACTGCTCATCGGCCCCATATTTGCTCGACCCCACATTGGTTTGAGAAATCACCTTGAGAGGGGCGCAAGTCTGTTTTGCTTGTTCTCCGAGCTGGGCAACATATTTCTCGCTTGCAGCAGTACTGCTCTTCGAGGCTTTTTTTGCCGCATGTGACTTGGGAATAGAATGCTCATAGTATGATGACAGCTTTGGCTCGGGTTGATGAAGATTCTTTAGCATTTTCAACACTTCGGCTTTTTCTTCTTTGGTGCTGGGGAACTCTGGCTCTTTCGGCCGCCTCAGCTTAGCGAAAAACGCTGTCGTTTCGGCCTAAACGATTGCCGTAGTCTCCTCTTCAGTACAGTCATAAGCTCTCTTGGTAGGAACCTTTGGTACTTTTGGAAGAGGCTCTTGTTTACGTTTCGGCGATCGCTTACCACGAGGCACAGTAGCGGTACGCTTACGCTTTTTACCCTTAGGCGTCGGTGATGGCTCCCGCGGCGATGGCTGTGCCTGAGATTGGTGAGGCGACGGAGCCGGGTGAGGCGACGAAGACGGCTGCCGCGGCGGCGACGACCTCGCTAGAGACGGGTGAGGCGGCGGCGAAGATGGCCTTGGCGTGTGATTTCGAAGCACGATACATTCCTTCGGCCATAGAATGGTGACATTTTTTGCGTCTCCTAGCACAGTCACATCCCCTTCACCTGCAGGGTAGTGAAGATCCAAAACTTCAAAGGTGGGCATGATTTCATCCACGCCGACAACAGCGTAGCCCTCTGGAACCGAACGACAATGGTAAGTTGGTGTGGGTCCAATTGGTAAGGCATAGCCGACCGCCACCTTCATTGATATGTTCACAACTTTGACATGTAGCTCGCAGTGTGTCATCTCTGTGATATCATCTCTGTGATGTCATCTCTGTGATATCATCCGTCGGTGCATCATCGTCATCGCCATTGTCATCACCCGAGACCTCGGTGGAAGCCCCACTGCTTTTTCGATTATTCGATAGGCCGGTAGCATCGAATGCAGTGTGCTGCTGAGATGGGTCGGTAGTACTTTGCTCTTTAAGTGCGTTAATTTCATCTTGTTGTTGCTTTAATCGTTCTTCAATTAAACGCATTCGCTCTTTCTGACTATTTTCTTCAACTTCCACCCTGTCCTTTCTCCTCTGACGGCTTCTATCAGGATATTTCTTCCTCTCTTCGGGAAACCCAGTCCTCCATGGTTGGGAGCCTCTTGTGCCTCGTGTTCGTCCATCATGTTCCTTATTTCCAAGGGCGAGTGTGAGCTCATCATTCTCTCTATCGGGAATGAATTCCCCATCTTTCACAGCCTTTACTGCTTTTCTGATCCTCTGGATTGGCAAGGGGTCTTCTTTATGTCGTATATTATATATACACCTCCCTTCCGAGTCCAACATGCCCCCATGCCCGTAAAACCAATTCCTTGCACGTTCTACCCAATCGTTTGTCTCTGGGTGATCTTTTTAGCACGCAGTTCATTCTCAAGTTTCTCCCACTTAGGAATGCTAGCCCTGTAGCCCCCTTGCCCCATAGTATGGTGATACTTCTTGTTAGCAGCATTCAGCTTATTCGTTTCAGACATTTTCTTAGTTTTTTCTGATTTCTTGTATTCCACAAACTCAGCCCAGAATGGTTTTATCTTCTCAAACTGAATATTCTTGAAATCGGGAGTCTTATTTTTCACGACATAGTCAAGGTGCAATCTTTTCTTCCAGTTGGTTAAACACTGGGCCATCTTCTTCAAAGCCCACTCCCTGACCTTAGCCTCCATGGCTCTCCCATGTTGTAAGGCGTCCTCAACTGGATCCTCCGCATTTGGATCCAGCTCTATCTTCGGTAGTTTGAAATTAACCATGAGCCTCTTCCACAGTAAATCTTTGGCGTGGTTAGGGACAAATAAACATGTTCCCTCTTCATCCGCACTAGCAGGCCTATTCCAATTTCTAATGGTGATCGTGATTAAGTCCCTAACGATTACTACGCATTGTGCCACAAATTTGGTTGCGACAACTTCGGGAGCTGTCGGTTTGCCGTCATCAGTGACATCTTCGATCCTGAACCTCTCATGGTCTTGCAACTTTTTGGTTGTGCCTCGTCTTCTATTTTCAGTAGATTCCTTCGATCCGGAGGGCTAAAAGAAGAAAGATCGTCGTTACTATTTCTATATAGATAGCAGATGATTAATTAATGAATTGATTTATATTACATGCACCTCGCCGGAGCGGTCGTCTTCTCGATTACACAAGGCATCGCCTTCTCCCTCGCGGAAGGCAACACCTTCAACCTCAAACAAGTTGTCTATTCCGGTAAAAAGAGGATCACCCTCACCGGAGTTGTTCAGAAACGTTGATACGTCTAAATTATCTTCCCCACGGATCACACCTTGGATCAACTCTTCCTTTTCTTCGTCTGTGACGTGTGGGTCCATATTTTCTGCATAGGTGGAAAAACGAATAAGTCAAAGCGGCTAAAGGAGAAAGTTAAGGAGAAACCCTAATATATACATACACAATAATAAAAATGAAGAGAAACCCTAAACCCTAAACCTAGCTACAAAAAGGAAACCGTGTAGTAGATAGGTAACTCTAGCTAAAATCAACTAAAATCAATATTCTAGAGTTCCGAGGGGTGTAAAACCTAGTTCGGAGAAACCTCGGATGCATATGAGAGGGGAACATGAGTATAAGGCTACAAAAGGGAAACTATCCAGCAGATAGGTAACACTAGATACTAATAAAATACCATATTGGAATCGATTCAAGAGGGTTCGGAATGCCCTGGCGAAGGCACATCGTCGAACCCACATGCACCTAAGGGGCATGCAATTTCATGGTTTTGACCGTGCTAGAGGATTTACGCGCGACCGAGCTAGACCGATCTTTCCTACTACGTCGAACACAATGGTTTTGACCGTGCGACCCCTTCGCCCATGTCTCGCCCACGCGTGAGAGAACAGGGGAACTCCCATCGGCGCCGCCTCCTCCCTCCTCTCCTCACCTTCCCCGAGCAAATAGAGCTTCTGCATCTCTCTTGCCACAATACACCCGCCCCACGCGTCCCTGCACGCCTCCCATGTCCTGCGGAACCGACCACCAACATCCCCTTTTCTCGAGCCTTACAAACCCGACATGAGCGAGTATAAATCTATCATTGAGTAAATGTGATACTCCTATAGCAAACGAGGATAGTCCGATGATAAGGATGCTATTAGGGATGGCAACGGGGCCCCGAAACCCACAAACCCGATGGATACCCGCCTTAAATGGGGAGGGTTTGGTAAAAAGTTAGACCCTCCAAGTTTAATGGGGCGGGTATGGGGGTGGCAAACCCATACCCGCAGACCCGCTCTAAGCCTTAATCCTATCCCTAAGAGCATGTTTAACGCAGACGTTTAAATAAAGCAGACGCTAGCTAGGCTGATTTTACTAGCGTTTAGGCCTCCATCCCGTCCGATCCGGGGATTTTCTCTAGCGTCGACGTACGAGGAAGCGTCGGTCGCTAGGACTACTTTTTTTCAGCGCAGAGGAGTTTGATTAGCACTCCTAGCTGTTGCTAGCTACCCAAATTAGCGTTCCGTGCTGTGAGACGAGGCGTTTAGTCCATAATCCAATTTTCTGACATTATTATTTTAAACATAAGCGTTTGTACAAGAGCTTGTCGTAGTACATGCCCTAATAATCATATGACTAACCACAGGTACGTCCACGCGGGCCATGCACGCAGACAACACACGTCGATCACCCGAAGCCGCCGCCCACCACCCGATCGAAGCCCACCAGTAGCAGCCGCTCCCCACCACACCCGAAGCCCACCATGCAGCCGCCGCCGCCCACCAGCAGTAGCCGCCGCCGCCCACCACACCCCCGAATTCAAAGCCCACCATGCAGCCGCCGCCACCCACCACCACCAGCAGCAGAGGGAGGGGGAGGACAACAGCAGCCTCCGCCGCCCACCACCACCAGCAGCCGCGCGCTGCCCACCACACCCGAAGCCCACCATGCAGCACCGCCGCCGCCCACCAGCAGCAGCCGCCGCCGCCCACTACCAGCAGCAGTAGAGGGAGGGGGAGGACAGAGAGGCAGTGAGGGGCGTACCTGACGCACGGCGGTGGGGGAAGGGCGAGGGAGGCGGTTGTCGGGGCGGGAAGGAGACGCGCGCGGGAGGAGGAGGAGCCGCTACGGAGCGCGCGGCGGTGGCGGCCGGAGGAGGAGCCGCTACAGGGAGCGCGCGGCGGTGGCGGCCGGAGGCGGAGGCGTTGACGACGACGGAGGGCGCGGGCAGCCTGGAGGCATCGTCGAGACGCAGAGAAGAGAAGCAGAGAAGAAGAGAAGTTATATAAAGGGGAGGGAGTATCCGTCCCGGTTGGTGGCACCAACCGGGACTAAAAGGGCATTCGTCCCGGTTGGAGCCACCAACCGGGACGTATACTCCAATTTTCAGCAGCCGAAGGGGCACGTGCGCAGGGGGGTCTTTAGTCCCGGTTGGTGGCTCCAACCGGGACGTATTCCCCTGTTTTCAAAGTTTTTCAATTATTTTCTCTCTGTTCCCGCCTTATTTTTTATTTTGGGGTTTAAATTTGTAATGTTTTTTAAATGATAATTACTTTGGAATTTAGAAAAACTTTAAACATAAAAAGTGATTGAATTTGAATAACTAATTCGAAACCATTTTATTTTTTGAAAAATAATTAATGTAACCATTTAAACTATGAACCATTTAAAATTAATAATGAAATAACTTATATTTTTTAAATATTAATTTGGAATTTAGAAAAACTTTAAACATAAAAAGTGTATGGATTTGAATAAATAATCCAAAACCAATTTCTATTTTTAAAAAATAATTAATGTAACCATTTAAAATTAATAATGAAATAACTTATATTTTTTAAATATTTATTTGGAATTTAGAAAAACTTTAAACATAAAAAGTGTATGGATTTGAATAAATAATCCAAAACCATTTTATATTTTTAAAAAATAATTAATCTAACCATTTAAAATTAAAAATGAATTAACTTATATTTTTTAAATATTAATTTGGAATTTAGAAAAACTTTAAACATAAAAAGTGTATGGATTTGAATAAATAATCCAAAACCATTTTATATTTTTTAAAAAATAATTAATGTAACCATTTAAAATTAAAAATGAGTTAACTTATATTTTTTAAATATTAATTTGGAATTTAAAAAAACTTTAAACATAAAAAGTGTTTGGATTTGAATAAATAATTCAAAACCGTTTTCTATTTTTTTAAAAAAATTAATGTAACCATTTAAAATATGAACCATTTGTAGGGGTTCGTAGCATGGAAAACAAAAATTTTCTATCGCATACAAACAAGCAAGCCAAGATCTATCTACTAGATTGTAGCAACGAGTCGATGGTATAACTTACCCTCGAAGATTCCAAAGCGTTTAACGAGAGCGGATTCTCGTGGGTGATGTAGTCGTACTCTTTCCGATCTCAAGATCGTGTAGACGATCCTTCCGGCGCCACGTTCCGGCAGCGCTCCCGCAGTCGGTCACACGTTCGGTACTCGACGAAGACCTTCCTCTCCCTTGTTCCAGCAGGCAGCGGAGGTTGTAGCACTCTCCTCGCGATTCCGGTAGCACAACGGCGTGGTACCGGAAGTAGAGGGGAAATCCCGCAGGGCTTCGCCTTAAGCCGGTGCGAGTATGGTGGAGCTTATGAGAGAGGCTATTAGTGGTCTAGTAATTAGACACACCAATTAGAAGGCTCTAAACCAATTAGAAGGCTCTAAACCGCTGGCTAAAGCAATTAGAAGCTCTAAACCAAAACGGCTCTAAACCGGAGATCTAGAGGTGAAAGTTGTGTGTCTAGGAGGGGAGCCCTGCCCCTCCTTATATAGGTGGGAGGGGGCTGGCGCCAAGGGGAGGAGAGTCCCTCCCCAAGTCGGCTTGGTGGTGCGCCGGCCAAGGGAGGAACCCTCCTCCAATTCGGCCTCCACCAATCCTCCTTCTCCTCTTTCCGAAAACTGGCAGTTTGACTTTTCAAACTTGCCGTTTGACTTTTCAAACTAGGATTTGATTTAATCCCTTATTTGGAACAGCGATGACACTAAATACATGATGCAATCATTCCAACATGCAATGACACATTCATGTACCCCTTCCCCTCCGGAGTGCCGGACATTCCGGAACTTTCTAGAATGTTCCTGATGAAAACACCGGAATCATTCCCGAACTCCGAAACGGGACTTTCCTTATATGAATCTTATTCTCCGGACCATTCCGGATCACCTCGTGATATCCCGGATCCCATCCGAGACTCCGAACAACATTCGGTCTCTTTCTCATAATACCATAACTACTCAAACAACATCGAATCCTTAAGTGTGTCTCCCTACGGTTCGTGAATTATGCGGACATGATCGAGACACTTCTCCGAACAATAACCAATAGAGGAATCTGGAAATTCATATTGCTCCCACATATTTCTACGATTACTTCGCGATCGAATGAACCACTTACATACGATACCAATTTCCCTTTGTCTCACGATATGTTACTTATCCGAGGTTATGATCGTCGGTATCTCTGCATACCTAGTTCAACCTCGTTACTGACAAGTACTCTTTTCTCGTTCCCGTGATATGTGATCCCTTGTGACCAAGTCACATGCTTGCAAGCTAATTGGATGACATTCCACCGAGAGGGCCCAGAGTATATCTATCCGTCATGTGGATGGACAAATCCCACTCTTGATCCATGTGTCTCAACCAATACTTTCCGAACACTCAATGCCACCTTTATAACCACCCAGTTACGGTGTGGTGTTTGATGTCATCAAAGCATCCATCCGGTAAAGGTGATATGCATGATCTCATGGTCGAAGGAATTAGGTTACTATGTATCAGAAAGCATATAGCAATTGAACTAATGAAATGACTTGATCTTTATGCTACGCTTATCTATAGGAGTATGTCCACCATATCATTCTCCTAATGATATGATCTTGTTGTTGATAACATCTCAATGTTCATGATAGGGAAACCACAATCATTAATCAACCAACAAGCTAGTGAAGTATAGAGGCTATACTAGGGACTTCAAATTAAGTTTACAAATCACACAAGTATCAATGTTTCCTTGTTAATACTATTATAGCATGAATGTAAACATTTATCATAAACACAAAGATATAATAATAACTACATTTATTATTGCCTCTAGGGCATATCTCCAACAGTCTCCCACTTGCACTAGAGTCATCTAATCTAGATTACATGGTAATATACCGAACACCCATGGCAGTTTGGTGTTGGTCATGGTTTGCCCTCGGGAGAGGTTTAGTCAACGGATCCGCCACATTCAGATCTGTGTGTACTTTGCAAATCTTTATATCCCCATCCTGGATATGTTCTCGAATAGCGTGAAAACGTAGCTTGATATGCTTCAGCTTCTTGTGTGACCTTGGTTCTTGCGCATTGGCTATGGCGCCCATGTTATCACAGTAGATAGACATTGGGTCCAGCGCACTAGGAACCACACCCAGCTCTGTAATGAACTCTTTCATCCATATCGCTTCTTGTGAAGCCTCCGAAACAGCCATGTATTCCGATTCAGTTGAAGATCTCGCCACAACGCTTTGCTTTGCACTCCTCCAGCTAACTGCTGCACCATTCAAAATAAATACGTATCCGGATTGCGATTTAGAATCATCCGGATCGGTGTTCCAACTAGCATCGGTGTAACCATTAACAACGAGCTGTTCATCACCTCCATAAGAAAGAACCATATCCTTAGTTCTTCTCAAGTACTTCAGGATGTTTTTGACCGCTGTCCAATGATCCACTCCTGGATCACTTTGATATCTGCTAGTTAAACTAACAGCATATGCAATGTCGGGTCTAGTACATAGCATGGCATACATTAGAGATCCTATGGCTGAGGCATAGGGAGTCTTACTCATCCTTTCTCTATCTTCTGCCGATGTCGGACTTTGAGTTTTACTCAAGGTCGTATTGGACAACATGGGCAAGAACCCTTTCTTGCTTTCTTCCATTCCAAATCTCTTTAGAACTTTGTCCAAATATGTACTCTGTGACAATGATATTTGGCGTTTCGATCTATCTCTATAAATCTTTATGCCTAATATGTAAGCTACTTCGCCAAGATCCTTCATTGAAAAACTATTATTCAAATATTCCTTGACACTATTAAGAAGGTCTACATCATTCCCAATCAACAATATGTCATCCACATATAGTATTAAGAATGCTACAGAGCTCCCACTCACTTTCTTGTAAATACAAGCTTCTCCATAAGTTTGTATAAAACCAAAACTTTTGATTACCTTATCAAAACGTTGATTCCAACTTCGTGATGCTTGCTTCAATCCATAGATGGACCGTTGAAGTTTGCATACCTTGTTAGCATCTTTAGGATCGACAAAACCTTTGGGTTGCATCATATACAACTCTTCATCAATGTCTCCATTGAGGAATGTTGTTTTGACATCCATCTGCCATATCTCATAATCATAATATGCAGCGATTGCTAACATAATCCTCACAGACTTTAGCTTCGCTACCGGTGAGAAAGTCTCATCGTAGTCAACTCCTTGAATTTGTCGAAACCCTTTTGCGACAAGTCGAGCTTTATAGACAGTAACATTACCATCAGCATCTGTTTTCTTCTTGAAAATCCATTTGTTCTCGACAGCCTTTCGGCCATCCGGTAAATCCACCAAAGTCCATACTTGGTTTTCGTACATGGATCCAATCTCGGATTTCATGGCTTCTTGCCATTTATTGGAATCTGGGCTCATCATCGCTTCCTCATATGTCTCGGGGTCATCGGTGTTGTCCACCACCATGACATTCATAACGGAATCATACCAATCTGGAGTGGTACGAGTTCTCGTTGACCTCCGAGGCTCTGTAGCAACTTCAACCGAAGTTTCATGATCACCATCATTAGCTTCCTCTCTTATTGGTGCAGGCACCACAGGAACTTCTTCCGGTGCTGCGCTACTCGCAATTTCGAGAGAAGGTTCGACAACCTCGTCGAGTTCTACTTTCCTTCCAGTCAATTCTTTCGAGAGAAATTCCTTCTCTAGAAAGGATCCATTCTTGGCAACGAAGATTTTGCCTTCGGATCTATGATAGAAGGTATACCCAATAGTTTCCTTCGGGTATCCTATGAAGACGCATTTTTCCGCTTTGGGTTCAAACTTGTCCGGCTGTAACTTCTTTACATAGGCTTCGCATCCCCAAACTTTAAGGAACGACAATTTAGGTTTCTTCCCAAACCATAATTCATACGGTGTCGTTTCAACGGATTTAGACGGTGCCCTATTTAAAGTGAATGCGGCTGTTTCTAATGCATAACCCCAAAATGATAGCGGTAAATCTGTAAGTGACATCATAGAACGAACCATATCTAAGAGAGTTCGATTACGACGTTCGGACACACCATTACGCTGTGGTGTTCCCGGCGGTGTCAATTGTGAAAGTATTCCGCATTTCTTCAAATGCTCGCCAAACTCGTAACTTAGATATTCACCTCCACGATCAGAACGTAGAAATTTAATCTTCTTGTTACGTTGATTCTCTACCTCACTTTGAAACTCCTTAAACTTCTCGAAAGTTTCGGATTTATGTTTCATGAAATAGATATACCCATATCTACTCAAGTCATCCGTGAAGGTAAGAACATAACGATAACCACCGCGCGATGCTACACTCATTGGACCACACACATCGGTATGTATGATTTCCAACAAGTCCGTAGCTCGCTCCATCATACCAGAAAATGGAGTCTTAGTCATTTTTCCCATCAGACATGCTTCGCATCTTTCAAGTGATTCAAAATCAAGTGATTCAAGAAGTCCATCGGAATGGAGTTTCTTCATACGTTTCACTCCGATGTGACCAAGACGACAGTGCCACATATAGGTCGAATTATCGCTTGATTTCAATCGTTTAGCCTCAATGTTGTTGATATGTGTATTTCCACTATCGAGATTCAATAAGAATAGACCATCTATCAAAGGTGCATGTGCATAAAACATATTACTCATATAAATAGAACAACCATTATTCTCGGATTTAAACAAGTAACCGTCTCGCAATAAACAAGATCCCGATATAATGTTCATGCTTAACGCAGGCACCAAATAACAATTATTTAAGTATAAAACTAATCCCGATGGTAGATGAAGGGGTAGCGTGCCGACCGCGATCACATCAACCTTTGATCCGTTTCCCACGCGCATCGTCACCTCGTTCTTCGCTAGCTTCCGTTTATTCTGCAGCACCTGTTTCGAGTTACAAATATGAGCAACCGAACCAGTATCAAATACCCAGGCACTACTACGAGTACTAGTGAGATACACATCAATAACATGTATATCAGATATACCTTTCTTCTTGATGTTGCCGTTCTTCAAATCCGCCAAGTACTTTGGGCAATTCCGCTTCCAGTGACCTTCTCCCTTGCAGTAAAAGCACTCAGTATCAGGCTTGGGTCCAGCCTTGGTCTTCTTCGCCGGCGTGGTAGCTTTCTTACCACCCTTCTTGAAGTGTCCCTTTTGCTTAGACTTGCCTTTCTTGAATTTGGTGGTCTTATTGACCAACAACACTTGGTGCTCTTTCTTGATCTCCACTTCTGCAGATTTCAACATGGCAAAGAGTTCTGGCAACGTCTTGTTCATGTTCTGCATGTTGTAGTTCATCACAAAGTTCTTGTAACTTGGTGGTAGTGATTGGAGAACACGGTAAATCCCCAAAGCATTAGGAATCACTATACCCAAGCTTTGAAGTTTGTTTGCGTGCCCTGACATCTTAAGCACATGCTCACTGACGGAGCTGCCTTCTTCCATCTTGCAGTTAAAGAACTTTTCAGAAGCTTCATAGCTTTCAATTGCCGCATGAGTCTCAAAAATCAATTTGAGATCCTCGACAATATCATATGGGTCTGAATCCTCAAACCTTTTCTGAAGCTCCGATTCCAAACCATACAAGATAGCACACTGAACTATGGAGTACTGATTCTTCCGAGCGAGGTAAACATTCTTTACTTCATCGGGAGCATCAGCTGCAGGTGGGTCACCCAGCGGTGCATCCAGCACATAGGTCAAATTACCAGCTGTGAGGACAATCCTCAAATTGCGGAACCAATCCGCGAAGTTGCTTCCATTGTTTTTCAACTTTTCTTTCTCTAGGAACGCATTAAAATTGATGGTAGGGGCTGCCATTGATCTACAACATATTTGCAATAGTTTAGACTAAGTTTATGACAAATTGAGTTCAAATTAGTTAATGTAATTAAACTAGGTGAACTCCCACTCAAAACAACATCCCTCACATTGTTTTAGTGATCACACGAACCAAATCCACTACATCAACACCGATCATCACGAGAGTTGATATAGTTTCAATGGCGAACAATCGTCATGTTCATCATATCTACTATATGATTCATGCTTTACCTTTCGGTGATCCGTGTTCCGAGACCATGTCTGTACATGCTAGGCTCGTCAAGATCAAACCTTAGTTTCCGCATGAGCAAATCTGGCTTGCTCACGTTGTATACACTTGCGGAATCTAACACACCCGATCATCACGTGGTGCTTCGAAACAACAAGCTTTAGCAACGGTGCTGACTAAGGGTGAACACTTTATGATTTGAAATTCATGTGCATGAGGGATCATCTTATAATGCTACCGTCGTCTACTAAGCAATACAAGATGCATAAAGGATTAACATCACATGCAATTCAATATATATGTGATATGATATGGCCTTTCTTCTTTGTGCTTCGATCTCCATCTTCAAGCACGAACATGATCTCCATCATCACCGGCATTGCATCAAGGTCAATGACGCCTCTCCATGGTTGTCGTCCACCGGTTTCAACTATTACAACTACTTTGAATAGACACGCGAATCTTAACATAAATTAAAGACAACCATATGGCTCCTGCCGGTTGCCGACTTACAATAAGGAACATTGCATACATCAAATATAATCACAATCATGGCCATATCACATCACTGCACACCCCTGCAAAACAAAGTTAGACGCCTCTACTTTCTTTGCATATTTTACGTGGTTTGGGGCTTTCAATAAGTGTCGTTCTAACTTACGAACATGAACCACAACGTTGACACAAGTATTGTTAATCACCCATTGTGTATTGGATCTTTACTATGCTAGGAGAAACAGGCACCCGCAAAGCCACTTATGCAATACAAGTTGCATGTCAAGCGTGGAGCAAGTCTCATGAACGATGTCATGTAAGGTTAGCCCGGGCCGCTTCATCCCAACATACCGCAAGATGCAAAGTACACAAGAAGCAATCGACAATAAAAGCATCAACGCCCACAATGACCATTGTGTTCTACTCGTGCAACAGATCTACATATAGACACGGCTCTGATACCACTGTAGGGGTTCGTAGCATGGAAAACAAAAATTTTCTATCGCATACAAACAAGCAAGCCAAGATCTATCTACTAGATTGTAGCAACGAGTCGATGGTATAACTTACCCTCGAAGATTCCAAAGCGTTTAACGAGAGCGGATTCTCGTGGGTGATGTAGTCGTACTCTTTCCGATCTCAAGATCGTGTAGACGATCCTTCCGGCGCCACGTTCCGGCAGCGCTCCCGCAGTCGGTCACACGTTCGGTACTCGACGAAGACCTTCCTCTCCCTTGTTCCAGCAGGCAGCGGAGGTTGTAGCACTCTCCTCGCGATTCCGGTAGCACAACGGCGTGGTACCGGAAGTAGAGGGGAAATCCCGCAGGGCTTCGCCTTAAGCCGGTGCGAGTATGGTGGAGCTTATGAGAGAGGATATTAGTGGTCTAGTAATTAGACACACCAATTAGAAGGCTCTAAACCAATTAGAAGGCTCTAAACCGCTGGCTAAAGCAATTAGAAGCTCTAAACCAAAACGGCTCTAAACCGGAGATCTAGAGGTGAAAGTTGTGTGTCTAGGAGGGGAGCCCTGCCCCTCCTTATATAGGTGGGAGGGGGCTGGCGCCAAGGGGAGGAGAGTCCCTCCCCAAGTCGGCTTGGTGGTGCGCCGGCCAAGGGAGGAACCCTCCTCCAATTCGGCCTCCACCAATCCTCCTTCTCCTCTTTCCGAAAACTGGCAGTTTGACTTTTCAAACTTGCCGTTTGACTTTTCAAACTAGGATTTGATTTAATCCCTTATTTGGAACAGCGATGACACTAAATACATGATGCAATCATTCCAACATGCAATGACACATTCATGTACCCCTTCCCCTCCGGAGTGCCGGACATTCCGGAACCTTCTAGAATGTTCCTGATGAAAACACCGGAATCATTCCCGAACTCCGAAACGGGACTTTCCTTATATGAATCTTATTCTCCGGACCATTCCGGATCACCTCGTGATATCCCGGATCCCATCCGAGACTCCGAACAACATTCGGTCTCTTTCTCATAATACCATAACTACTCAAACAACATCGAATCCTTAAGTGTGTCTCCCTACGGTTCGTGAATTATGCGGACATGATCGAGACACTTCTCCGAACAATAACCAATAGAGGAATCTGGAAATTCATATGGCTCCCACATATTTCTACGATTACTTCGCGATCGAATGAACCACTTACATACGATACCAATTTCCCTTTGTCTCACGATATGTTACTTATCCGAGGTTATGATCGTCGGTATCTCTGCATACCTAGTTCAACCTCGTTACTGACAAGTACTCTTTTCTCGTTCCCGTGATATGTGATCCCTTGTGACCAAGTCACATGCTTGCAAGCTAATTGGATGACATTCCACCGAGAGGGCCCAGAGTATATCTATCCGTCATGTGGATGGACAAATCCCACTCTTGATCCATGTGTCTCAACCAATACTTTCCGAACACTCAATGCCACCTTTATAACCACCCAGTTACGGTGTGGTGTTTGATGTCATCAAAGCATCCATCCGGTAAAGGTGATATGCATGATCTCATGGTCGAAGGAATTAGGTTACTATGTATCAGAAAGCATATAGCAATTGAACTAATGAAATGACTTGATCTTTATGCTACGCTTATCTATAGGAGTATGTCCACCATATCATTCTCCAAATGATATGATCTTGTTGTTGATAACATCTCAATGTTCATGATAGGGAAACCACAATCATTAATCAACCAACAAGCTAGTGAAGTATAGAGGCTATACTAGGGACTTCAAATTAAGTTTACAAATCACACAAGTATCAATGTTTCCTTGTTAATACTATTATAGCATGAATGTAAACATTTATCATAAACACAAAGATATAATAATAACTACATTTATTATTACCTCTAGGGCATATCTCCAACACCATTTACAATTAAAAATGAATTAACTTATAAGTAATTCAAAACCATTTTCTGTTTTTGTGAAGGATTTTCATTGTTCGAATTTTTTTTGAATTTATTATGCCCGTTTTGAATTATCTGAATTTCTAACTATGGTCGAACCAGTGTGCATGAAGATAGGGGGCGAGCATCGTTAGAACTTGCATTGGATCTCTGAAGAAACCACATATTGCGAGTCTAACAATGATTTTTTCAAAAAATCACGGGCGATAGATCATGTACCTGTAGTACAAACCGGACCCACTTCCTACCGATTCGGCGGACATTTGTCCTTTTTACCCGGGATGGATGAAAAGGTTTGAGATGTACCGGTTGGGACATAGTCCATGTAAGGTGGTCTAGTATTTTAGGAAAATGGGACGGTAGCATTCTGAAACGGCATTTTGGTGGTTACTTCACAAAACGACCCGTTTTTTGTGCTCGGAAAATGGAAAAGGGCTTTTCCATGCGAAAAAAGGAAAACTTCCTCCTGCAACATTGTTCTCCATACCAATGTCCACACACATGCATAATATGGGCACAACATCACAAACTATGCCGTGATTCAGCACATAACATCGGTCATTTGGACCGAAAGCCATGAAACCTCGAACATGATAGGTCATTTTGTGAAGGTTTTTTCGAAACATGATCAATATACCAAGTCTGGTATTTTTCCTTTCAACTATGTAACAAAAATATGACACCACGCGAAGGATTTTCATTGTTCGGATTTTTTTGAATTTATTATGCCCGTTTTGAATTATCTGAATTTCTAACTATGGTCGAACCAGTGTGCATGAAGATAGGGGGCGAGCATCGTTAGAACTTGCATTGGATCTCTGAAGAAACCACATATTGCGAGTCTAAAAATGATTTTTTCAAAAAATCACGGGCGATAGATCATGTACCTGTAGTACAAACCGGACCCACTTCCTGCCGATTCGGCGGACATTTGTCCTTTTTACCCGGGATGGATGAAAAGGTTTGAGATGTACCGGTTGGGACATAGTCCATGTAAGGTGGTCTAGTATTTTAGGAAAATGGGACGGTAGCATTCTGAAACGGCATTTTGGTGGTTACTTCACAAAACGACCCTTTTTTGCGCTCGAAAAATGGAAAAGGGCTTTTCCATGCGACAAAAAGGAAAACTTCCTCATGCAACATTGTTCTCCAGACCAATGTCCACACACATGCATAATATGGGCACAACATCACAAACAATGCCGTGATTCAGCACATAACATCGGTCATTTGGACCGAAAGCCATGAAACCTCGAACATGATAGGTCATTTTGTGAAGGTTTTTTCGAAACATGATCAATATACCAAGTCTGGTATTTTTCCTTTCAACTATGTAACAAAATATGACACCACGCGAAGGATTTTCATTGTTCGGATTTTTTTTGAATTTATTATGCCCGTTTTGAATTATCTGAATTTCTAACTATGGTCGAACCGGTGTGCATGAAGATAGGGGGCGAGTATCGTTAGAACTTGCATTGGATCTCTGAAGAAACCACATATTGCGAGTCTAAAAATGATTTTTTCAAAAAATCACGGGCGATAGATCATGTACCTGTAGTACAAACCGGACCCACTTCCTGCCGATTCGGCGGACATTTGTCCTTTTTACCCGGGATGGACGAAAAGGTTTGAGATGTACCGGTTGGGACATAGTCCATGTAAGATGGTCTAGTATTTTAGGAAAATGGGACGGTAGCATTCTGAAACGGCATTTTGGTGGTTACTTCACTAAACGACCCGTTTTTTGCGCTCGGAAAATGGAAAAGGGCTTTTCCATGCGACAAAAAGGAAAACTTCCTCCTGCAACATTGTTCTCCATACCAATGTCCACACACATGCATAATATGGGCACAACATCACAAACTATGCCGTGATTCAGCACATAACATCGGTCATTTGGACCGAAAGCCATGAAACCTCGAACATGATAGGTCATTTTGTGAAGGTTTTTTCGAAACATGATCAATATACCAAGTCTGGTATTTTTCCTTTCAACTATGTAACAAAATATGACACCACGCGAAGGATTTTCATTGTTCGGATTTTTTTGAATTTATTATGCCCGTTTTGAATTATCTGAATTTCTAACTATGGTCGAACCGGTGTGCATGAAGATAGGGGGCGAGCATCGTTAGAACTTGCATTGGATCTCTGAAGAAACCACATATTGCGAGTCTAAAATTGATTTTTTCAAAAAATCACGGGCGATAGATCATGTACCTGTAGTACAAACCGAACCCACTTCCTGCCGATTCGGCGGACATTTGTCCTTTTTACCCGGGATGGATGAAAAGGTTTGAGATGTACCGGTTGGGACATAGTCCATGTAAGGTGGTCTAGTATTTTAGGAAAATGGGACGGTAGCATTCTGAAACGGCATTTTGGTGGTTACTTCACAAAACGACCCTTTTTTGCGCTCGAAAAATGGAAAAGGGCTTTTCCATGCGACAAAAAGGAAAACTTCCTCATGCAACATTGTTCTCCAGACCAATGTCCACACACATGCATAATATGGGCACAACATCACAAACAATACCGTGATTCAGCACATAACATCGGTCATTTGGACCGAAAGCCATGAAACCTCGAACATGATAGGTCATTTTGTGAAGGTTTTTTCGAAACATGATCAATATACCAAGTCTGGTATTTTTCCTTTCAACTATGTAACAAAATATGACACCACGCGAAGGATTTTCATTGTTCGGATTTTTTTTGAATTTATTATGCCTGTTTTGAATTATCTGAATTTCTAACTATGGTTGAACCGGTGTGCATGAAGATAGGGGGCGAGTATCGTTAGAACTTGCATTGGATCTCTGAAGAAACCACATATTGCGAGTCTAAAAATGATTTTTTCAAAAAATCACGGGCGATAGATCATGTACCTGTAGTACAAACCGGACCCACTTCCTGCCGATTCGGCGGACATTTGTCCTTTTTACCCGGGATGGACGAAAAGGTTTGAGATGTACCGGTTGGGACATAGTCCATGTAAGATGGTCTAGTATTTTAGGAAAATGGGACGGTAGCATTCTGAAACGGCATTTTGGTGGTTACTTCACTAAACGACCCGTTTTTTGCGCTCGGAAAATGGAAAAGGGCTTTTCCATGCGACAAAAAGGAAAACTTCCTCCTGCAACATTGTTCTCCATACCAATGTCCACACACATGCATAATATGGGCACAACATCACAAACTATGCCGTGATTCAGCACATAACATCGGTCATTTGGACCGAAAGCCATGAAACCTCGAACATGATAGGTCATTTTGTGAAGGTTTTTTCGAAACATGATCAATATACCAAGTCTGGTATTTTTCCTTTCAACTATGTAACAAAATATGACACCACGCGAAGGATTTTCATTGTTCGGATTTTTTTGAATTTATTATGCCCGTTTTGAATTATCTGAATTTCTAACTATGGTCGAACCGGTGTGCATGAAGATAGGGGGCGAGCATCGTTAGAACTTGCATTGGATCTCTGAAGAAACCACATATTGCGAGTCTAAAATTGATTTTTTTAAAAAATCACGGGCGATAGATCATGTACCTGTAGTACAAACCGAACCCACTTCCTGCCGATTCGGCGGACATTTGTCCTTTTTACCCGGGATGGATGAAAAGGTTTGAGATGTACCGGTTGGGACATAGTCCATGTAAGGTGGTCTAGTATTTTAGGAAAATGGGACGGTAGCATTCTGAAACGGCATTTTGGTGGTTACTTCACAAAACGACCCTTTTTTGCGCTCGAAAAATGGAAAAGGGCTTTTCCATGCGACAAAAAGGAAAACTTCCTCATGCAACATTGTTCTCCAGACCAATGTCCACACACATGCATAATATGGGCACAACATCACAAACAATGCCGTGATTCAGCACATAACATCGGTCATTTGGACCGAAAGCCATGAAACCTCGAACATGATAGGTCATTTTGTGAAGGTTTTTTCGAAACATGATCAATATACCAAGTCTGGTATTTTTCCTTTCAACTATGTAACAAAATATGACACCACGCGAAGGATTTTCATTGTTCGGATTTTTTTTGAATTTATTATGCCCGTTTTGAATTATCTGAATTTCTAACTATGGTCGAACCGGTGTGCATGAAGATAGGGGGCGAGTATCGTTAGAACTTGCATTGGATCTCTGAAGAAACCACATATTGCGAGTCTAAAAATGATTTTTTCAAAAAATCACGGGCGATAGATCATGTACCTGTAGTACAAACCGGACCCACTTCCTGCCGATTCGGCGGACATTTGTCCTTTTTACCCGGGATGGACGAAAAGGTTTGAGATGTACCGGTTGGGACATAGTCCATGTAAGATGGTCTAGTATTTTAGGAAAATGGGACGGTAGCATTCTGAAACGGCATTTTGGTGGTTACTTCACTAAACGACCCGTTTTTTGCGCTCGGAAAATGGAAAAGGTCTTTTCCATGCGACAAAAAGGAAAACTTCCTCCTGCAACATTGTTCTCCATACCAATGTCCACACACATGCATAATATGGGCACAACATCACAAACTATGCCGTGATTCAGCACATAACATCGGTCATTTGGACCGAAAGCCATGAAACCTCGAACATGATAGGTCATTTTGTGAAGGTTTTTTCGAAACATGATCAATATACCAAGTCTGGTATTTTTCCTTTCAACTATGTAACAAAATATGACACCACGCGAAGGATTTTCATTGTTCGGATTTTTTTGAATTTATTATGCCCGTTTTGAATTATCTGAATTTCTAACTATGGTCGAACCGGTGTGCATGAAGATAGGGGGCGAGCATCGTTAGAACTTGCATTGGATCTCTGAAGAAACCACATATTGCGAGTCTAAAATTGATTTTTTCAAAAAATCACGGGCGATAGATCATGTACCTGTAGTACAAACCGAACCCACTTCCTGCCGATTCGGCGGACATTTGTCCTTTTTACCCGGGATGGATGAAAAGGTTTGAGATGTACCGGTTGGGACATAGTCCATGTAAGGTTGTCTAGTATTTTAGGAAAATGGGACGGTAGCATTCTGAAACGGCATTTTGGTGGTTACTTCACAAAACGACCCGTTTTTTGCGCTCGGAAAATGGAAAAGGGCTTTTCCATGCGACAAAAGGGAAAACTTCCTCCTGCAACATTGTTCTCCATACCAATATCCACACACATGCATAATATGGGCACAACATCACAAACTATGCCGTGATTCAGCACATAACATCGGTTATTTGGATCGAAAGCCATGAAACCTCGAACATGATAGGTCATTTTGTGAAGGTTTTTTCGAAACATGATCAATATACCATGTCTGGTATTTTTCCTTTCAACTATGTAACAAAATATGACAACACGCGAAGGATTTTCATTGTTCGGATTTGTTTTGAATTTATTATGCCCGTTTTGAATTATCTGAATTTCTAACTATGGTCGAACCGGTGTGCATGAAGATAGGGGGCGAGCATCGTTAGAACTTGCATTGGATCTCTGAAGAAACCACATATTGCGAGTCTAAAAATGATTTTTTCAAAAAATCACGTGCGATAGATCATGTACTTGTAGTACAAACCGGACCCACTTCCTGCCGATTCGGCGGACATTTGTCCTTTTTACCCGGGATGGACGAAAAGGTTTGAGATGTACCGGTTGGGACATAGTCCATGTAAGGTGGTCTAGTACTTTAGGAAAATGGGCCGGTAGCATTATGAAACGGAATTTTGGTGGTTACTTCACAAAACGACCCGTTTTTTGCGCTTGGAAAATGAAAAAGGGCTTTTCCATGCGACAAAAAGGAAAACTTCCTCATGCAACATTGTTCTTCATACCAATGTCCACACGCATGCATAATATGGGCACAACATCACAAACTATGCCGTGATTCAGCACATAACATCGGTCATTTGGACCGAAAGCCATGAAACCTCGAACATGATAGGTCATTTTGTGAAGGTTTTTTCGAAACATGATCAATATACCAAGTCTGGTATTTTTCCTTTCAACTATGTAACAAAATATGACACCACGCGAAGGATTTTCATTGTTCTGATTTTTTTTAAATTTATTATGCCCGTTTTGAATTATCTGAATTTCTAACTATGGTCGAACCGGTGTGCATGAAGATAGGGGGCGAGCATCGTTAGAAATTGCATTGGATCTCTGAAGAAACCACATATTGCGAGTCTAAAATTGATTTTTTCAAAAAATCACGGGCGATAGATCATGTACCTGTAGTACAAACCGGACCCACTTCCTGCCGATTCGGCGGACATTTGTCCTTTTTACCCGGGATGGATGAAAAGGTTTGAGATGTACCGGTTGGGACATAGTCCATGTAAGGTGGTCTAGTATTTTAGGAAAATGGGACGGTAGCATTCTGAAACGGCATTTTGGTGGTTACTTCACAAAACGACCCGTTTTTTGCGCTCGGAAAATGGAAAAGGGCTTTTCCATGCGACAAAAGGGAAAAATTCCTCCTGCAACATTGTTCTCCATACCAATGTCCACACACATGCATAATATGGGCACAACATCACAAACTATGCCGTGATTCAGCACATAACATCGGTCATTTGGATCGAAAGCCATGAAACCTCGAACATGATAGGTCATTTTGTGAAGGTTTTTTCGAAACATGATCAATATACCATGTCTGGTATTTTTCCTTTCAACTATGTAACAAAATATGACAACACGCGAAGGATTTTCATTGTTCGGATTTGTTTTGAATTTATTATGCCCGTTTTGAATTATCTGAATTTCTAACTATGGTCGAACCGGTGTGCATGAAGATAGGGGGCGAGCATCGTTAGAACTTGTATTGGATCTCTGAAGAAACCACATATTGCGAGTCTAAAAATGATTTTTTCAAAAAATCACGGGCGATAGATCATGTACCTGTAGTACAAACCGGACCCACTTCCTACCGATTCGGCGGACATTTGTCCTTTTTACCCAGGATGGACGAAAAGGTTTGAGATGTACCGGTTGGGACATAGTCCATGTAAGGTGGTCTAGTATTTTAGGAAAATGGGACGGTAGCATTCTGAAACGGCATTTTGGTGGTTACTTCACAAAACGACCCGTTTTTTGCGCTCGGCAAATGGAAAAGGGCTTTTCCATGCGACAAAAAGGAAAACTTCCTCCTGCAACATTGTTCTCCATACCAATGTCCACACACATGCATAATATGGGCATAACATCACAAACTATGCCGTGATTCAGCACATAACATCGGTCATTTGGACCAAAAGCCATGAAACCTCGAACATGATAGGTCATTTTGTGAAGGTTTTTTCGAAACATGATCAATATACCAAGTCTGGTATTTTTCGTTTCAACTATGTAACAAAATATGACACCACGCGAAGGATTTTCATTGTTCGGATTTTTTTTGAATTTATTATGCCCGTTTTGAATTATCTGAATTTCTAACTATGGTCGAACCGGTGTGCATGAAGATAGGGGGCGAGCATCGTTAGAAATTGCATTGGATCTCTGAATAAACCACATATTGCGAGTCTAAAAATGATTTTTTCAAAGAATCACAGGCGATAGATCATGTACCTGTAGTACAAACCGGACCCACTTCCTGCCGATTCGGCGGACATTTGTCCTTTTTACCCGGGATGGACGAAAAGGTTTGAGATGTACCGGTTGGGACATAGTCCATGTAAGGTGGTCTAGTATTTTAGGAAAATGGGACGGTAGCATTCTGAAACGGCATTTTGGTGGTTACTTCACTAAACGACCCGTTTTTTGCGCTCGGAAAATGGAAAAGGGCTTTTCCATGCGACAAAAAGGAAAACTTCCTCCTGCAACATTGTTCTCCATACCAATGTCCACACACATGCATAATATGGGCACAACATCACAAACAATGCCGTGATTCAGCACATAACATCGGTCATTTGGACCGAAAGCCATGAAACCTCGAACATGATAGGTCATTTTGTGAAGGTTTTTTCGAAACATGATCAATATACCAAGTCTGGTATTTTTCCTTTCAACTATGTAACAAAATATGACACCACGCGAAGGATTTTCATTGTTCGGATTTTTTTTGAATTTATTATGCCCGTTTTGAATTATCTGAATTTCTAACTATGGTCGAACCGGTGTGCATGAAGATAGGGGGCGAGTATAGTTAGAACTTGCATTGGATCTCTGAAGAAACCACATATTGCGAGTCTAAAATTGATTTTTTCAAAAAATCACGGGCGATAGATCATGTACCTGTAGTACAAACCGGACCCACTTCCTGCCGATTCGGCGGACATTTGTCCTTTTTACCCGGGATGGATGAAAAGGTTTGAGATGTACCGGTTGGGACATAGTCCATGTAAGGTGGTCTAGTATTTTAGGAAAATGGGACGGTAGCATTCTGAAACGGCATTTTGGTGGTTACTTCACAAAACGACCTGTTTTTTGCGCTCGGAAAATGGAAAAGGGCTTTTCCGTGCGACAAAAAGGAAAACTTCCTCCTGCAACATTGTTCTCCATACCAATGTCCACACACATGCATAATATGGGCACAACATCACAAACTATATGGGCACAACATCATAATTTAGTCCCGGATGTAGTCACAAACCGGGACAAAATATTTTCCGCCATTTCCCACCTCTTCCCGCCAAGTTTTCCCACCCTTTCCTTTCTACTAGAGCTTTTAGTCCCGGATGTAGTCACTAACCGAGACTAAAGATATTTCCCGCCATTTCCCAAAGCTTCACGCCAAGTTTTCCCGCCCTTTCCCTCTATATTTAGGGTGATCGTGTCATGGCTATCCACACATCCACACCTTCCTCTCTTAGAACAATGGACAACGCCTACTGGGCCATTCTGACCCACGAGGAGACCGAGGCGCTGTGCGCCTCCAACTACCCTTGTCCACCGGGGTACCGGCCGCCCGCCGGCTGGATGCTGAGCGCTGGAGGGGTTCCTGTCCCTCCTGTCCCTCAAGGTTCCGCACGCCAGGCGGCCATCACAAACCACTTCTACCACGAGCTCACGCCGGAGCAGAGGATGGATCCCCAGTGGGATCCCGACAACTATGACACCTGGAATGCCTTCTTCGCTAATAGGCGGGAAAGGGAGCTCGCCAGGTACGAGGGCGATGGCCCGCCACCGGTGAACCACAACGAAGTCGGCCGTCGTCTGTGGTGGGCGAACCGTACTATCATCAAAGTGATGCGCTACATCGCCGGGGGAGACCATCCTCGCCTACGGTGCCCACGAGTCCACCCGCCACAGGCCCCACACTGTCCCGGCGGTAGCGGCATCGTCTTCCAGGAGACCCCTCTCCCAGCCGCCGTGAATCCGAGGCTGGAATGGCCCCTGGTATATGCCATGGATGGGCTGAGGATCCCCGGAGTGGCAGGTGACAATGACGATGATGATGACGACGACGATGAAGACCCTGAAGCTGCGTACTATAGGACAAGGCATGATTATGACTAAAGGGGGCGTCTTTAGGCCTGAGTGTTAGCTAGTCCCGGTTTGTCCCGGTTTTTAATATTAATAAATGTCTTAAGTGTTACCTAATAAATAGAGGGAAATGCCTATATAAAGAGAGGGTTCATATTTACTCCCGGTTGGAGAAACCAACCGCGACTGAAGGGATTGCGGCAGAGTGGGCCAGACAACACTAATAATAGGGGTGAGTGTCGACATTTTGTCGTGCGTCTTGTACCTTGTCCCGGATGGTGTCACCAACCGGGACTAAAGATGAACCTTTAGTCCCGGTTGGAGACACCAACCGGGACTAAAGATGAGTCAGCACTAATAATAGGGGTGAGTGTCGACATTATGTCGTGAGTGTCGACATTATGCCGAGCTGCTTGTACTATAAATATGCATCCTTGTGAGTCCAGTCCTCCAGCCAGTTTGAGGCATCTCCAAGATGGTTTTAGAGAGCAGGGACACCACTACGGCCAGTTTCAGGGAGATGCCGACGGAGCCCAGTCCTCCGGCATCTCCGAGAAACTGGTCATAGAGGCACTCCCTAATATGTGAAATTAGTTAGCTCCGAGGCGTATTGATCTAGTTAGTGAAGTTACAAGCTGCAAGATGGTTTTCGAGAGCAGGGACACCACTGCGGCCAGTTTCAGGGAGATGCCGACGGAGCCCAGTCCTCCGGCATCTCCGAGAAACTGGTCATAGAGGCACTCCCTAATATGTGAAATTAGTTAGCTCCGAGGCGTATTGATCTAGTTAGTGAAGTTACAAGCTGCAAGATGGTTTTCGAGAGCAGGGAAACCACTGCGGACAGTTTCAGGGAGATGCCGACGGAGCCCAGTCCTCCGGCATCTCCGAGAAACTAGTCATAGAGGCACTCCCTAATATGTGAAATTAGTTAGCTCCGAGGCGTATTGATCTAGTTAGTGAAGTTACAAGCTGCAAGATGGTTTTCGAGAGCAGGGACACCACTACGACCAGTTTCAGGGAGATGCCGACGGAGCCCAGTCCTCCGGCATCTCCAAGAAACTGGTCATAGAGGCACTCCCGGTCCAGCCACAAAACGGGACTAACACTCAAGACATTTATTAATATTAAAAACTGAGACTACAAAACCGGGACTAAAGGCCACAAACCGCGAAAGATATCCTTCGGTCAAGCCACAAACCGCGAAAGACATGAACTAGAGTTACATAATATGAGCATGAACTTCTTGGCATATGTCATTCCTTATGACCGCTTCAGACGTAACCATGGAGCATCTTCTTTACTTAACGGAATGCTTGGGTCAGTTTTCACTGTGAAGGGCGGAATTTCATCAAACTTATTATAATCTTCTGACATGTCTGTCTTGTCCTCAATTCCCACGATGTTTCTTTTCCCTGAAAGAACTATGTGACGCTTTGGCTCATCATATGATGTATTCGTTTGCCTATTTTTTCTTTTTTTCGGTTTGGAGGAAATGTCCTTCACATAGAAAACCTGAGACACATCATTGGCTAGGACGAATGGTTCATCTCTATAAGCAAGATTGTTGAGATCCACTGTTGTCATTCCGTACAACTGGTCTATCTTTACCCCTTCCCCATTCAGGTTGACCCATTTGCAGCGAAACAAAGGGACCTTAGAAGAGACTCCATAGTCTAGTTCCCATATCTCCTCTATGTAACCATAATATGTGTCCTTTTGTCCATTCTCGTCTATTGCATCAAAGCGGACACCACTATTTTGGTTGGTGCTCTTTTTATCTTGGGCGATCGTGTAGAATGTATTCCCATTTATTTCGTACCCTTGGAAATTCAATACAGTAGAAGATGGTGACGCGGCCAACAAGTATAGCTGATCTCCAACAGTGGTGTCATTCAAGAGATGTGTCCGCATCCAACCACCGAAAGACTTCATGTGTTCATCTGTAATCCATGATTCAGGCTTCCCCGGGTTTTTGGAGCGTACAATATTCTTGTGTTCCTTGATATACGGAGCTGCCAAGGTGGAATTATGTAGAACTTTGTAGTGTGCTTTAGTGAAAGAATCCCCGTCCCTACATATCATTGCTTTCTTTCCCAGTGTGCCTTTTTCACTTAGTCTTCCCTCATGCCGCGAGTCAGAAACACCAATCGGCTTAAGGTCAGGAATAAAGTCAACACAAAACTCAATGACCTCCTCTGTTCCATATCCCTTGGAGATGCTTCCTTCTAGTCTAGCACGGTTATGAACATATTTCTTTAAGACTCCCATGAACCTCTCAAAGGGGAACATATTGTGCAGAAATACCGGACCGAGAATGGCAATCTCTTCCACTAGATGAACCAGGAGATGCGTCATAATATTGAAGAAGGATGGTGGGAACACCAATTCAAAACTAACAAGACATTGTACCACATCCTTCTATAACCTTGGCAGAATATCTGGATTGATTACCTTCTGAGATATTGCATTGAGGAATGCACACAGCTTCACAATGGGTACTCGAACATTTTCCGGTAGAAGCCCCCTCAATGCAATCGGAAGCAACTGCGTCATAATCACGTGACAGTCATGAGACTTCAGGTTTTGGAACTTTTTCTCTGCCATATTTATTATCCCCTTTATATTAGATGAGAAGCCCGACGGCACTTTGATACTGTAAAGGACTTCAAAAAAGATTTCCTTCTCTGCTTTGTTAAGAGCATAGCTGGCACGACTTAAGTGACGCCCTTTATCCGTCTTGTTATCTGTATGCATGTTATTTGGGTCTTTCATAATTTGTTGGTCCTCCCGTGCTTCAGGTGTATCTTTTGTCTTCCCATACACGCCTAGAAATCCTAGCAGGTTCACGCAGAGATTCTTCGTCACGTGCATCACGTAGATTGAAGAGCGGACACGCAGGACTTTCCAATATGGCAGCTCCCAAAATATAGATTTCTTCTTCCACATGGGTGCGTGTCCTGTAGCGACGTCGTTCAGAACTGATTGACCGCCGGGACCCTTTCCAAAGATTACTTCTATGTCCTTGACCATACCAAATACATCATCACCAGCAGGGAGTTCAGGCTTCTTCCGGTGATCTGCCTCACCTTTGAAATTCTTGCCTTTCTTTCTTACGGGATGATTGGTCGGAAGAAATCGTCGATTCGCCAGGTACACAACCTTCTTGCATTTATGCAAATATGTACCTTCGGTCTTATCTAAACAGTGGGTGCATGCCTTATATCCTTTGTTTGTCTGTCCTGAAAGGTTACTAAGAGCAGGCAAATCATTGATGGTTACGAATAACAACCCTTGTAGATTAAATGGCTCCTGTTTGTTCTCATCCCACGCACGTACACCTGGTTTGCCCCACAACTGTAAGAGTTCTTCAACTAATGGCCTAAGGTACACATCAATGTCGTTGCCCGGTTGCTTCGGGCCTTGTATGAGCACTGGCATCATAATGAACTTACGCTTCATGCACAACCAAGGAGGCATGTTGTAGATACATAGAGTCACGGGCCAGGTGCCGTGACTGCAGCTCTGCTCCCCAAAACGATTCATGCCATCCGTACTTAGACCAAACCATAAGTTCCTTGCATCACCTGCAAAGTCTGGGAAGTCTCTCTCGATTTTTTCCACTGTGACCCATCAGCAGGGTGTCTCAACTCCCCGTCTTTCTTACGGTCTTCTTTGGGCCATCGCAACAACCTGGCATGCTCTTTGTTTCTGAACATGCGTTTCAACCTTGGTATTATAGGAGCATACCACATAACCTTAGCAGGAACCCTCTTCCGGAGGGGCTCTCCCTCAACATCACCAGAGTCATCTCGTCTGATCTTATACCGCAACGCGTTGCATACCGGGCATTTATCTAAATTATCATACTCCTTACCGCGGTAGAGGATGCAGTCATTAATGCATGCATGTATCTTTTGCACATCTAATCCAGAGGACAGAGAGTCTTCTTTGCTTCGTAGGTACTCTCGAGAAGTTCGTTATGTTTTGGAAACTTCGGCTTCATTATTTTCAGCATCTTTTCAAATGAGGAGTCAGTTAGACCACACTCTTCCTTCCATCGCAACAATTCCAGTGTGGTACCGAGCTTTGTGCTGCCATCTTCACAATTTGGGTACAACAATTTCTTGTGATCTTCTAACATGCCCTCTAACTTCAACTTCTCATTTTCTGTTTCACAGTCTCGCTTTGCATCAGAAATGAACCTACCAAGTTCATTAGCCGGCTCATCTGATGCCCGTTCTTCACCTTTTTCCTCTCCATTGTCTTCCATTGCAGTATCACTGTATTCAGGAAACATATGATGATAGTTGTTATCATCATCTTCTTCTTCACCATCTTCCATCATAACCCCTCTTTCCCCGTGCTTGGTACAGCAATTATAGTTGGGCATGAAACCTTTCATAATCAGGTGGCCGCGAATGATTTTCGAGGAAGAGTACTCCTTGTTGTTCCATTCTCTTTGTTTGCCGTAGCCACATCGATAAATTTATCCACGCCTTTGATATACCCGGCTACCCGCCGGTCACCGTACATCCATTTCCGACCGTTCATCTGCATCATATAAGTAAGTTTATCAAAAAACAGGACATCATAAATAGTGAAATAACCAATTCACACCGACACATGAATTGTATCAATGACCTAGAAAAGATAAGATTGCTAACCTCGATCGAGGGAAATAAGCTCAAGTGTGTCTCGGACACCTTCTATATTTTTGTTCTATGAGAAATTCAACGGGATTTTTCACTCAAACATTTCAACAAACACCTTCAATGCATGCATGAGAAAAAACTAGCACACACCCTCACACCTTACACCATTCGAAAAAACAGAGTGAAGGCAGAGGAGGGGGCAGGGGTCTTTAGTCCCGGTTGGAGCCAGCAACCGGGACTAAAGGTGCGTGCCACGCCACGTGGCTGTGGCCAAACCTTTAATCCCGGTTGGTGGCTCCAATCGAAACGTATTTCCCCTTACCAACCGGGACGCATGCCCCCTGGCCCCGTGCCCGCTCCAACCGGGACGCGTGCCAGCATTAGTCCCGGTTGGTGGCGCAACCGGGACTAATGCTCCGAGGGGTCGCGAACGGATGGCCCTTTTTCCTCTAGTGCGAGTTCCCAAATTTGACGCATTAAGTGTCCAAATTCTTGTTCTACATCAAGTGTTAGTAAGGCATGATACACCAGTGGTCGGATCCATTTTCTAGAGCTCATAGCCACATATTACGAGGTAATCCATAGTATTGCTAGTTGGTAATCCATAGCTCACGAGGTCGCTCTCCAGACTCAGCGCGCATTGACGCGGCGACCGATCACAGAACTAAACCGGCAGCATAGACAAGGGTGACGACTAATTCTCTGTTAGCTGAGCCTTAGATAAACCCTAAATCAACACTTAATACGGCCTAGATGAAATATAATTTTTGGATGGATTCTCTCCAAATAATTGGATTAGTTCCTACATATAAAGTTTATTGTCCGTGACACCATGATTAAGTGTGCCCAGAATTAATCAACGGTTGTTGCCATTGTTCTTGACAGGTACGGCACACTATAAGATCGCTTTAGTTAGTGCTGAACTACCAAATTATTATATTCTCCATACAGTAATACTGGCTAAAAGTTAAGAGAGAAGCAGAATCAAATAAATGTTATAACAAGTAAAACAACACTAGTCATCTTGACTCATGGCTAATAGTTAAGAGAGAAGGAGAATCAAATAAATGTTTGAATTAATTACTAGCTATTTACCTTACCTTTACTTTGAGGTTCCTGTCGCTCTATAAATCCATCCATGCTAGTACCTCTCTAGTTACCCACACGCAAACAGATATTTTGGTTGAATGGCGCCGGTGAGTGCATTTGTCCTTATGTATTTGTAAATTTGAATGCATGATGTTGATCTGCATGGTATGTGTAGATCAGAGTGAAGGTTGGTCCATGGGGTACATCGGGCGGCACACCTTGTGACATCAACAGAAGCAGCATTCCCCAACGCCTTGTGAGCATCAGCATCTAGAGCAACCAAACCCTGGGAGGCTGCATCAACGTCTTCGCCTTCACCTACGTTGACCAGAAAGACGTGCACTTCACCGTCGGCATAGGCGGTTGTGCAACCGCACTTCGAGCACCATGGAGAGTGGCAAGTATGTTCTTTCCTTAAAAGAAAACAATCACCATGGGCACATGGAGCCCCCACTGTTGTAGAGGGCACGTTAAAACGGTACTCTCTCTATATATATATTATATATATATACATATATATATAGGTAAAATGACTGGTGCACCTTGGTGTCCAGACACCGTACATAATACACGTATGTTTTGCTTTGAACCATACAGACCTGAAGGTATACGTACTCTAGTTATACATACCTAGGTATCATATATACCTAAGTTACACATATCTAGATATCATATACCTAAGATGTTGCATACCTAAGGTGTACGTGATACGTGTTTATATATGCAACTTAGGTACGTATACCTTAGGTATGTGATACCTAGGTATATATAACTTGGATAAATATATTTTATATATGTAAACCTTAGGTATGTGAAATTTAGGTATGTACATCTCGGGTATGTACAAAATGCAGGTTTGGTGCCTGGGCACCTTGGTGTCCCATATGGGCTTCCTATATATATATGTATATATATATTACTAAGAGACTGCATGCACGATAAAATGTGTGAAGATTAAGGTACCTGAGAACTTGTAGGTTCTCAAGGTAAGTGGCACAAGCAATGAAACAGGGGTGACATCACTCAAACTGCACGTCGGTAATAAAAAAAGGGCCCGTATGGCTGGCTTGCAGGACCGAAGTTCAGCTTGCCGCCATTACTAGAAAAACCATCTTCGGTTCGACGTGAACAAGACCAGCAGTCCCGGCCTGGCACAGCCCGCGACTAGTGGAAGCACTAGTCCAGGGCCATGAGGCCTCTAACGGCTAGAAACAGCCGTAGTCACAAGTCCCGGGCCGGACCAGGTCATTAGTCCCGGTACGTAATACGGCCCGGAACTAATAACCTGGAGCAGGCCAGCTGGTCCTTTCGTGGACTATTAGTCCCGGGTCGTATCACAGCCCGGGACTAGTTGTCCACCACTCTATATTATGCTTTCTGTCCTGCTGCACTAAAGCATATGGTGGCCATTTTTCTCAAAGAAGCAAGAGAGTTCATGCCATTTTTTTCTCAAGATTTAGTTTGCATCACCTAAATCCAAAGCTTTAAAAGGTTAGAAATTCATTCTTTCATCTCTTATTGCTACTTCAGCTCTATAATGCTCTAGAAGTATAGAGATATGGATCAATGCATGCATGCTCTAGAAGTAGCTAGAAGGATTTTGATATATATGTGTAACAAATTTTGATTAGGCACATAGTTACTAAAAATTGAAATGTGTAATTTTGGAGTTTCAGAGCTTAGAATGGAATAAGGTTTTCACTGATAGAACAATAATAAAAAACTCCACATTTATCATGTTGATTGTTTTCTCCAATTCACAAATTGGTGCATGTAAATTTTTCAAAATTCAAAATTAATGCTCTAGAAGCTCTCAATATAACTTGTAATAATTTTATCATATTATGTAATGGTTTTTGATATACTTTTACTATAATGCAGATGGTCCGGGAATGGATGTACGGTACTGACCGACGCTTTGGCGAGTTCATTAATGGCGTGCATGAATTCATCTATGTTGCTGATGCAAACAAGCGCAATGGTTTTGTATTCTGTCCATGTAATGGATGTAGGAATCAGAAGGATTACTCTGACTCACAAACCCTTCACATCCACTTGTTGAAGTCCGGCTTCACTACAAGAAATGTGTCAACTTATGACCTTTTGATAGTGAATGTGGACAAAATCGTCATAGAGTTATGACGATTTCGCACCAAATCGTCGCAAGCCATTAGGAAGGGCCAAAACCTTATTAAACTATGACGATATCACTCAAAAACGTCGTAATTTCTATGGATGAAATCGTCATAATCGTTAGGCAGATCGAGATATAAGAAAAGGACAATATCTACCGTTGGATGTAAACAGAATGAACGGGTGAGATGATGATTTGTAGAAATATGTTATGGATCGATGACCTGGCATCCATTGCCTGCACACATGGCACCCTTCTCTAACCCTAACCCTTATCTCTCCCCAGCCGCCACACTGCGCCCATATCTTCTCGCCCCTTTCTCCACCCCGACCTGCTTCCTTGTTCCCCAGATCCGCCGGCGCCGGCGCTCTCTTCCTAACTCACTTCCCTAGGCGTTAGATCCTTATTCCAATCCACCCCGAATCTCTCGATCCCGCATCGACCCGACCCATCCCTAGCCATATCCTCAAACCTTCTCCTACTACCGTCTCTCCATCGTGACCCAATATGACGAGTTATACATCGTCGGCGCTGGCGGCGGCGCGCGTTTTGTGATGTACCAGTTCAAGGGGACACCTCCCCTACCCACGGCATCGTCGACATCATCATCTGGGCTGCAGGATCCCTCTCGTCTCATCCACCGTGGGCTCTCGTGTCGTGGCGCTCGCCGCGGGCTCCCTCGTAGTCGCTCCAGGTCCCTCCCTTCTCCCACAACCCTAGAGGTTCCGTCCCAGATCCCTCTTGAGGAGGGCCTGCTCGCATACACCAAGGCTGCGCCAGACTACTCCAGATCCGTGGAGGTGAGGGGTTCGGAGCTGGGCATGTCGGCGGCGATGGCGATGTCGCCATCATCTCTGTCAAGGACGGCGTGTCTCCCTCAAGCTTGAAGGTAAATTGTATTTCTCGCCTTGCGCACATACACAAATTCGTGGCTAATCCATCGGGACGTCAAATATGGTACCACACCTCTGAACTAGTAGTAGTAGTACATCTCTGGAGTATGATGATTCAGAGGCTGAGAGCAACCCCACCACCTTTGTCATTACTGTTGTGTCCGCGCTGCAGATCTGTCGATTGGGGCTCTGTTGCGTGTGCGGATCTAGCTTAGTTCAACATGTTCAGATCCGAGGCTCTCGAGTTGGTATGGATTGGTAGTGGTGATTGCTTTAGGCAGAGTATCCTACTATGTGCTCTGCTAGTTGTTGCTTGGGCTTCAGTTGATTTTATCTGCTGATGGCCACTAATTAGTTAGTACGCATGTGACTAGATTTTATCTCTGAACTTGCAGTAATCAACCTGTGATGTAAATTGACCAATTTGCTTCATAAGTGATTATTCCAAATGAAATCACCATCTTTCGGCTGAGGTTGCTTACTTTAACTCCATAGATGTTGTTCTCAGTGCCATATGGTATCTGACATGTGATCTTATTTGGGTCCACGTGTCTCGAAATGTGGCATATACTAAGGGGAAGCAGACTTTGCGACACTGTTTGCTTTCCTCATGATCCTCTAGTTACTATATAACTATTTACATGTTACTTTACTAGCTAGTTTGTCATACTTTTAATTCTTGGAGTAACAAATCATACTATATGCCATTTTTATATTTGACTGTCCAGTTTGTTTTTCTGTTAAAGTATAGGTCGATATGTGGTGCTGACTACTAGTCAAATAGTGTACCCTTTGTGTGTTTTGCTCTCTAAGCTTTTGTATCTTTTCTGGTGTTTAATTACTGATGTATACTTCTTGCACTTGTGTTTGTCCTGGCATGCCTTGGTTGACGGTGTTACTGATTTGTGTTATTCTTGCACTAGTTCGCTTCTGGCGCCGCCACTCACTGAAGTTGGTATTCTAGGCCGGTGTAGGATGCTGTGGCCCTCAGGGCTGCTCCCTGTGCCGCCTTGGTGGTGAGATTGATGCTGGGCTAGGTGGTGGTGTATGGTGAAGCCTTCCCCGTGGTGTTCTGTGTTGCCGTTGCCGTTGATACTCCTTCTGCCTCCTCTCCGGCGAGATAGAACTCGCCCCAGGTAGGTGCTCCTTCTATGCTTCCCTCCAGGCTTTATTTACCTTGCCATGTCAAGTGTGTTTTCTGTGATTCCCCACTATCTAGATTTCATATCTGAACCTAGGGTTCACATCTGGTGAATAACTGTGTCTGGTGGAGATGTCTTAGCTCTGGTTTGATGCTCAATTGACATGCTTGGTTTACTTGTGATGGTCTCAAGGCCCTGTTTTAATTTTGTACCCTGTGATTAAATGATGAGGTACTATGGTAAGGGTAGGTTTATGCTACGCTTAATCTGGGTAGATGATCTGAGAAACCCTTCTGGATGATTATAGTAGACATGAAAATTCAAACCATTGGTTTGGATTTTATCTGTTTGGGATACTTGCTGGTCTGAACATTTGCTAGTTCATGTTGATAGTTAAGAACTATTGACACTGATTCCTAGTTGAATTGGTTAGGAAAATGATCTGGAAATCATATTGGCTTGAAATTATTGTTGGATGCAAGTAGCTAGTGGATTCAGAACTTATATGACCATGGAATATTCACTAAAATGATTCCCAGAAACACTTTCTAGGAAAATGCTTTATTCTCTGTCAGATCTGACAGTGAAATAAGGTATAGCTTTAATTCTAGAATTACTGCTAGGAAAATGATAAAGATTATTTGGGTAATATTGGTAAGTGTAAATGGATGATCAATATGATTACTCTGTCCATATGACAACAATAATCTAAATGATTCCTAGCCAAATGGCTATGAAGATGATTTCATTTAAAGAGCATGTTTTGTGATGTTGCAAATCCCCTATGGCCTGTATTTTTGTTCAATTGCTGGAGCTATATGAGTTCTAGTTTCCTTGGATCGAACTGTGAAGATGAGCAGTGTGTAATTCAGTTACCTTTGTTTTAAAATATAAAATGATTCTTAGATATTTTTGAATATCTAAGAAAAGGATTTATTATCAAACTTGTTGAAGGGTTGATGTTCTAGTTTTAGAGACTAGATTGAGAGTTTGGTGGGAGTGAGTTTGGGATTGTGCCTGAGGTGCAATTCCAATTCTTTTGGATTTGTGCCCAGCAATCCCTCATGCTTGCTGGTTTGTGCAAAGATGATTTGTATGCTTTTATGGCCTTGGTATGATTAGTAGAAGTGTGCTATAGCCCCTGCCTAGGATGCAAAGGCTGAGGCCAACTCTAAATAAGAACAGATATTATGGTGTATCTTTTTATTTCTCAATGAGGAACATACATAGCATCTCTATGTAAATTTGAGAGAACACCCTCATCCAATCCTCCTAGATGATCATCTAGTTGAAATGGTATAGGGGTGGATTTGATGGGTATTAGTCTCCTGATACTTGATATGCTGGCTAGTTCTTCTTTGGACTACTAGTGCTTCTTGCCTCCTCCTACCTTGCAACCATGTTGCCTTTGCTGTGAATCCCTCTACTTCTAGCTCCTGGATGGCTCCAAGGAGCAACCAGAGTTGGTTGAGGGTGAGGTATAACACTCTGATGGTAACTTTGTGTGGATGTGCTGTGGAGTGTGGCCAGGTAATTGTTAGCTACGGCTGTTCCTTCTTATCTGGTTTCCTGGTCTGCTGTGGTGTTGACAGCAGCTACTTCCATGTTAATGCGCAAGCTTCTTGCAAGTGGGACCTGCTGGTGTAGATGAGATCAAGTGAAAACTTGATATTTGTGGAATCTTTATCTTATTACCTTAGCTGTCATGGTGAAACTTGCCCCTCTCCATCCTATGATGTTGTACTGAGGCAAAATATACTGATATGAACAGATGCTACTTTTTTTTGGTGAAACTTGCCCCTTTCTAAAGTTTAGCTCAATGATGAACTTTTAACAATGCAACATACTATTCATTTCTGAGAGCAAACTAACCAACTAACCATTCTTCCTTTGGTAATAGTTTCTTATTTCTTAAAAAATCTGTGTACAGAACTGCATTGGCTAAGTAATGGATAAGAATAGCTTATATGCTATGAGTTCATACACAAATTATAAGATTTCATCCCCGTGTTAGTATTTTTACTACATTCGGTTGTTTTGGGAAGTACAGATTACGACTTTGAGAGTGTATATCCACTCCGAAGCTTTGTTCAGAGTGTACTGTTCAGAGAGTTCCAGGAAGAGGAAGCATGAAGAAGTTCCAGGAAGAGAAAGCGTGAAGAAGTTTGGATTTTATTCTTTCTGTAATTTTTTTATTATATTTTGGTAGCTCCACTGATGTGAACTATGTAGAACTGTGTATGATTGTAATGTGCCGATCTCTATGTAGAACTGTGTATGATTGTAATGTGCCGATCATAATGTGCTCTGTTTGAATCAAAATGATTTTGTATATTCTGTTGGTCTTGATTAAATTGTTAGATTTTAATTACTGAGAAAATATATACTGGCAACTGGGACCGTATGAATTATGGAACACCAGGTGTGACCGGCCCAAAATAAGAAGGCCCAAAGTAAAAATCTGTCCAAAGAAAAGGCCAATGCAACGAAACAAAAAAATGCTTGAATGATGGGCTTGGCCCATGTAGCTAACCAGATTTGATGAGAAAATCAATCCAGAATAGTTGGGCTAAGCCCATGTGGAATCCAGAAATGGACTGGGCTGATTTTGATTTAAGACAATTTAATTTCGTCACAATTTTGCCACGTAGGATCAGCCACGTAGGATCTGACTTGGCATGCTAGATGGCCCGTGACAATATTGGATCGTCATAGACGTTATGACGATATTGGATCGTCATAGACGTTATGACGATCCAATATCGTCATAGAAGTTTATGACGATTTTATCAAAAACGTCGTTATAGTTCGTTTGCGATGCCCAGCTTTCGACGATCTCAAAATCGTCATAAAATCGTCATAAAAAGACTATTATGACGATTTTGTGACGAAAATAGAGGGTCATATATTGCCAGATTTCTTGTAGTGCTTCATGCCCAGTTATAATTGTTGGACCAAGCACGAAGAGAGAGGGGTTATAATGGAAGACAATGAAGAAGAGGAGGAGGATGACAACTATCATCGTTTCCCTGAATACGGAGATACTTCCATGGGGGATGCTGAAGGGGAGGATGAAGAAGAGACAAATGATGAACCCGCTGATGATCCTTGTCGGACCATTGCCGATGCACGAAGATATTGTGAAACTGAAAAGGATAGGGAGAAGTTCAATCACATGTTAGAGGATCATAAAAAGTTGTTGTACCCAAATTGCGAAAATGGTCTGAAAAAGCTGGGCAGCACACTGGAATTGCTACGATGGAAGGCTGAGTGTGCTATACCTGACTCCTCATTTGAAAAGTTGCTGAAAATGATGAAGAATATGCTTCCAAAAGATAACGTATTGACCGCCAGTACGTACGAAGCAAAGAAGGTTGTCTGCCCTCTAGGTTTAGAGGTTCAGAAGATACGTGCATTCCCTAATGACTGCATCCTCTACCGTGGTGAGGAGTATGAGAATTTGGATGCATGCCCGGTATGCACTTCACTTCGGTATAAGATTAGACGAGATGACCCTGGTGACATTGAGGGCGAGCCCCCCCCCAAAAAAGGGTTCCTTCCAAGGTGATGTGGTATGCTCCTATAATACCACAGTTGAAATGCTTATTCAGAAACAAAGAGCACGCCAAGTTGTTGCGATGGCATAAACAGGAACGTAAGTCAGACGGGATGTTGAGACACCCCGCTGATGGGTCGCAATGGAGAAAATCGATAGAAAGTACCCGGACTTTGCAGATGACGCAAGGATTTTAAGGTTTGGTCTAAGTACAGATGACATGAATCCCTTTGGGGAGCAGAGCTCCAGTCACAGCACCTGGCCCATGACTCTATGCATCTATAGCCTTCCTCCTTGGTTGTGCATGAAGTTCATTATGATGCTAGTGTTGATCCAAGGTCCGAAGCAACCGGGCAACGACATTGATGTGTACCTAAGGCCATTAGTGGAAGAACTTTTACAGTTGTGCCACGAACCTGGGATACGCGTGTGGGATGAGCACAAGCAGGAAGAATTTAACCTCCGAGCATTGCTTTTCATAACAATAAATGATTGGCCTGCTCTTAGTAACCTTTCAGGACAGTCAAACAAGGGATACAATGCATGCACACAGTGTTTAGATGAGACTGAAAGTATATATTTGGAACATTGTAAGAAGAATGTATACAATGAGCATCGTCGATTTCTTTTGGACGAGCATCCCTTAAGAAAGAAAGGCAAGCATTTCACCGGTCTGGCATGTCACCAGACGAAGCCTAAGGAGCGTACTGGTGCTGATATATTTGATATGGTCAAAGATTTGGATCAAATGGTAACCTTTGGAAAAGGTCCTGGAGGAAAATATGTTCCGAAGGACGCTGAAGGACACGCACCCATGTGGAAGAAGAAATCTATATTTTGGGAGCTACCTAGTCGTAGAGATTTCCATTCTCGGTCCTATATTTCTACACAATATGTTTCCCTTTGAGAGGTTCATGGGAATCTTAAAGAAATATGTTCGTAACCGTTAGGCCAGAAGGCAACATCTCCAAGGGCTATGGAACGGAGGAGGTCATTGAATTTTGTGTTGACTTCGTTCCTGACCTTAGGCCTATCGGTCTTCCTCAATCGTGGTATGAGGGGAGACTGAGTGGAAAGTTTACTCTAGGAAGGAAATCAATAATATGTAGGGACGGACATTCTTACACCGAAGCACATTACACCGTTCTACAGAATACTATCTTGGCAGCCCCATATATAGAGGAACACAAGAAAATCTTACGCTCCAACAACCCTGGAAAGCATGACTCTCGGATTATACATGAACACCTGAAGGGTTTTGGTAGTTGGTTGCAACATATCATCAAAAACAACACTCTTGGAGATCAGCTATACTTGTTGTCTAGGTCACCATCTTCGACTATATCGACTTTCCAAGGGTACGAGATAAATGGGTATACATTTTACACGATAGCCCAAGATAAAAAGAGCACTAACCAAAAAATTGGTGTTCGCTTTGATGCAACATACAACAATGGGTCAAAGACCACATATTATGGTTACATAGAGGAGATATGGGAACTTGACTATGGACCTACTTTTAAGGTCCCCTTGTTTCAGTGCAAATGGGTCAAGCTGACAGGAGGAGGGGTTGAGGTAGACAAGAAATACGGAATGACATCGTTGGATATCAACAATCTTGGGTACTTAGACGAATCATTCGTCCTAGCCAATGATGTGGCTCAGGTTTTCTATGTGAAAGATATGTCTACCAAACCTAGAAAAATAAAAAATAAGAAAAAGAATACATCAGACGATGATCCAAAGCGCCACATAGTTCTTTTAGGAAAAATAAACATCGTGGGAGTGGAGGGCAAGACAGACATGTCAGAAGATTGTGATAAGTTTCATGAAATTCTGCCCTTCGCGGTGAAGGATGACCCAAGCATCATGTTAATGAATGAAGATGCTCCATGGATACGACGGGATCAAAAAGGAACACACGCGAAGAAATGATATGTAATAATTGTAACATTTTATGAGTGAAGATGCTCCGTGTGTCCATTTTTATAGTGTTGTCTGCAAACAATCTTGAGTGTGTTAGTCCCGTTTTGTGGTTGTACCGGGACTAAAGGAGGGCCTTTAGTCCCGATTCATACTTACCATTAAGATCTGATCTCCAAACGCGTGAGGTCACATATTAGGGAGTGCCTCTATGACCAGTTTCTTGGAGATGCCAGAGGACTAGGCTACGGAGGCATCTCCCTGAAACTGGCCGTAGTGGTGTCCCTGCTCTCGAAAACCATCTTGCATCTTGTAACTTCTCTAACTAGATCAATACACCTGGGAGCTAACTAATTTCACATATTAGGGAGTGCCTCTATGACCAGTTTCTTGGAGATGCCGGAGGACTGGCACGATCGCCCTAGATATAGAGCGAAAGGGCGGGAAAACTTAGCGTGAAGCTTTGGGAAATGGCGGGAAATATCTTTAGTCCCGGTTAGTGACTACAGCCGGGACTAAAAGCTCTCGTAGAAAGGAAAGGGCGGGAAAACTTGGCGGGAAGCGGTGGGAAATGGCAGGAAATATCTTTAGTCCCGGTTTGTGACTGACTACAACCGGGACTAAATGGATATTATATTAATAGACATATTATTTGTTTTATTTGGATTTTTACAATAAAAGATATGATTTTCCAAAGTTTTATATTTGATTTGAATTAAAAAAAGAAATTTACAAATGAAATAATTTATAAATGATGCAAACAGATAAATGGATATTATATTAACATTCTTTATATTTTTCTGATCATAATAGACATATTATTTGTTTTATTTGGATTATTACAATAAAAGATATGATTTTCCAAAGTTTTATATTTGATTTGAATTAAAAAAGAAATTTACAAATGAAATAATTTATAAATAATGCAAACAGATAAAGGGATATTATATTAAGATTCTTTATATTTTTCTGATAATGATAGACATATTATTTGTTTTATTTGGATTATTACAATAAAAGATATGATTTTCCAAAGTTTTATATTTTATTTGAATTAAAAAAGAAATTTACAAATGAAATAATTTATAAATGGTGCAAACAGATAAATGGATATTATATTAAGATTATTTATATTTTTTAATAATAATATACATATTATTTGTTTTATTTGGATTTTTACAATAAAAGATATGATTTTCCAAAGTTCTATATTTGATTTGAATTAAATAAAGAAAATTTACAAATGAAATAATTCATAAATGATGCAAACAGATATATGGATATTATATTAAAATTCTTTATATTTTTCTGATAATAATAGACATATTATTTGTTTCATTTGGATTTTATAATAAAAGATATGATTTTCCAAAGTTTTATATTTGATTTGAATTAAAAAAAGAAATTTACAAATGAAATAATTTATAAATGATGTAATCAGATAAATGGATACTTTATTAAGATTCTTTATATTTTTCTGATAATAATAGACATATTATTGTTTTATTTGGATTATTACAATAAAAGATATGATTTTCCAAAGTTTTATATTTGATTTGAATTAAAAAAATAAATTTACAAATGAAATAATTTATAAATTATGCAAACAGATAAATGGATATTATATTAAGATTCTTTATATTTTTCTGATAATAATAGACATATTATTTGTTTTATTTGATTTTTACAATAAAAGATATGATTTTCCAAAGTTTTATATTTAATTTGAAATAAAAAAGAAAATTTACAAATGAAATAATTTATAAATGATGCAAACAGATAAATGAACATTATATTAAGATTCTTTATATTTTTCTGATGATAATAATAGACATATTATTTCTTTTATTTGGATTTTTACAATAAAAGATATGATTTTCCAAAGTTTTATATTTGATTTGAATTAAAAAAAGAAAACTTACAAAAAAATAATTAGTTGCGGGTCCTGGCTGGACCCGGGACTAAAGGGTGCATGCGCGCGTGAAAACGAAGCGGCCGAAAAAACCCTTTAGTCCCGGGCCATGGCTTAACCCGCGACTAAAGGGGGGGTTTTTAGTCGCGGGTTAAGCCACGACATGGGACTAAAGACCATTTAGTCCCGTCCTGTGGCTTAGCCCGCGACTAAAGGGTATGTCCCTATATATTCTGCGTGCCATCGCCCCTGCCCAGCACTTGGCATTCCTCGACGAAGACGAAGCACACGCAGAGACGAAACGCAGGGGAGGTGTTGTCCGGCCGCCGATTCCACCGCGCCACCGTGTCGTGCTCCGCCACTTCGCCGTGCCGCGCTCCGCGTCGTTCGTATACGTGCTGCCGCTCGCGCGCCCGTGTCGCGCGCCGCCGCTCTGCGCCGCCTCGCCGTGCCGCCTTCACGTGCTATCGCGTGCCGGCGTCGGTGAGCGCTCGATCGAGGCCGGGGGTGGTTTTTTTATTTTAGTTAGGATTAGGATTATTATTTTTTTAGTTAATTATTAGGATTAGTATTAGGATTATTGTTTTAGTTATTATTGTTTTAATTAAAATATTATAATTAGGATTAGGATTAGGATTATTGTTTTAGTTATTTTTTGATTTATTTATTAGGATTATATTGTTTTAGTTAATTATTAGGATTATTAGGATTATTAGGATTATAATTATTGTTTTAGTTATTAGTATTAGTATTAGGATTATTATTTTAATTAAAATATTAGAATTAGGATTAGGATTATTGTTATAGTTATTTTTTTGTTTTATTTATTAGGATTATATTGTTTTAGTTATTTTTTTGTTTTACCACAAATAATATTAGGATTATTGTTTTATTAGGGTTATTTTTTTGTTTTAGTTATTATTATTATTGGTTTAGCATAAATAATATTAGGATTATTATATTTATGATTATATTGTTTTAATTATTAGGATTATTGATTTCTCTAACCTGTTTAACTCTCTTTTTGTTATAGATAATTAAGTCATGTATCCATCTGAAGATCCTGGTCGCATCGGTGAAGGTTTTCTTCAGGGCATGATAAGAGGTGAAATTCCTCTTAATATTACTACCGGCGAAGATATTTTGCTCGAGGAAGAGATATCCTCATATCTGAATCCATCCGGTGAGGGACTAGAGGAAAACCTAATGTACCAAGGGGAAGACCAGATGGACGAAGGGCAAACAAATAACAACAATAATGATGGCCCCTCGACAGGATCCGGCGAGGTACACATATATATATATATAAAGTCTCGTGTTACCTCTATTCATTAACTGATCTAGATATATATTAATCACTCTATGTTCTTCTTTTAGCCCACCGGATCGAAGCAATCGACAGCTCGAACGAAACGAGGGCCGAACAAAAAGTTGGATGGTAATCAGAGGTTCACCATCAAAGAAATAGATGATGATGGTGAATCGATTGCTCCAGAGAAGCACAGGAGGATGTTTATAAATCAATGCGGGGTGCTTGTTAGGGACAACCTGGCGATCACCATCCAAGAATGGAATCAGTCAAAGAAATCGACCGGTGAAGAATCTAGCTATGTCACCGATGATGCCAAAGATGACCTTTGGCAAAAGCTCATAGCGCATTTCATACTACCTCCAGAGTATGAAGAATTTGAGGTAGATGGTATTACCCCAAGGCCGGGTGGGCTTGAAAATAGAGCGAAAGTGAAGGAGTGCGCTCTGAGCAAGATGGTTGAACTGTACCGGAACCACAAGAAAAGTTTAAACGCGAAATATGTCACGAAAAAGAAAACTCCAGACTTCAAAGGAGTAAACGAGAAGTTGAGAGAATACTGGCCCAATTTTGTACAGTACAAGCAATCTGATAAAGCAAAGGCAAAGTCGGCAAAGAATGCGTTAAATGCTGCCAACAAGAAATACCATCATATAATGGGGACAGGTGGCTACAAGAGTGTCGTCCCTAAGTGGGAAACTATGGAGAAGAACATGAGGGCTAGAGGCGTCACTCCTGGTACAGACGGATGACCCGAGAGGTCAAAGCACTGGTGGTACAGTCACGGGGGATCCTTGGACCCAGAAACAGGGAAGACATTATTTCATGATAAAATTCTAAAACCCTCCCAAGACCTTATTCAAGCAATGAACGATGCTCAGTTGGGATTGTTCCGTCCCGAGAGAGAGAACGACGAGCTGACACGTGCCCTAGGGAATCCTGAAAAGGGAGGACGAACACGAGGCAAAGGTGCGAGTGTCTCGTGAAAGAAAGGGTTTCCTCAGTACGATGCTAGTTACAGAAGCCGTTAGAGAAAGAAGGACCGGGAGGCAGACCGGATCTCCACGGTAGAGAAGGACCTAGCTGATCTGAAGAACCTCATGCATGCCAAAGGCCGCCGTCATCAACTCACCCGCGGTCTGACGATCTTGCATTGGATCTTAGCCAATAGAGAAGCAGCGTGGCTTCCACGGAGGTCCGGGCAGATGATCAAGCACTGCTGGATGATGCACCAGCTCCTCACTACCCCATGGATGATGTCAGAGAGATGACACAATGTGAGCTACATCAGCCAATGAACAACCTGTCCTTCAAGGTGGCGATCGGCACTACTTTACCTTGTCTACCTGGAGCACTCCACCATTCACTTCCGATTCCACCAGGCTATGCTCGTGTCACGGTGGATGACATAGTGGAGGATTTTGCGGACCTAGAGATTGAAATCGCTACACCTGAAGGCCTTATGAAACTAGGAGATGTCAAGCGCAACATCATTCTATGGAATAAGAAGTACATCAAGTTTCCAGGCTCGGCGCCAAGGCCACCGACTCAGAGGAATCCAAGTCCACCCCGCATCGAATATCGTCAACCTCCAAGTCCACCCCAACCCGATTATTGCCAACCTCCAAGTCCATCCCGCCCCGCTGACGATCGCCGCAGTAGGAGTACATCAACTCGATCTCCGCCTCCGCACAAAACTCGATCTCCGCCTCCGCCTCCGTGCAATACTACTACCTCGTCAAAGAAACGGAAGTTCGACGGTCCCCTGCGCCCCACATCGAAGAAAGGTCAAACGTCGAAGATAGTCGATATCCCGCCGGCTCTTCCAAAGAGACCTTCTGACAAGACCGATGAGGAAACTAACGCAGATGTGGATGCCCAAGTTAAGGCTCATTTTGCACCCAAGAAGCATGAGCCAAAGCCGGTATATAATGAAAAAAACAAAAAGTGGGCTAAGTCCTTTCTTGAGCAACCATCCCAGCTATCGATGAATCTGGAATCAGACTATGACCGGGAGATTATTAAGCAAGCACGGAAGAAAAAAATCACAAGTGCAAAAAGCGGGAAGCAAGTGCCCAGCTCGGAGCACAGAAGAATCAATCGGTCTCCCCGCTCAAAGTCATTTCAGACCTCGACAAGGCCTTCAGAGCTGAAATGGATATGGACATGCAAATAATGGACCCCAGAGCCCATAATAATGCTTCACTTATGGGAATCACTGTACCGTAGGCCAAATCACTTGCTAACAAAGAAAATATGTCTCTTGGTCAATATTTAGGCTATGAAGATACGCCAGTGGGTCAGATAGTACGGCAGTATGTCCAAGGGGAGCCTCTAGTCAGTAATGAGGAGCTCGCTCGTCTATCCACACATATGCAAAATCTGCGTGAATGGTACATGTCGCAAGCAGAAAAAAGCATCAGAAAGATTGGTTTCCGGTGGATGTTAGAAAGGAGCATCACTTCAAACTATACTCGATACAGGTTCAAATGACCGAAGTATTTCAGTTATACAACCAGCGCGCCCTCGACAAATCTATCATTTTGTTGCTATTGTTTGTTAGTGATTTATTTCTATAATTAATTTTGTAGCTCATCTCGTTCATTGCATTTAATATATTATCCTAACTATATATCCTTTTGTATGATGATATTATATTCTGTAGAATAAATATGCTTGAATGCAAAAGAGCTAGAAGATACGACGTTGGGTTCATTGACCCATATATAGTTAATGAATATACGTTAAAGAATCACCCCAAGAACATGGAGGAAGACCTATGCAGGTTCTTAATCCTTACAACTTCAAGTGAGTGTTTATATCTTGTACACATTTTATTTTTTCTTACTGGATGAGCTATGCATGTATGCTTATGTAAACGTCCGCAGATTCCACTAGATCTTGCTAAACATTCAAGTTGACAACTCCCTAGTTGAAGTCCACGACTCATTAAGTTGGGACCAAGAGCACTGGAGCGACATGAAAGCAATGCTCCATAAGTAATTTCAATCATTATCGCATTTTATAGTCCTCTTTCATTCATTTCCTAATATAAAGTAACTAATAACTCCTTTGCTCATTTTCTTTGCCGAGCAGGTGTTGGACATGGTTCAGACAGAAAATACCAGGTCCATTCAAAGAGGAGTTAAATAATAAAATGGTGAAGAGTTTACAGCAGCCACCGGGAACTCATTTATGTGGATACTACGTCTGCGAGTACATCCGCGAGTTGACCAGTAAGCGGAAAGTTGACTCACATTATATTTATGATTTGCGGGAGAAACTAGAGCCAGACCAGCGCATAAGAGCAATTCAAGAGGAGCTGGCAGGATTTATGATGAAGGAAGTCCTTGATGTACATGGGGAGCATTATGCAGATGACGTGGAACTCGATTTGCCTTAGTCATCTCCATGTAGATATGATATATATATTCATCAATGACCATGTAATTTCAAAACATTTCTTCCTTTTGATATGATTGATTATATGTATGCTTGCAAGGGATCGATTAATTATATAAATGAATCGACGTGTAGTTTGTATGTAGTAGCGTATAATATGTATACTGAAATATATGTTTGAATTATAGTGAAACACAAAACGAAAAAGGAATGAAATGGCAAAAAAAAAGGAAATACACAATCTCTGTCGCGGCAGAGAAACACACGATTCTCTGCCGCGGCAGGAAACCTTTTAGTCCCGAGTGATGTTACGTCCTAGGACTAGAGGGTTTCCACCGCCCGCGGCGCTAAAACAGCCACGTGGCTGTTATCAGTCGCGGGCTGTAGCGAGCCGGGACTAGAGGGGGGCCTCTAGTCCCGTTTTCGCAGTCCCGGGCCCAAAACCGGGACTAAAGCCAGTTGCGGCCCGGGACTGTAGGCCCTTTTTCCACCAGTGCGTTGTGGAACGGAGGGGTTGAGGTGATACCCTTTTTAGGGACCTCTGGCGACAACATTAAGTCACTCTGAAGGAGGTGCTTGTCGATATTGGGCCATGGGGTCCATGGGGTCGCTCGCTACCCCACACCATCTTTTGGCACATAAACAGAAGAACCACCATACCGGAGCATCTTCAAAGCATCACCATCCGCAACAGCGAGAGGTCCGGCGGTCGTGTCTATCGCTTCTCCTACACCTATATCGACAATATTGGTGAAACCATCTGTTTGGGCCCTTGTGGATGCGAGACCAAAGGGCAGAAGCATGAGTTCTCCATGAACCGTGACAACTACATCAACTTCATGAGTGGTACCCGTGACGAATACGGCATCACTCCGCTCAAGTTTTCCTCCACTCAAGACGTTTACGGACCATTCAGGTGCACAATGGGGACCATGTTTAGTATATTGATTCAAGAGAACGTGGCCATCGTCAGCTTCTATGGGGTCACCAATAGTGACAGCCTTGTCAACCTTGGTGCCAAGGTCATGCCGGAAGACTACTAGCTATATATATGTATCCATCCAAACAAGGTCTATGAGTATGTATGTTCCAATGGAGCCATATAATCTAATCACGTCCTTACCTAATAGTATTTAGTGTTGGAGATATGCCCTAGAGGCAATAATAAAAGCAGTTATTATTATATCTTTGTTTCTATGATAAATTTTTACATTCATGCTATAATTATATTAACCAGAAACATTAATACTTGTGTGATTTGTAAACTTGTTAGAGTCCCTAGTATAGCCTCTTTATAATACTAGCTTGTTGGTTGATAGATGATCATGGTTTCCTGATCGTGAACATTGAGATGTTATTAACAACAAGATCATATCATTAGGTGAATGATGTGATGGACATACTCCAATAGATAAGCGTAGCATAAAGATCAAGTCATTTCAATAGTTTGTTTGCTATAAGCTTTCAGATACATAGTAACCTAATTACTTCGACCATGAGATCATCCTAATCACCATCACCGGATGGATGTTTTGATGACATCAAACACCACTTCGTAACTGGGTGGTTATAAAGGTGGCATTGAGTGTTTAGAAAGTATGTGTTGAGGCACATGGTTCAAGAGTGTGATTTGTCCATCCATATAACGGATAGATATACTATGGGTCCTCTCGGTGGAATGTCAACCAATTAGCTTGCAAGCATGTGACTGGCTCACAAGGGATCACATATCACAGGAGCGAGTAAAGAGTACATATCGGTAACGAGGTTGAACTAGGTATGCAGAGATACCGATGATCAAACCTTGGATAAGTAAAATATCATGAGACAAAGGTAAATTGGTATCATATGTACATGGTTAATTCGATCGCAAAGTAATCATAAAATTATGTGGTAGCCATATGAATTTCTAGATTCGTCTATTGGTTATTGATCCGAGAGGGTCTCGGTCATGTCTGCATAATTCACGAACCGTAGGGAGACACACTTAAGGATTCGATATTGTTTAGTTGATATGGAATGTAATTAGGAAGCCGAATGTTGTTCGGAGTCTCAAATGGGATCCGGGATAATCACGAGGAGATCCATAATGGTCCGGAGAATAAGATTCATATAAGAAAAGTCCAATTCCGGAGTTCGGGAATGATTCCAGTGTTTTCACCAGAATGATCTAGAAGGGTCTAGAAGGTTCACCGGACCGGAAGGGGAAGAGTACATGAATGTGTCATGAAAAAGTGGAATGGTTGCATCATGTCCTAGGTCAAAGGGTTGTGCAAATAAAAGAGAGAAATCAAACTCCAAAATTGAAAGTCAAAAGGCTAGTTTGAATAGTCAAACTAGGACAATGGATCCTTGTGGAGGGAGGAGAGGATTTCTCCTCTCCCTCCAAAACCGGCCAAGGAGAGAGTGTTGGGGGAGGTTTCGAACTCCCCCATCCCCTAGCCACCACTCCCTCTCATAAATAGAGGGGAGGGGGATGCCCTCACCTCTACCCCAGCACCCACGACATGCCGCCTCCCTAGCCGCCGCCGGCCTCACCTCCTCCTCTCCGTCTTCTAAACCTAGACGGCGGAGAACCCTATTACTCCACCATAACCCGCTCCGGCTTAAGGCGAAGCCCTATGGGATTTCCCCTCTAACTCCGACACCACGTCGTCATGCTGCCAGAATGGCGAGGAGAGAACTACAACCTCCGCTGCCTGCTGGAACAAGAGAGAGGAAGGTCTTTATCGAGTACCGAACGTGTGATCGACTGTGGGAGCAATGCTGGAACGCATCGCTGAAAGGATCGTATACACGATCTTGAGATCGGCAAGTGTACGAGTACATCACCCACGAGAATCTGCTCTCGTTAACCACTTTGGAATCTTCGAGGGTGAGTACTCTATCGACTCGTTGCTACTATCTAGTAGATAGATCTTGGCCTGTGTGTGTTCATGCAGTAGATTTTTTTGTTTTCCATGCTACGAACCCCTACAGTGGTATCAGAGCCGTGTCTATATGTAGATCAGTTGCACAAGTAGAACACAATGGTCATTGTGGGTGTTGATGCTTTTGTTGTCGATTTCTTCTTGTGTTCTTTGCATCTTGCAGGATGGTGGGATGAAGCGGCCCGGGCTAACCTTACATGACATCGTTCATGAGACTTGCTCCACACTTGACATGCAACTTGTATTGCATAAGTGGCTTTGCGGGTGCCTGTTTCTCCCAACATAGTGAAGATTCAACTTACAACGGGTGATTGACAATACTAGTATCAATGTTGTGGTTCTTGTTCGTAAGTTAGAACGACACTTAATGAAAGACCCAAACCACGTAAAATATGTAAAGAAATTAGAGGCATCTAACTTTGTTTTGCAGGGGTGTGTTGTGATGTGATATGGACATGATTGTGATTATATGTGATGTATGCAATGATCCTTATTGTAAATTGGCAACCGACATGATCCTTATGGTTGTATTTTAATTTCGTTAAGACCTGTGTGTGTATTATTCAAAGTAGTTGTAATAGTTGATGCTGGTGGACGATAACCATGGAGCGGTGCCATTGACCTTGACGCCACACCGGTGATGATGGAGATCATGTTCGTGCTTGAAGATGGAGATCGAAAGCACAAGAAAGACCATATCATATCACATATTTTGAATTTCCTATGATGTTAATCCTTTTATGCATCTTGTATTGCTTAGATTGCGACAGTAGCATTATAAGATGATCCCTCTCACAAAATATCAAGTTATAGAGTGTCCATCCTTAGTAGGCACTGTTTCCAAGGCTCGTTGTTTCGAAGAACCACGTGATGATCGGGTGTGTTAGATTCTGCGAGTGTATACAACGGGAGCAAGCCAGATTTTCTCATGCAGAAACTAAGGTTACATCTTGATGAGCCTAGCATGTATAGACATGGTCTCGGAACACGGATCACCAAAAGGTAAATCATGAGTCATATAATAGATATGATGAACATGATGATTGTTCGCCTTTGAAACTACATTATGTCTTGTGATGATCGGTCTTGATGTAGTGGATTTGGTTTGTGTGATCACTAAAACAATGTGATGGATATTGTTTTGAGTGGGAGTTCACCTAGATTAATTTAACTATTAATTAGAACGCAATTTGTCATAAACTTAGTCTAAACTATTGCAAATATGTTGTAGATCAATGGCGGCCCCTACCATCAATTTTAATGCGTTCCTAGAGAAAGAAAAGTTGAAAAACAATAGAAGCAACTTCGCGGATTGGTTCCACAATTTAAGGATTGTCCTTAATGTTGGTCAATTGACCTATGTGATGGATGCACCGCTGGGTGACCCCTCTGCAGAAGATGCTACGGATGATGAGAAAAATATTTTCCGTACTCGGAAGAATCAGTACTCCACGGTTCAGTGTGCTATCTTGTATGGTTTGGAATCGGAGCTTCAAAAGAGGTTTGAGAACTTTGACCCACATGATATTGTCCGTGAACTCAAAATGATATTTGAGGCTCATGCGGCAGTTGAGAGTTATGAAGCTTCTGAAAAATTCTTTAACTGCAAGATGGAAGAGGGCACCTCCGTCAATGAGCATGTGCTTAAGATGTATGGGCATGCTAATAAGCTCAAGAGCTTGGGCATAATAATTCCTAATCCATTGGGAATTCATCGTGTCCTCCAATCACTACCACCAAGTTACAAGAACTTTGTGATGAACTACAGCATGCAGCGCATGGATAAGACGTTGCCAGAACTCTTCTCTATGTTGAAGTCTACAGAAATGGAGATCAAGAAAGATCACCAAGTGTTGATGGTCAATAAGACCACAAATTTCAAGAATCACGGCAAGCCTAAGAAAAAGGGAAACTTCAAGAAGGGCGGTAAGAAAGCTACCGCACCGGCGAAGAAGACCAAGGCTGGGCCTAAGCCTGATACTGAGTGCTTTTACTGCAAGGGAGAAGGTCACTGGAAGCGGAATTGCCCTAAGTACTTGGCGTATTTGAAGAACGGCAACATCAAGAAGAAAGGTATATCCGATATACATGTTATTGATGTGTATCTTACTAGTAGTCGTAGTAGTGCCTAGGTATTTGATACTGGTTTGGTTGCTCATATTTGTAACTCGAAACAGGTGCTATAGAATAGAAGGAAACTAGCGAAGAACGAGGTGACGATGCGCGTTGGAAATGGATCAAAGGTTGTTGTGATCGCGCTTGGCACGCTACCTCTTCATCTACCACCGGGATTAGTTTTATACTTAAATAATTGTTATTTGGTGTCTGCGTTGAGCATGAACATTATATCCGGATCATGTTTATTGGGACGGATACTTGTTTAAGTTAGAGAACAATGGTTGTAAGATTTATATGAGTAATATGTTTTATGCACATGCACCGTTGATAGATGGTCTATTATTTTTGAATCTCGATTGTAGTAATACACAAGTTAATAACATTGAAGCTAAATATTTGAAATTAAGTGATAACTCAACCTATATGTGGAACTGTCGTCTTGGTCATATCTGTTGGGGATATGCTATATGGGTATCCTCATAGCAGGTCACTTATCCGGATAACCCGGGTGGCCCATAGTCGGTAGCATGGACTATGGCCTGCTGGGCCGCCCAGTTAGATGGATCCAGAAGGGAGGCCCATGCCGGATAAAGGAAGGCTACGGTGGAGTCACCAACATACCCGGAGCCTTGGAGTGCAAGATACACAAGACTAGTGATAGACGGTGTAGGACCCTGTAACCTGTCTGGCTAGGACCTTTCCCTGTAACCCTAGGACCTGACGACTATATAAGTCGGGCCTATGGGAGCCTTTAGGGCACAACTTCAGACAACCTCGCACAGTGAACCTATCTTTGTAACTCGGCGTATTGCCCTTATAGTGATTTATAGCAGGAGTAGGATTCCGCCACCGTTGTGGGATCTGAATATAGAGGTCTCAACCTAATAAGGTAGATTCCTCCTGTGTTTACAATGCTAGTCCCTGGATCAATAGCTAGCATCCACAGTTTAGATGTAATATCAAGAAACAAAGGTCATAATATAACTTTATAACCAGGAATAACATAATTTTATTACATCATACATAGCTCATTTGGCTATTACATTACATTGCAGCGGAATAACTATAGTCATGGGGTCCTTCATCTTCAAAGTGCCACAGGAAGATGTTGGTTGTAGACTTTGTAATCCTAATCAATCAATCAATCTTCTCTAAATAATCAAACCTGCAACATACAAGTTACAGCCACAAAGGGTCAATACATTTGAATTGTATTGGCAAGTGATACTATGGTAGTATAGTGGAGTCTATCATCTATATGCATTTGGCTAAGTGGAGTTGAGGCTTGCATTGCTCAAAATAGATTTTTCCTTAACATTTGAAAATACTAAGTTTTTGCTTGACAAAATCATTTTTCTCAATCAAAGATTTCAAGATCCTTGTACCAAGCCATCTCTCCATCAATGATTGAAGAATTCAAACAACCCTTGTTCAAACCACAAGATTTTAATTTAGAAATTTGAATGATGATATTCTTGATTGCTTCCATGTCTTGATGCTCAAATTGTCCTTTACCAGGGACATGGCTAAGTACTTAGATTTTACACTCTGCAGAGGTGGTGCACTTTCCCCACAAGACTTGGTTTCCCAAGACAAGATCTTTCAGAAGCTTTCCCTTACACCAAAATGGACGCGTTCCAACCTATCAAACACTACCACCCACTATCCATATGGCTAAGTTCTTGCAACCTATATGATCATGGCAGAGCCCATATTGCCAAGTGGTTGCACTTGAAGCTTCTCAACATTTGACATCTCAAATCCCTTTGTTTCCTGGGTGGCCATCCACAAGTGAGATACACAATCCAAGTCCATGGCATTGTGAACCAATCAACCAATCTCCACCAAGCAAGCCCATTCCACCCAGGTGATTCATTAACTTAGTTGTTTTATTAAACAAAACTTACGTCCTCAGACTTATAATATTTTTCCATAGTGTGAATATATATTCCACCCATGTTTTCTATTAGCTAGGCTAAGCTTGATAGTAGTAGGAATCTTTAACTTAGGAAAATCCTACTAAGGATACATCTACTAGGATTTCCTATAGCAAGGTCTATACTTAGCAAAATCCATGCAAGTTTTACTTAGCAAAATCACTAATGCATAGAGAAAGTAATGGGACAAAAAGTATGAAGCATCACTTGCCTTTTTGGTAGAGTATAGGTTCACTTCTTGATCTTTGCAACAATCACACTCTTCATGTCTCTACAAATCAATCAAGCAAGGAACAAACTCAATCTACCAATCAAGCAAAACAACACATAAAATGACAAAGTCATAGAAATGCATGTAAGCATGCAAAAGATGGTTCTAATTGCAAAGGTGGTCTCCACTAGGTTTCTAGACTTTGTAAGTTCCAAATTGTTCATTTACCAAAATGGCAAAGTCATTAGTTAGAGGGTTTTGCCCAAAAACCATTTTTAAATCCATTCATCATTTCATGTGGTGAAAAATGTTTTTATCAAGGCAAAACTATTAAGTTGTTCACCAAATGAGTTTGCTAATTTGCAAAACTTGGTGTTTTGGGTCAGTGGGTTTGATCAAACCATTTTCTTAAGGTTTTCTTTCCATAAACATTTTTATAACAAAAACAATTCTTTTTATTTGGCTAGAAAATGGCTAAGTCAAGTAATTCAACCTAAATTTTACCAAAATCATTTTTAACACTAAGGGTTGGTTCCTAGGGTCAGTAAGGTCACAACAAACCATTTTGTAAAAGTTTTAACCTTAAAAACAATTTTAAACAATTTTTATACTCTAAACAAGCTCATAAATGAATCTGCAAATTCAGGCAAACTAACATATACTATTTTCTAAACTAAGGGCATGGTTGGATAGGGCTTGTTCTCCTGAATCCAATGACATAAAATTTGTAATTTTTGGACGTGTGGTTTGAAAGTTACAAAGGTTTGAAGTTTGCAAATAATTCTGATTCAAAAATCTGTTTTAACTCAAACTCTGGCCACGCGTCACGTCGTCATTAGTTGGTAACGGTTCGTCCGGATCACGCGACGACAGCCGTTGGATTTCAGTTAAATCGTGCGTCACAGGATCACCACTTACCCCTTCGCTAACGTTCTATCGTATCCGTCCGATTCAGATCCTGCAGTTGCTACTGCCTGGCCAAAAATGGGCGGCGCTCAACGGTGGCGCGCGGCGGCGAGGCTCAGATGATGATGGTGCCGGCGATGCGGAAAGCTACAGGAACAGAGGGGTGGTTTACCTCATTCGCCGAAGCTCGCTGATGCTCAACGTGGTGCTGGTTGGTGAAGGGGTGCACGGGGTTGTCCTTGATTGCTCGCCGGAGTTGAAGACAACGTCGGACGGCTCTGTCCGTGGTCGAAGACGAGGCTACTGATCACGAAAAGATAAACAGAGGTCATGGTTAGTGGCGCAAGACCGAGGCGAGTGAGGGAGCGTGAATGAGGAGGCTCGTGGTGGTCAGCGTTTACCAGGGGAGGTCGTCGGAGAGAAACTAGTCGCGGCGGCGTTCAGAAGCTCGTCATAGCCGAAGCTCTGGTGCGCCCGCGGTTGACAGGAGGGTGCTAGGAGATACGTCTGGGAGTGGGGAAACTGCTAGGGTGCTCGGGAAGGTAGGAGGTAGCGCGCACTGGCCTGAATTGGCCGGAGACGGTGGTCGGAGCCGAGGGTGTGCAAGCTCGATTCGGGCAGCCTGGGGGCGCATTTGGGGAAGGAGACAGAGGGGAAAGGAGGAGGGACCGTGGGCGATTAAATGTGTGAGGTTACTGGGAGAATTCATTCAGCCATTTACTCAAATTGATGTGGTTAATTAGAGGCAGCAACAACGACGAGGGGGAGGAAGAACCAGTCGCGGGGTGCGGAAGGAGAACAGTGGAAAGGGGTCCGCTGGTCAGTGGGAAAAGAAGAGAGAACGGGGTCCACTTGTCATTGGTTCTGTGGGTCTGAATCTGGGTGCAAATCATTTTCTTTCGGGGAGAGGGGAGCTGGGCTGCTGGGCTTAGTTGGGCTTGGCCAGTTGGGTCAGGTCCACTTCCTTTTTTTTATTCTGTATCCTTTCCTTTTTCTATTTCTGAATTCTGTTTTGAAATTTCCAAACATTCAAACATCAACCAAAACAATTCAAACAACACCAAACTTTGTAATATTGAAATTAGTTCTGTTTATTAACATGAACCAAAATCCAAATTCAAATTAGTAATTTTAATGATAGGGGCTATTACTATTTAATTAAATGGATGTTCCAATTATTAATTCCATAGGTTTTGATTTAATTCAAAGCTCCACTTGAGATCTGAATAATTTTAAACCATTCAGTAGGTTTTATTTGAAAATTAAAGAATATTTGGAAAGCTTGTTTTAAAATAAAAATAACATTTTGTTATATAGGGTCCATTAATAATTAAATAAAATGGGCCTTAGTTATTAAATCCAATAGAGTTTGATTTTATTAATAAAATTCTTATTTGAAACCTAAATATTTTCAAAACCAAATCAGTAGGTTTAATAAAGAATACTTGGAAACTTGTTTAAAACAAAATAACCTTTTATTTTAGAGTCCATTATTAATTAAATATAATAGACTTTCATTATAAAATCAAAATAGGATTTGTTTTATTGAGATATTTATTTTGAAAAATAAAGCCTAAACACTTTAGTAGGTATTATTTGTGAATATCAATATTTGGAAAACTTATTTTAAACAATTTAATAAGTTTTGTTGTTTCAATTAAATTGGTAAAACCTTTTATTTAAATAAAGTTGGATATTAAATCCTTATTAATTTATTTAAATAAACCTTTGCTAATTTTATTTAAAATAAAATGTTTTAATTTCCAAAGCTTGGCCAAGGTTTAATTTGGCTTTATAAAATAATCCTTATTTGTAAAACTTCTATTTCATTTGAAAACAAATCTTTTCATTTAATTGTTTCAAAATAGTATTTCCAAATGTTTTATTTTTCCTTTTTATTAAATGTTTATATTTTTAAATCCCTTTAGGTTTTTATTTAAATCAAATGGGTTTGAAGTTCCAATTGCATTCAAAAGTTTCTTCTGGCTCTGAAAATCAAACAAAGTTCTATTTTATTAATTTATTTTCACATTACAAGATTTGGAAAATCTTGGGATGTGACAGACTACCACCCTTAAAATAAATCTCGTCCCGAGATTTGGGGAGGCTGGGGTTACAAGCAAGTTCAAAACAACTAGGGTACTACCACCCTTAAAATTTTTCAAACAACATTACATATTGTCCTTCTTGGGATCCTGGGGAAATTCTTCCTTAAGCAAACTTTTGCATTGTGTTCTTGGTTTCCATTCTTGACTCATGGGCCAAGGTTGAGTTCCTCCATAGACTTGTTTAACTTGTTCTCCATCCTTTCTGGACAATTGTTTGCATAGTGGCCTAGTTCCTTGCATTTGAAACATGTGACAAGGCTGAGATCCCTCATAGGCTGGTTTATCTTATGCTTCATCTTTTCTCGACAGTTGCTTGCATAATGTCCTAACTCTTTGCAGTGTTTGCACATCACTTGACTAATATCCTTCCTTATCTTAGGTTTCACTAGCCTTTGTTTGTCTTCTTGGCTCTTCTCCTTTTCTGGGCATTCATTGGCATAGTGTCCCATCTCTTTGCATTTGAAACATTGCACTTGTGTAATATCCTTCTTGCTAGTGTTGGGGCATTTCTTCTTCTTCTTTTTGGGTCTCTCCAAAGCTAGGAGTTCTTCTAGTTCATGTTCTTCATGAGTGGGAGATCTTTCTCTCTTCTTGAGGCATTGATCTTCATGTTCCTTGGATGCATGATCCTTGTCTCTAAAAACATTGCTAGCTTGGGTTCCTTCTAGAATAACATATTTGTCATCCTTGTTGTCATTAGCTCTTTGGGAAAAGTTTTCTCCTATGTTGATCATTTGAGTAACCAATCCTTGCAACAATTGGGATTGAAGTTTCAAAATCCTTTGTATAGCTGGGTCTAGTCCATTGTTGTTGGCTAAAAGCTGAGTTGTCTCTTGGCTCAACTGGTTTTGGGTTGCTATAAGTTCTCTCATGTTGTCTTCTTGGTTGGTGTTGGTGTCTCTTGGAGTAGTCATCTGTTTGGGTTGGATTGGGATTAGAATAGGCAAAATATTTCTAAGGAAATATTTCTAATCACACACATCACAATTCACACAAGCAATGTTCAAGCAATCACAAACAAACATTTCACTCAAACAAGGTTCAAGCACATACTTAGGCAACAAAATATTTTTGTTACACCACATAAGTTGGTGGTTTGACTTAACTAAATTATGGTGGTCCATCTATATGGTTCACTTGTGATCTTTCCTTCCTTCTTGGTTGCTTCTTCTTACATGAGATCATGGTTCCTTGGGATAAAATCTTGGTTGCAATACTTCAAAGTTGTTGATGGATCCTTCTAACTTTTGCATTCCCTCAGTCTCTAATTCTTGAGCAAGATTTCCTTGTTTCACTTATAGTCCTTAGTGGTATCCAAGTTGGAAGTCCTTGGTGATCATGCTGAAGATGTTGAAGTCATTAGAGTTGAAGATGTTGAAGAAGTCCTCTGCACATGGTGTAGTCTTTGGCCATGGGGTAGGTTTTTCCATCAAGTTTGAAATAGAAGAGAAGTAGAGTTGAAACCAAAATGGTTGAGGAAAGAGTTTACAAGTGTTTTTGTAAATAAGTTTTGGAACAAGTATAACTCCTATTTTTCTAAGGGCTTTTGTCCAATCCTTGGTTTACAAATCCTACAGGCAACACAATGCTCTGATACCATCTATAGAGGTCTCAACCTAATAAGGTAGATTCCTCATGTGTTTACAATGCTAGTCCCTGGATCAATAGCTAGCATCCACAGTTTATATGTAATATCAAGAAACAAAGGTCATAATATAACTTTATAACCAGGAATAACATAATTTTATTACATCATACATAGCTCATTTGGCTATTACATTACATTGCAGCGGAATAACTATAGTCATAGGGTCCTTCATCTTCAAAGTGCCACAGGCAGATGTTGGTTGTAGACTTTGTAATCCTAATCAATCAATCAATCTTCTCTAAACAATCAAACCTGCAACATACAAGTTACAGCCACAAAGGGTCAATACATTTGAATTGTATTGGCAAGTGATACTATGGTAGTATAGTGGAGTCTATCATCTATATGCATTTGGCTAAGTGGAGTTGAGGCTTGCATTGCTCAAAATAGATTTTTCCTTAACATTTGAAAATACTAAGTTTTTGCTTGACAAAATCATTTTTCTCAATCAAAGATTTCAAGATCCTTGTACCAAGCCATCTCTCCATCAATGATTGAAGAATTCAAACAACCCTTGTTCAAACCACAAGATTTTAATTTAGAAATTTGAATGATGAGATTCTTGATTGCTTCCATGTCTTGATGCTCAAATTGTCCTTTACCAGGGACATGGCTAAGTTCTTAGATTTTACACTCTGCAGAGGTGGTGCACTTTCCCCACAAGACTTGGTTTCCCAAGACAAGATCTTTCAGAAGCTTTCCCTTACACCAAAATGGACGCGTTCGAACATATCAAACACTACCAACCACTGTCCATATGGCTAAGTTCTTGCAACCTATATGATCATGGCAGAGCCCATATTGCCAAGTGGTTGCACTTGAAGCTTCTCAACATTTGACATCTCAAATCCCTTTGTTTCCTGGGTGGCCATCCACAAGTGAGATACACAATCCAAGTCCATGGCATTGTGAACCACTCAACCAATCTCCACCAAGCAAGCCCATTCCACCCAGGTGATTCATTAACTTAGTTGTTTTATTAAACAAAACTTAAGTCCTCAGACTTATAATATTTTTCCATAGTGTGAATATATATTCCACCCATGTTTTCTATTAGCTAGGCTAAGCTTGATAGTAGTAGGAATCTTTAACTTAGGAAAATCCTACTAAGGATACATCTACTAGGATTTCCTATAGCAAGGTCTATACTTAGCAAAATCCATGCAAGTTTTACTTAGCAAAATCACTAATGCATAGAGAAAGTAATGGGACAAAAAGTATGAAGCATCACTTGCCTTTTTGGTAGAGTATAGGTTCACTTCTTGATCTTTGCAACAATCACACTCTTCAAGTCTCTACAAATCAATCAAGCAAGGCACAAACTCAATCTACCAATCAAGCAAAACAACACATAAAATGACAAAGTCATAGAAATGCATGTAAGCATGCAAAAGATGGTTCTAATTGCAAAGGTGGTCTCCACTAGGTTTCTAGAATTTGTAAGTTCCAAATTGGTCATTTACCAAAATGGCAAAGTCATTAGTTAGAGGGTTTTGCCCAAAAACCATTTTTAAATCCATTCATCATTTCATGTGGTGAAAAATGTTTTTATCAAGGCAAAACTATTAAGTTGTTCACCAAATGAGTTTGCTAATTTGCAAAACTTGGTGTTTTGGGTCAGTGGGTTTGGTCAGACCATTTTCTTAAGGTTTTCTTTCCATAAACATTTTTATAACAAAAACAATTCTTTTTATTTGGCTAGAAAATGGATAAGTCAAGTAATTCAACCTAAATTTTACCAAAATCATTTTTAACACTAAGGGTTGGTTCCTAGGGTCAGTAAGGTCACAACAAACCATTTTGCAAAAGTTTTAACCTTAAAAAAAATTTTAAACAATTTTTATACTCTAAACAAGCTCATAAATGAATCTGCAAATTCAGGCAAACTAACATATACTATTTTCTAAACTAAGGGCATGGTTGGATAGGGCTTGTTCTCCTGAATCCAATGACATAAAATTTGTAATTTTTGGACGTGTGGTTTGAAAGTTACAAAGGTTTGAAGTTTGCAAATAATTCTGATTCAAAAATCTGTTTTAACTCAAACTCTGGCCACGCGTCACGTCGTCATTAGTTGGTAACGGTTCGGCCGGATCACGCGACGACAGCCGTTGGATTTCAGTTAAATCGTGCGTCACAGGATCACCACTTACCCCTTCGCTAACGTTCTATCGTATCCGTCCGATTCAGATCCTGCGGTTGCTACTGCCTGGCCAAAAATGGGCGGCGCTCAACGGTGGCGCGCGGCGGCGAGGCTCAGATGATGATGGTGCCGGCGATGCGGAAAGCTAGAGGAACAGAGGGGTGGTTTACCTCATTCGCCGAAGCTCGCTGATGCTCAACGTGGTGCTGGTTGGTGAAGGGGTGCACGGGGTTGTCCTTGATTGCTCGCCGGAGTTGAAGACAACGTTGGACGGCTCTGTCCGTGGTCGAAGACGAGGCTACTGATCACGAAAAGATAAACAGAGGTCATGGTTAGTGGCGCAAGACCGAGGCGAGTGAGGGAGCGTGAATGAGGAGGCTCGGGGTGGTCAGCGTTTACCAGGGGAGGTCGTCGGAGAGAAACTAGTCGCGGCGGCGTTCAGAAGCTCGTCATAGCCGAAGCTCTGGTGCGCCCGCGGTTGATAGGAGGGTGCTGGGAGATACGTCTGGGAGTGGGGAAACTGCTAGGGTGCTCGGGAAGGTAGGAGGTAGCGCGCACTGGCCTGAATTGGCCGGAGACGGTGGTCGGAGCCGAGGGTGTGCAAGCTCGATTCGGGCAGCCTGGGGGCGCATTTGGGGAAGGAGACAGAGGGGAAAGGAGGAGGGACCGTGGGTGATTAAATGTGTGAGGTTACTGGGAGAATTAATTCAGCCATTTACTCGAATTGATGCGGTTAATTAGAGGCAGCAACGGCGACGAGGGGGAGGAAGAACCAGTCGCGGGGTGGGGAAGGAGAACAGTGGAAAGGGGTCCGCTGGTCAGTGGGAAAAGAAGAGAGAACGGGGTCCACTTGTCATTGGTTCTGTGGGTCTGAATCTGGGTGCAAATCATTTTCTTTCGGGGAGAGGGGAGCTGGGCTGCTAGGCTTAGTTGGGCTTGGCCAGTTGGTTCAGGTCCACTTCCTTTTTTTTTATTCTGTATCCTTTCCTTTTTCTATTTCTGAATTCTGTTTTGAAATTTCCAAAAATTCAAACATCAACCAAAACAATTCAAACAACACCAAACTTTGTAATATTGAAATTAGTTCTGTTTAGGAACATGAACCAAAATCCAAATTCAAATTAATAATTTTAATGATAGGGGCTATTACTATTTAATTATGGATGTTCCAATTATTAATTCCATAGGTTTTGATTTAATTCAAAGCTCCACTTGAGATCTGAATAATTTTAAACCATTTAGTAGGTTGTATTTGAAAATTAAAGAATATTTGGAAAGCTTTTTTTAAAATAAAAATAACATTTTGTTATATAGGGTCCATTAATAATTAAATAAAATTGGCCTTAGTTATTAAATCCAAAAGAGTTTGATTTTATTAATAAAATTCTTATTTGAAACCTAAATAGTTTCAAAACCAAATCAGTAGGTTTAATAAAGAATACTTGGAAACTTGTTTAAAACAAAATAACCTTTTATTTTAGAGTCAATTATTAATTAAATATAATAGACTTTCATTATAAAATCAAAATAGGATTTGTTTTATTGAGATATTTATTTTGAAAAATAAAGCCTAAACACTTTAGTAGGTATTATTTGTGAATATCAATATTTGGAAAACTTATTTTAAACAATTTAATAAGTTTTGTTGTTTCAATTAAATTGGTAAAACCTTTTATTTAAATAAAGTTGGATATTAAATCCTTATTAATTTATTTAAATAAACCTTTGCTAATTTTATTTAAAATAAAATGTTTTAATTTCCAAAGCTTGGCCAAGGTTTAATTTGGCTTTATAAAATAATCCTTATTTGTAAAACTTCTATTTAATTTGAAAACAAATCTTTTCATTTAATTGTTTCATAATAGTATTTCCAAATGTTTTATTTTTCCTTTTTATTAAACATTTATATTTTTAAATCCCTTTAGGTTTTTATTTAAATCAAATGGGTTTGAAGTTCCAATTGCATTCAAAAGTTTCTTCTGGCTCTGAAAATCAAACAAAGTTCTATTTTATTAATTTATTTTCACATTACAAGATTTGGAAAATCTTGGGATGTGACACTGAACCTGGGTAAGTTGTGTTACCTCGTACCCGTCAACCGTCGGCCTTACCCCACTTCTATAAACACGCACTGTGAGGACCCCTCCATGGCGTACTCGTCGGCAATACCACGAAAGTTGGCGCCCACCGTGGGGCAAGAGGTGCTTCAGGCTCTTCAGCGGGCGAGGATCAAGATCTTCGCGGGAATCGACGAAACCGTAGCCATCGTTCGCGTTCTCTTCTCCGACAACATTCTGATCGTCCCTCCTGACGAGTTCTGGATCCCGGCGAAGATGAACCCTACGCGGTGTTCGATCGTTCCTATCGGAGACATCCACCTCTTCATCGGCGAAACCGACTCGGGCACTAATTCCCTGGGAGTCGGAGGAGCATCAAGACCCGCACGGACCGCCTACGGGCAGGATACGTTCGCGGAAGGATCAATGTCGGATATCTCTTCGGAGTTTGCCGACAAAGATCGGAAAGCATCAAGGCCCGCGCGGACCGCCTACGGGCAGGATCAGTTCGTGGAAGGATCGATGTCGGATCTCTCTTCGGAGTTCACCGGCAAAGATCGGAAAAATTCAAGGCCCAACTAAGCCGCCCCGGTGCAGGACATAAAGGTGGAAGATCACTGCAAATCCGCCGGCTTCGCCCGTGTGTCTGGACAGCAGAGATCCATGTCCGTTTTCTTTGCCTCGCATTGACCAAGTCATTGACTCGACGGCTGGCTTGGAACTTTTGTGTTTTCTCGATGCATACTTAGGATACCACCAGATCAAGATGAGAAAGTCGGACCAATTGGCCACTTCGTTCACTACCCCATATGGCACGTTCTGCTATGTCACGATGCCCTTTGGGCTGAAAAACGCAGGTGCTACCTACCAGCGGACAATGCAGCGTTGCCTCCATAACAAAATTGGTCGGAACGTTCACGCTTATGTGGACGATATCGCGGTGATGTCTAAAAAGTCAAATGACTTAATCTTCGACTTAAAAGAAACCTTTGATAATCTCCGGAAATACAACATGATGCTTAACCCTAAGAAGTGCGTCTTCAGGATTCCAGCCGGCAAATTGTTGGGCTTCATCGTTTCCCTACGTGGAATCGAGGTCAACCTAGAGAAAATCAAGGCCATCTTAAACATAAACCGTCCGACATGCCTAAAGGACATTCAACGACTAACAGGTTGTGTTGCAGCAGTTAGTCGGTTCGTCAGCCGACTTGGAGAGAAGGCTCTACCGCTGTACAAGTTGCTGAAGAAGGCGGACAAATTTACGTGGACGGACGAAGCAGAAGCAGCATTGAAGCAGCTCAAGGAGATTCTTTCCTCAGCGCCCATCCTTGCAGCACCCGAGCCCAGAGAGCCCCTGTTAATTTACATGGCGGCAACCAACCGGGTTATCAGCATCGTCGTCGTTGTAGAGCGGAAGGAACCAGGATATGAGAACGGAGGTCTTGACGAAGTCCAAGCAGCGTTACCCGCACTACCAAAAGATAGCTTATGGTTCCTTGCTTCTCGGAAGCTGAGGCATTACTTTCAGGAGAACCCAATCACAGTGGTGAGCAAGACTCAACTGTCCGACATCATCAATAACAGCGACGCTATAGGAAGGGTCGCGAGGTGGGGCATTGAACTCGCCGCCTTCGAGATCACTTACAAGAGACGTTACGCTATCAAGTCACAAGCCTTGGAGGATTTTGTTGCAGATTGGACGGAGATTCCAGACGCTACTCCGTTGCCAGAACCAGAGTACTGGGTGATGCACTTTGACGGATCAAAGCTGCTCAACGCCTCGGGGGCTGGTGTATTGCTACAGTCACCAACAGGAGACAAGCTACACTACGTTCTGCAGATCCACTTTGAGGCTACAGACAACATGGCGGAGTATAATCACTTATTCATGGACTACGTGTAGCCAAGGATATTGGCATCAAGCGCATAGTTTGCTGTGGAGATTCCGACTTGGTTTCCCAGCAAGTGGCTGGCACCTGGAATGCACGGAACCCTATGATGGTGGCATATCGAGACAAAGTGGACGAGATAGCCAAAAGCTTCTTGGGCTACGAAGTCAAGTATGTGCCTTGGGAGCAAAATGAGGCGGCTGATCTGCTCTCTAAGCTTGGGTCAGTTTGCAAAATAATTCCGCCAGGAGTTTTCCTAGAGCATCTGCGCACACCATCTGTGAAGGGGGCCGACATCGACAACCCGGATAGAGTTGACTCTTTCGTCAACATGGTGACTAAGGTCCCTCCGGCTTGGACAAAACCGTTCATGGAATATCTCGAACACAGAACTTCGCCCGACGACAAAGTCGAAAGACGGCAAGTAGTACGACGAGCAAAGGGTTATACCATAATCAATGTCTACAAAAGGAGCACTACTGGTGTGTACCTGAAGTGTGTTTCCCAGCTAGAAGGTATGGAAATCCTACGCGAAATCCATCTCGGAGATTGCGGGCATCACGCCGCTCCTCGATCGTTGGTCGCGAAAGCCTTCTGGCAAGGATTCTACTGGCTGACCGCGAAGGCGGATGCCGACAAGCTGGTTGAGACATGCATGGGATGCCAGTATTATGCCCGACAACCACATGTTCCTACTGAAGAACTGCGAACAATACCAATAACTTGGCCGTTTGCAGTCTAGGGGCTAGACAAGGTGGGACAATTACAAACGGCACCCTATGGGTTTACGCATCTGCTTGTAGCAGTTGATAAATTCACTAAATGGATAGAAGCTAAACCCATTAGAAAGCTTGATGGGGCAACTGCCCTCAGGTTTGTCCGAGATATAGTGGTGAGATTTGGTCTCCCACACAGCATTATGACCGACAACGGCAGCAATTTATCACTCGGAGAAGTGGAGGCTTATTGCTGGGAGAAAGGCATCCGACTTGACCTTGCATCTGTGGCACACCCACAATCCAATGGTCAGGTTGAGCGAGCCAATGGATTTAATTCTGCAGGGAATCAAGCCACGTCTTGAGGCATCGCTGCATAGAGCAGCTGGAGCCTGGGCGGAAGAATTGCCATCTGTGTTGTGGAGTTTACGAACTACACCCAACAGATTCACCGGCTACACCACTTATTTCATGGTATATGGAGCAGAAGCCATCTTGCCTTCCGACATACTTCACGATGCACCAAGAGTTGCCTCCTACGACGAAGATGACGCTGAAGAATCCAGACGCCTAGATGTGGACCTTCTCGAGGAGGAGCGCGTTTTGGCATGCCAAAGATCCACTATCTACCAGCAGAAGCTACGCAGCTACCATAGTCGCCGTGTTCGGCATCGCTCGTTTAAAGAGGAGGATCTGGTGCTCCGACTTAAGCAGAAGAAGTCGCACAAACTATCCCCGCCATGGGAAGGACCGTTCATCATAAGCAAGGCGCTACTCAATGGGTCTTACTACCTTGTTGACAATCGTGAAATAAAGGATAGACCCAACGAGTATCATAAGCGTAAGCGACGTGACCCGGATGATGACTACCCGAAGCTTGATCGGCCATGGAACATAGCACAACTATGTCCTTTCTACACTTAGCATTTTTTTATCTAATTATGTACCTCTTATATGATCAATGAAATAAAGCTCTCTGGTTCACTCATATTTCTGAGTCTTTTACCTCCTTTAGTGTTCATTTTTGGATCATATAAAAATCTTTATGCACAAGCTTTGCGTTTTCACTTGTGAAAATTCCGCCTACGGGCGTTAGCTTAAGTTTTCTGGTCTACACGTTCTTTGTCGTTTTTATGCGGATTCTGGAGTAGTGACTTTTGGCACTTATTGTCGGCGATTTTGTGCTCAGGTTATTGACTGTGCCATTGGGCATCATCACCTAAGCGCATGGTTCTGACAATGAGTCTTCCGACTCATGAAAAGTCAAGCATAAGAACCAAAGTAATGGATAAGCCAGCACTTGCTTAAAAAATATATACATGCTGGAAACTAGTTATTAAGCAGCAGGAAATAAACAACCATTGTTTTCCGCCTTAAGTTACATCAACAAGTTTTTTCCGCGCATACACCAAATGTGAGACAAATATTACAAAGTTGTTTTTCATTCCTTTGGCGCGGGAGACTTGGAAGCAGCATCGTCACCAGCAGGAGAATAACCCTCAACACCGGCACTGTGGTGGGAGTCGGAAGAATCTTGGTTGCCGCTGTCGATGGTGTTAATGGGCACGAAGACATCGATGTCCACCAACTCGGCAACTCTGGTGTCATAGCCCGCGAGTGACGACAGGATGGCTTCATGATCAATCTCTTTGCCATCATCATCGACGTCGGGGATACCAGAGGTCACCGTGTCGATGTTGGCACCTTCGTAGTGTGCCTTCACCATTGACAATGACATCCTTGCGCCAGCCCGTGCACATGAAGCCTTCCAGCTTGTAACACGCTCGGGAGCTCGGCGCAGAATCTCTGAGTACTTCACCACAGAGTCCGAGGCCTTGATGTGTATCTGGAGGGGCTTGGCAATCTCTTTGGCTTGGGTGATGGCGATGTTGATGAAGTTGCCGGCAAGAACCATGTGTTCCTTGTCCGAAGGAGGCGATCGGGTTAAACCCATAGGAGCTGCAAGTTCCAACAAGGAGCGCATGAGTTCAATAAATTCAAAGTATCCAGACTACAGAAATACAAGGCGGAAGAAGCTTACTGAAAATGCTGGCCTTAGCCTGCCAGAGAGTGTCCGCCAGGGATTCTTTCTCTTGTTGGAGGAGCCTATACGCCTCAATATGGCGTTTGTTTTGCTCATCAGCAGCTTGCTTTTGATCTTTTAAGATCGCAAGCTCCTCCTTCAAGCGATTGATCTCCGCGGAGGCGGAATCCTGCAAGGCCTTCATTGAATCCTCATGCATTTTCAGCATCTCTTTCCTCTCTTCCTTAAGGATCTTGTTCTCGCTGTCCAGCTGTTGGATATGCTTGGACTGCTCGACAATGTCCTTGGCCTTGGCAACATGTTTTGAAAAGTCAGAGAAATCAAAGTACACAATGAGTACTCGGAGAATATAGACACAAAACCAAGACCGAATGCGCAAAAAGAAAACAGACTCTTGTTTTTGATGATCTGTTCCTTCAAGATGGCAGTTTTACCCTTTTAGACTTCGAGATCTGGGCGCATCTTCTGGTACTTGTCGTTGTCCATTCCTCTCCGAGCATTCTCGTTCTGTGGAAAAAAGAAAAAAGTTAAACCGTTGTTTAGTCTACTTGGAGCATCTAGTAGGAAACTTTTCACCTAGACACTCGGGGGCTACAGCGAGATTTTTTTACTTAGCAGTATGCTTATATTTTCTTTAAGCATCTAGTCGAAGCTAATTCATTTCTCGATTAGAAGCTTGGGGTGCTACAGTATAAAGTTTTTAACTCGGAATCTGGTTAGATTTTCTTTAAGCATCTAGTCGGAACTAATTCAGTTACAACTAGAGTCTTGGAGGCTATAGTGTTGAAAAATTATAAACACTGCGTATGCTACTCTTAAAGCATCTAGTCAGAATAGTTCATTCCATCTAAATGCTTGGGGGCTACAGTGAGAGTTTTTTCTAACTTAGTCACTCTTAGAGCATATAGATGTAAAAACCTATGGTTTTTCCGTCTATATCCTCGAGGGCTACAGTGGGATACTCATATAAATGCAAAAGGTAAAGTAAAACTTACAAGTGCAATGATCTTGAGGTTTGTAGCGCTCTCGGCCAGCAGCTTGCCAAAGGGGATGTTGTTTCCTCGCAATATGTCTCCTTGGCGAAGGAGCTCCTCAAGACCGCACGTCGGAGATGTCGGTGCTTCTCCAGGAACCAGAGTTGTGCTACTCGGCGTAAGCGTCGAGTAGACTATCTTCGGGAACTCAAATGGTTTCTAGGGAGGAAGGGCGCCACCTTCGGCAGAAGTACCATCTTCCATCACCGCCTTGCCGCCACCGATGGCATCCTTAGCCGGAGCTTCAGCCATTTGTTGAGCGGTCCTCTCCTGCGTTTCCTGCTCGCTGACAACCGCGAGTTCGGTAGAGGCGCCAGAGTCCACTTCCATGGCGGAAGGTCCTGATGCCTCCTTAGCTTGTGAAATTGTCGGGGCAGACGAAGGCTTGACGGCAGGAGTAGCAGGGGCGATGGCGGGGGAGGCGTCGCGATGCAGCATGTCTTTGATATTTTGAGAAGCCCCCAAAGTTTTGGAGGTCTTCTTGAGGATACTCGTGGCTTTCTTCCTGAAACGTGCAAATGCATAAGTACAGCAGCGAGACAGGTAAATAGACAATGTCGGAGAATGATAAGCTTACACTAATGGGGGTGCTTTGGCAAAAATCCCGGTGGCTCTTTTATTTTCCGCCTCTAGGGCGGCGGTAATCTTTTTGGAGGCTCCACCCTCTTTCTTCTTCTTCTTGCCTCCGTCGGCAGCGTCAGAGGTGGAGCTCTTCCGCTTCCGCGCCAACGAAGCTTCGTCGTCGGACACGACCATGACTTCCTTCATCTTTGGATCATAGATTTGGGCAGCCAAGTTGCCCTCCTCTAGATCGCTAAGCTGTTAAGTGAGAAATCACCGTGTTAGATAAAATGACATTTGAAAGACAGAAGAACTGGAGTATATGTCGTACACGGAAAATAAAAACCTACCTTTGGGCACTTGCCGTCTACGATCATGTCGTAGGTGATGGTGAAGTCACGTTTGTTATCCTTCACCTTGACGATGTCCTTAAGACGGAGCTTGAAGGATTCGCTCGAGAAGTTGTCCACGAAGATGCGGAGACTATCCCTTCTGTCGCTGGTATACTCGTGCATAAGCTTCGTGCGGTGCTGCAGAGGTTGGATTCGCCTGATGAACCAACACATGGCTAGGTCCAGGCCGGTCAGACCCGTCTCTACAAACCACTCGATCCTCCTTATGGCCGAGAAGCGTTGAGGTCGTAGGGAAGGGAAGCTTGGGATCTCCATGACGAGGCTTCAGCGGCGGCTCCGTCAACGAAGTCCGGGTACATAACTTGTTGGCCTGCCAGAGGAATTTCTGGGCCGTAGAAGTACGTCTGTTGCCAATTCTTGCAGGACTCGTGGCCGACGATGTCGGGGAACCGCGGTGCCACAGTTCCTAAGCTCTTCCTTGCTATGTCCGGCTTCACGTTTGACGGTGAAGAAGTACACAAAAAGGTGTAACCTAGGACTTATCCCTAGGTATCCCTCGCAAAGTGCCACGTAGTTGCTAAGCACTAAGATGCTATTGGGGGAAAGGTTCTGAGGCTGGACCCTATAGTGGTTTAAGACGGAGAGGAAGAAGTTGGAGATGGGCAGGGAGACGCCGCGTACCAGCTGAGCTTTTAGGTACACCTTTTCTCCGGCTTGGGGAGAAGGTGTAACCTCGCCGCCGACGCCGCCCGCCAGGCAAGTCCCTCCGTCGCGGGGAGGTAGCCTTCGGCGACCATCTCTTGGATGTCATGGTCGCTGATGTCCGAGTCGCGCCAGTCGCCCTTGTGCGAGTCTGGATCCTCCTCCATTGGCTCTAGCGCCGCCAAATTTTGGTCGCCGCCGGTAGATTCGATCACCGCCGATGCGGGGATGACCAAGCCCTCTGGGGGCACGACAACGGAGCTCGCCGGCTTCGCCGCAGCTTCGCTCGGTGCCGCCATTGATGGGGAGGTGCTGCTGCTAGCCATGGAGTGGAGGTTGGGTGCAACTGGTGCAGATGGGAGCTAGGGTTTTTTCGAGGTTTCTCGCGGAGAGCTCGAGGAGACGCGCGGCTGGAGGAAGAAGATGATGCGACGAGAATGAGGTAAAAAGTGGAGATTTCCCCACAGTTACTATTTATCATCCTTGGCGTCAAGATTCATGCAGCTTGATCGGACGGTTGCCACGTAGACGACGTGTTCGCGAACGTGCGCGGAAATTTCGCCACGTCCCCATCCGTCGCCGCCAACGGTTCATATCGCTCGCGCGGGAAAATCGGATATGATTGTGTTCTCTGCATATGTGAGTTACGAGGCGTCACTGACCTAAGCCTATGTCACCCTAGCTAACATGGGCAGATGAGCCGTCACGTCGAAGATTTCGACATATATGGATTCAATCCTACTATGAAAGAGTACGATGGAAGATTCAGCATTTTTCCGGCTTACAAGTTTAAGATGGAGAAAGTTTTGCAGGGTTCTTTGGGAGGACTACAAGATATTGCTTGACGATTTGCCGACATCCAACTAGACGGAGCATTCATCTAGAGAGGCAAGACGACGCAAGATCTCGGAGTTCTCCGGGGGCTACTGTTGGGGATATGCTATATGGGTATCCTCATAGCATGTCACTTATCCGGATAACTCGGGTGGCCCAAAGTCGGTAGCATGGCCTATGGCCTGCTGGGCGGCCCAGTTAGATGGATCCAGAAGGGAGGCCCATGCCGAATAAAGGAAGGCTATGGTGGAGTCACCAACATACCCGGAGCCTTGGAGTGCAAGATACACAAGACTAGTGATAGACGGTGTAGGACTCTGTAACCTGTCCGGCTAGGACTTTTCCCTATAACCCTAGGACCTGACGACTATATAACTCGGGCCTATGGGAGCCTTTAGGGCACAACTTCAGATAACCTCGCACAGCGAACCTATCTCTGTAACTCGGCGTATTGCCCTTATAGTGATTTATAGCAGGAGTAGGATTCCGTCACTGTTGTGGGATCTAAACCTGGGTAAGCTGTGTAACCTCGTATCCGTCAACCGTCCGCCTTACCCCACGTCTCTAAACACGCACTATGAGGAACCCTCCATGGCGTAATCGTCGGCAATACCACGACAATATCAGAGTGAAGCATATGAAGAAACTCCATTCTGATGGACTTCTTGAATCACTTGATTTCGAATCACTTGAAAGATGTGAAGCATGTATGATGGGTAAAATGAATAAGACTCCATTTTCTGGTATGATGGAGCGAGCTACGGACTTATTGGAAATCATACATACCAATGTGTGTGGCCCGATGAGTGTGGCATCGCGCGGTGGTTACCGTTATGTTCTTACTTTCATGGATGACTTTAGTAGATATGGGTATATATATTTCATGAAACATAAGACCGAAACTTTTGAGAAGTTTAAGGAATTTCAAAGTGAAGTGGAGAATCAACATAACAAGAAGATTAAGTTTCTACGATCTGATCATGGAGGAGAATATCTAAGTTACGAGTTTGGCGAATATTTAAATAAATGTGGAATACTTTCACAATTGACACTGATGTCTATGCACTTCTATTCTTGTAGACAGTTGTTGGGCCTCCAAGTGCAGAAGTTTGTAGAACAGAAGCAAGTTTCCCTGAAGTGGATTACCCAAGGTTTATCGATCTCAGGGAGGAAGTGTTCAAAGGTATTCCCTCTCAAGCAACCCTACAATCAAGATACAAGAAGTCTCTTGTGTCCCCAACACACCCAAATATAGGTGCACTAGTTCGGCGAAGAGATAGTTAAATACAAGTGGTAACGATGCCAGAAAGTAGCTTGACGGTGAGGTAAAGACTAAAGGCAAAAAGAAGGAAGCAATCAAACATGCAACGGATCTAGTAGCAAACGGTGTTTCAATGCTTAGAAACAAGGCCTAGGGATCATACTTTCACTAGTGACCACTCTATCATATAAATATCCTCTCTTCATGATACTACTCTTAACTACTCTCCGGTTGGACACTCTAATCCAAGGTAGGGCTATAACGGCTAACCTCAAAGTCTGCCTTCCCCAATCAAGATAACCCCACACTGTCACCTTGAGCGCTAGATGGTTCCAACAAACACCGCAATTTCATAGAGACATCCAACTCCAAATATAACTCATAAAAAAATATTCAATCTAGCCAAAGTGCCACACACGGTATGCCTGCTGTCACTTTCACACATGTGGGGAAAATCATAGATCTATTAAAGCACAAAGAGTATATATGTAGACTCAAGCCTAAGTACTACCATGGCGTGCATGATGTCACTTTCACACACATGGGGAGAGCAGAGATCTAATGAAGCACTTGAGTAGCAAGGTAGATCTACTTGATTACAAAGCTCATGACCACAAAGCAGAGATCTAACGAAACAGAGACTTTCTGTCCCCTGAATCTCCCCTTCGGTGGCGGCGACGTTGTGGAGGCTTTCATGGATGTTTCTGGGATGATTTAGGGTTTTTGGGTCAGAGGCATCTTATAGGCGAAGGGGGAGGCCGAGGAGGCGGCCAGAGGGCCCACACCCTCCCCAGGCGTGGGCCAGGCTTGGCCACGCCCAGGGGGGTCTGGCCACCCTCTAGTGCCTCTCCGTCCCTCCTTCTGGATTCATGTCCCTCACAGAAAGTTATTGACTTTAGCTTTTGTCCCGTCTAATGCTGATAATATTGATTTTCTGCCTTTCTGGAACCAAAAATATAAGAAAACAGGCAACTGGCACTGTGGCAACTTGTTAATAGGTTAGTTCCAGAAAATATATAAAAACACCTCAAAGTGTAGACAAAGCGAAGCAAAGTAGATACAAAACAAGCATGGAGCATCAAAAATTATAGATACGTTTCCAACATATCAGACACCGCCGGGAAAACCACAACGTAATGGTGTGTTCGAACATCGTAATCAAACTCTCTTAGATATGGTTCGTTCTATGATGTCACTTACAGATTTACCTTTGTCATTTTGGGGTTATGCATTATAAACAGCCGCATTCACTTTAAATAGGGCATCATCTAAATCCGTAGAAATGACACCATCTGAATTATGGTTTGGGAAGAAACCTAAATTGCCGTTCCTTAAAGTTTTGGGGTTGCGAAGCTTATGTAAATAAGTTACAGACCGACAAGCTTGAACCCAAAACGGAAAAATGCGTCTTCATAGGATACCCGAAGGAAACTATTGGGTATACCTTCTATCATAGATCCGAAGGGAAAATCTTCGTTGCCAAGAATGGATCCTTTCTAGAGAAGGAGTTTCTCTCGAAGGAAGTGACTGGAAGGAAAGTAGAACTCGACGAGGTTGTCGAACCTTCTCTCCGATTTGAGAGTAGCGCAGCGCCGGAAGAAGTTCTTGTGGCACCTACACCAATAAGAGAGGAAGCTAATGATGTTGATCATGAATCTTTGATTGAAGTTACTACGGAACTTCGCAAGTCAACAAGAACTCGTACCACTCCCGATTGGTATGATCCCGTTATGAGTGTCATGTTGGTGGAAAACACCGACGACCCTGCGACATATGAGGAAGCAATAATGAGCCTAGATTCCAATAAATGCCAAGAAGCCATGAAATCCGAGATTGGATCCATGTACGAAAACCAAGTATGGACTTTGGTGGACTTACCAGATGGCCAGAAGGCTGTCGAGAAAAAATGGATTTTCAAGAAGAAAATAGATGCATATGGTAACGTAACCGTCTATAAAGCTCAACTTGTCGCAAAAGGTTTTCGACAAATTCAAGGAGTTGACTACGATGAGACACTCTCACCGGTAGCGAAGCTAAAGTCTATGAAGATTTTGTTACCAATCGCTGCATATTATGATTATGAGATATGGAATATGGATGTCAAAATGGCGTTCCTCAATGGATACATTGATGAAGAGTTGTATATGGTACAACCCAAAGGTTTTTTCGATCCTAGAGATGCTAACAAGGTATGCAAACTTCAACGGTCCATTTATGGATTGAAGCAAGCATCCCGAAGTTGGAATCAACGTTTTTATAAGGTAATCAAAAGTTTTGGTTTTATACAAACTTATGGAGAAGCTTTTATTAACAAGAAAATGAGTGGGAGCTCTATAAGCATTCTAATACTGCATGTGGATGACATATTGTTGATTGCGAATGATGTAGACCTTCTTAATAGTGTCAAAGATTATTTGAATAGTAGTTTTTCAATGAAGGATCTTGGTGAAGCTGCTTACATATTAGGCATAAATATTTATAGAGATGGATTAAGACGCCTAATATCATTGTCACAGAGTACATATTTGGACAAAGTTCTAAAGAGGTTTGGAATGGAAGATAGCAAGAAAGGGTTCTTGCCCATGTTGCCCAATATGACCTTGGGTAAAACTCAAAGTCCTGCTATCGCAGAAGATAGAGAAAGGATGAGTAAGACTCCCTATGCCTCAGCCATAGGATCTATCATGTATGCCATGCTATGTACTAGACCCGACATTGCATATGTTCTTAGTTTAACTAGAAGATATCAAAGTGATCCAGGAGTGGATCATTGGACAGCGGTCAAAAACATCCTTAAGTACTTGAGAAGAACTAAGGATATGGTTCATTCTTATGGAGGTGATGAACAGCTCGTTGTTAATGGTTACACCGATGCTAGTTGGAACACCTATCCAGATGATTCTAAATCTTAATCTGGATACGTATTTACTTTGAATGGTGCAAAAGTGAGCTGGAGGAGTGCAAAGCAAAGCGTTGTGGCGAGATTTTCAACTGAATCTGAATACATAGCTGCTTTGGAGTCTTTACAAGAGGCCATATGGATGGAGGAGTTCATTTCAGAACTTGGTGTGGTTCCCAGTGCGCTAGACCCAATGTCTATCTACTGTGATAACATGGGCGCCATAGCCAATGCGCAAGAACCAAGGTCACACAAGAAGCTGAAGCATATCAAGCTATGTTTTCACGCTATTCGAGAGCATGTCCAAGATGGTGACATAAAGATTTGCAAAGTACAAACAAATATGAATTTGGCGGATCTGTTGACTAAACCTCTCCCGAGGGAAAAACATGACCAGCACCAAACCGCCATGGGTGTTTGGTACATTACCATGTAATCTTGATTAGTTGACTCTAGTTCAAGTGGGAGACTGTTGGAAATATGCCCTAGAGGCAATAATAAAAGTAGTTATTATTATATATTTGTGTTTATGATAAATGTTTACATTCATGCTATAATTGTATTAATCGGAAACATTAATACTTGTGTGATTTGTAAACTTGTTTCAGTCCCTAGTATAGCCCCTTTATAATACTAGCTTGTTTCAGTCCCTAGTGCAAGTGGGAGACTGTTGGAGATATGCCCAAGAGGCAATAATAAAGTGGTTATTATCATATCTTCACATTTATGATAAATGTTTACATACCATGCTATAATTGTATTAACCGGAAACATTAATACTTGTGTGATTTGTAAACTAAAATAAGAGTCCCTAGTAAAGCCTCTTGTTAAACTAGCTTGATGGTTAATATATGATCATGGTTTCCTGATCATGAACATAGAGATGTTATTAACAACAGGATCATATCATTAGGAGAATGATGTGATGGACATACTCCTATAGATAAGCGTAGCATAAAGATCAAGTCATTTTAAATAGTTCAATTGCTATATGCTTTCTGATACATAGTAACCTAATTCCTTCAACCATGAGATCATGCATATCACCTTTGCCGGATGGATGCTTTGATGACATCAAACACCACACCGTAACTGGGTGGCTATAAAGGTGGCATTGAGTGTTCGGAAAGTATTGGTTGAAACACATGGATCAAGAGTGGGATTTGTCCATCCATATGACAGATAGATATACTCTGGGCCCTCTCGGTGTAATGTCATCCAATTAGCTTGCAAGCATGTGACTGGCTCACAAGGGATCACATATCACGGGAACGAGAAAAGAGTACTTATCGGTAACGAGGTTGAACTAGGTATGCAGAGATACCGACGATCAAAACCTCGGATAAGTAAACTACCGTGAGACAAAGGGAAATTCGTATCGTATGTAAGTGGTTCATTCGATCGCAAAGTAATCGTAGAAATATGTGCGAGCCATATGAATTTCCAGATTCCTCTATTGGTTATTGTTCGGAGAAGTGTCTTGATCATGTCCGCATAATTCACGAACCGTAGGGAGACACACTTAAGGATTCGACGGTGTTTGAGTAGTTATGGTATTATGAGGAAGAGACCGAATGCTGTTCGGAGTCTCGGATGGGATCCGGGATATCACGAGGAGATCCGGAATGGTCCGGAGAATAAGATTCATATAAGGAAAGTCCCGTTTCGGAGTTGTGGAATGATTCCGTTGTTTTCATTAGGAATGTTCTAGAAGGTTCCGGAATGTCCGGCACTCGGGGGGAAGGGTACATGAATGTGTTATTCAAATCCTAGTTTGAAAAGTCAAACGGCTAGTTTGAAAAGTCAAACAACTAGTTTTGGTAAAGAGGAGAAGGAGGTTTGATTGAAACCGAGTTGGGGAGGAGTTCCCTCCTCCAACCGGCGGCCCACCTCCAAGCCGAGTTGGGGAGGGACTCCCCTCCCCTTGGCCGCACCTCCCGCCTATAAAGGGAGGGGCAGGGCTGCCCCTCCAAGACACACAAGTTCCTATCCTCTAAATCTAAACCCTAGCCACAGCCTCCGGTTTAGAGCCGTTTTGGTTTAGAGCTTCTAATTGCCCTAGCCTTCGGTTTAGAGCCTTCTAATTGGTGTGTCTAAACCCTAGACCACTAAAGCTCTCTCATACTCCACCATACTCGCTCCGGCTTAAGGCGAAGCCTTGCGAGATCTCCCCTCTACTTCCGGTACCACGCCGTTGTGCTGCCGGAATCGCGAGGAGAGTGCTACAACCTCCGCTGCCTGCTGGAACAAGGGAGAGGAAGGTCTTCGTCGAGTACCGAACGTGTGACCGACTGCGGGAGCGCTGCCGGAACGCAGCGCCGGAAGGATCGTCTGCGCGATCTTGAGATCGGAAAGAGTACGACTACATCATCCACGAGAATCTGCTCTCGTTAACCGCTTTGGAATCTTCGAGGGTAAGTTATTCCATCGACTCGTTGCTACAATCTAGTAGATAGATCTTGGCTTGTTTGTTTGTATGCGATAGAAATTTTTTGTTTTCCATGCTACGAACCCCTACAGTGGTATCAGAGCCGTGTCTATATGTAGATCTGTTGCACGAGTAGAACACAATGGTCATTGTGGGTGTTGATGCTTTTATTGTCGATTGCTTCTTGTGTACTTTGCATCTTGCGGTATGTTGGGATGAAGCGGCCCGGGCTAACCTTACATGACATCGTTCACGAGACTTCTCCACGCTTGACATGCAACTTGTATTGCATAAGTGGCTTTGCGGGTGCCTGTTTCTCCTAGCATAGTTAAGATCCAATTTACAACGAGTGATTAACAATACTAGTATCAATGTTGTGGTTCTTGTTCGTAAGTTAGAACGACACTTATTGAAAGCCCCAAACCACGTAAAATATGCAAAGAAAGTAGAGGCGTCTAACTTTGTTTTGCAAGGGTGTGCTGTGATGTGGTATGGCCATGATTGTGATTATATATATGATGTATGCAATGTTCCTTATTGTAAGTCGGCAACCGGCAGGAGCCATATGGTTGTCTTTAATTTCTGTTAAGACCCGCGTGTCTATTCAAAGTAGTTGTAATAGTTGAAGCCGGTGGACGACAACCATGGAGAAGCATCATTGACCTTGATGCAATGTCGGTGATGATGGAGATCATGTTCGTGCTAGAAGATGGAGATCGGAAGCACAAAGAAGAAAGGCCATATCATATCACTTATTATGAATTGCATGTGATGTTAATCCTTTATGCATCTTGTATTGCTTAGTAGACGACGGTAGCATTATAAGATGATCCCTCATGCACATGAATTTCAAGTCATAAAGTGTTCACCCTTAGTTAGCACCGTTGCTAAAGCTTGTTGTTTCGAAGCACCACGTGATGATCGGGTGTGTTAGATTCCGCAAGTGTATACAACGTGGGCAAGCCAGATTTGCTCATGCGGAAGCTAAGGTTTGATCTTGACGAGCCTAGCATGTACAGACATGGTCTCGGAACACGGATCACCGAAAGGTAAAGCATGAGTCATATAGTAGATATGATGAACATGTTGATTGTTCTCCATTGAAGCTACATCAACTCTCGTGATGATCGGTTTTGATGTGGTGGATTTGGTTCGTGTGATCACTAAAGCAATGTGAGGGATGTTGTTTTGAGTGGGAGTTCACCTAGATTAATTTAATTATTAATTAGAACTCAATTTATCATAAATTAAATCAAAGTGAATTTGCATAGTTGTTGTAGTCATTGGCATCCGTTTACCACCTTGCGCTTAGTTATAATTGAGATGATAGAACTATAGAATTCTGGTTAGTTACTTAACGAACTGGTATCGTATTGTTTTGAAGTGTTAATCTAAAGTTTAAAAGTCCTATTGCAAACTTCCAGTAAGTTCCGGTTACTCCATGAAGTTTAATAATTAGTATTAAATCAAGAGTAACAATCCCAAGTGTTAGTATATAAGTATCATGTTTGTCTCCATGATTCTTGATATTCAAAGGATTCTCTTAATATCAAGGTTATCTAGGATCTGAAAGAGTTGTTTCAGAAACCATGATGTGTGGAAGATATTGTGATATCTGAAACGAAGTTTTGGTTACAACATGATAGAGTATAATATGGCAAAGTTCATGTTCTCATATTTTGATGAGAATTTGCAAAAGGTTGGAGACACTAGTTGTCCTAATCCACCAAAAGGTTTTGGATAGTAACATTATACTCACGATTCATCTTTATAAGCTAAAAGTAGCTTGATCATGGATAATTCCATGATAAGGGTGAATATTTGATGTAGGTAAAATATTTACTACACCAAGAGATTACTAAAGAAAGGAATTTGAAAGAACACCAAACATTTGATGATGGTGATCTACTTCAAAGTGCAAGTCCAAAGACATTGGTATTTAATTATACACGCTTTGGACTATGTGTCATATGTATGACTCCACTATTGATCTTGATAGATTCTTTCAAACAGAAAAGGAAATACTGAAAGAGAATCTCATAAATATATGGCAGAAAACAAAAGACTAGAATTGTTCAGTTTAAGTATATAGATGATATACATGTTATGGCTATATTCTTTGCTTATTAAACAATGTGGTTCTTAAGTATTTGATACTGAATTTGTTGGTGTGAATCGTCATACGAAACAACACAATTCATGAACTACAATGGCCTAAGTAACTAGCAAAAGAATATGTGATGATGTTCATCGAGAACAAATAAAGGGTTATTGTGTTGCTCATTAAACATCAAAGTTTGCCTTCAAGATTTGTTTTATCTGGTATTATGAGAACAAAAGGGTTGTTCAAATAATTGCCTTAATCCATAAAAGATGGATGATTCACAAATCTCGTTGGAGAAATCACATCCATAAAACTAGTGCTAAAAATGTCGAAAGACAAATTGATTGAAAGATCACTTAGGAAGTGACATCGCCGTTTAAATTATATTGGAAAGAGAACATGAAGAAACTCCATGTGGATGGAATTTTGGAGTCTTTTGAATTTTGATCACATGACGCTTGTGAAACTTTCCCAGAGATAATTAAAACCTCATTCGTAGGCCAAAAGGGAATGAATGACTAGCTTATTGGAACTTGTACATATTGTTGTACGAAGCTCATTATGTGTAGTCAAGAGCGATGGATTTCAACTTCATATGCTTTCTCCGAAAATTTGAGTGAATATATGAATATTTACTTAATAAGGATGAAGTGTGAAATATTTGAAAAGTCCAAAGACTTTCAACATGAAGTGCAAAATCATTGTAACAAGAATATAAATAGTTTATGATAAGATCATAAAGGAAGATATTTGAGTTACAAGTTTAGCATAATACCTAAGATTTAAGGAATCGTTCCGTGGATTTGCATTTCCCGAAACACCATAAGAGTATGGAGCGTTCGAGATATGTAATTAAAGCTTGTTTGACATGGGAAGATCAAAGGTGTAATTCATAAAACTGCCATTATATTTTAAAGATTAAAAGCTTTAGAGATTACCGTTTTTCCACTGAAAAGAGCTCCATCATAATCCGTTGAAATGACACCATATAAAGTTATGGTTTGGGATAAAACCCAAGTAGTCCTTTCTTAAAACATTGATATGCTATGCATAAGAAAGATGTGTGCAACCAAAGTCGGATGAACCTGTCTTTGTATAACTGTTAAGTATTCCTCCATAAACACCGGAGACAAAAGTGTTTGTTGCTTAGAACGTCAAGTTTCTTTGAGAAGGAATTTTTCGTGAAAAGTTAAGTGGGAGGACAATAGAACTTTGATAAGGTTAAAAGAACCTTAGCTATATGTGCAAAGTTGCGCAGCGCCGAAAAGTGTTCCGGAAGCAGCAACAATGCTCATGGCTCACGTGCCTCAAAGGTTGTGGTTACAATAGTCAAAGTTTCTATTGAAACAAGTAGGTCGGGTAAACAATCAAATACCAAGATTTGAGAGTTAAATCATTATTTGACAATAATGATCCGACTACGTGCAAAGAAGCGATGATGGGCCCTGACTCCGTCAAATGGCTTGAAGCCATAAAATCTGTGATAGTTCCATACACGATAAATCAAGTTTTGAACTTGAAGGACCCTCAAGAAAGGTGTAAGACCTTACAGTCGTGTTTGGATCTATAAAGAAATAGACATGGATGTTTTACATCTATGAAATAGTCGACATATTGGGAAAAAAGTCACAACAATGTTCAAAGGTTGACTATGATAAGATTTGATCTTTCATAGCGATATTTAGTCTAGACGGATTAATGTAGCAACCACTACATATAATTTTGTTATATGGTAGTTGAATAAACAAAACAAGTTCTTCTAATAGAATTGTCACCTAGGACATGTGCTTCACACGGTCCATAGGGTTTTGTTAATTCAAAAGGATGCTAAAAGCATATGCAAACGTCAATGGTTGAAGTAAGCATAGCGGAGTTGGAATCTTCACTACGATGAAACTGTTAAAAGAGTTTAATTTCATCAGAGACAATGAAGATGCTTGCATTTGCAAGAAATTAAGTGGGAGCGCTAAGATATGTTTCTAATACATTATGTGGAAGACATATTGTTGATTGGAAATAATGTATCTTTTATTAACACAGGATAAGAATTTCATCTCGATGAAAGACTTAGGCAAAACCCAAATATTTGGCATGAATAGACGCTAATATGGTTGTGCCAGAAGTACATAGACGAGATATTGAATGAGTTCAATATAGAAACTACAAGAAAGTTTCTTGTCGCACAGAAAGGATTGAATGAGTTCAATATAAATGATATATTCAAGTGTATTGACACTTGGTAAGTGAAACAAAGATTCAAGTATAGATTGATACTTGATGTATGAAATCACAAAGAGTATTTATATCAATTATACTATGATATGTACAAATCCAGATATGTCCTATGCTCTAAATGTTGTGAGCATATACCAGAATGATTCGTAAGATGATCATCGGACAATAGTAAGGATATTCTTATGATCTTTTGGAAGAACTAAGAGTATAATATTTGTAGAAGTGACAAATAGATGGTTAGTTCATTGTAAAAGTACTACATTGATACTAGCTTTGTCACAAAGTACAAATTAAGTTTATCTCAATCTAAACTAAGGGTGGCACAATATAATGGAAAGTGAGTTCCATAATGGATTTGGATGAGTTCCAAAGTTAAGACATTGTGACAGATACTACAACAAAAGGCTAAGTATATGACTGCTACTATAGCAGCTAAAGAGGGCATTTGTGTCAAGTAGTTTGTTATCAAACTAGGTGTAGTTCACAGTGGGATAATACTATGAAGATATATTGTGCGACAATATTATCAACATGTTTTAACCCCAAAGAGCTAAAGGTCACACCGAAAGACCAAATTTATACAAAGCCATCTCATTAGAGAATGAGTGATGCGTAGAGACGCAAAGACATGCAATTACACACGGACCTGGAAGTGTCAGATCCGGAGATCATTTGACCACTAGCAATCGTGTACATACAACACCGGAAACCAATAGGTGTTGAATACACAAAGGTTTGAAACTAGATTATTGACTCTAGTGCAAGTGGGAGACTGTTGGAGATATGCCCAAGAGGCAATAATAAAGTGGTTATTATCATATCTTCACATTTATGATAAATGTTTACATACCATGCTATAATTGTATTAACCGGAAACATTAATACTTGTGTGATTTGTAAACTAAAATAAGAGTCCCTAGTAAAGCCTCTTGTTAAACTAGCTTGTTGGTTAATATATGATCATGGTTTCCTGATCATGAACATAGAGATGTTATTAACAACAGGATCATATCATTAGGAGAATGATGTGATGGACATACTCCTATAGATAAGCGTAGCATAAAGATCAAGTCATTTTAAATAGTTCAATTGCTATATGCTTTCTGATACATAGTAACCTAATTCCTTCAACCATGAGATCATGCATATCACCTTTGCCGGATGGATGCTTTGATGACATCAAACACCACACCGTAACTGGGTGGCTATAAAGGTGGCATTGAGTGTTCGGAAAGTATTGGTTGAAACACATGGATCAAGAGTGGGATTTGTCCATCCATATGACGGATAGATATACTCTGGGCCCTCTCGGTGTAATTTCATCCAATTAGCTTGCAAGCATGTGACTGGCTCACAAGGGATCACATATCACGGGAACGAGAAAAGAGTACTTATCGGTAACGAGGTTGAACTAGGTATGCAGAGATACCGACGATCAAAACCTCGGATAAGTAAACTATCGTGAGACAAAGGGAAATTCGTATCGTATGTAAGTGGTTCATTCGATCGCAAAGTAATCGTAGAAATATGTGGGAGCCATATGAATTTCCAGATTCCTCTATTAGTTATTGTTCGGAGAAGTGTCTCGATCATGTCCGCATAATTCACGAACCGTAGGGAGACACACTTAAGGATTCGACGGTGTTTGAGTAGTTATGGTATTATGAGAAAGAGACCGAATGCTGTTCGGAGTCTCGGATGGGATCCGGGATATCACGAGGAGATCCGGAATGGTCCAGAGAATAAGATTCATATAAGGAAAGTCCCGTTTCGGAGTTGTGGAATGATTCCGTTGTTTTCATCAGGAATGTTCTAGAAGGTTCCGGAATGTCCGGCACTCGGGGGGGAAGGGTACATGAATGTGTTATATCAAGTTGGTATGATTGCACCATGTACTAAGTGTCATCGCTGTACCAAATAGAGGATTTATTCAAATCCTAGTTTGAAAAGTCAAACGGCTAGTTTGAAAAGTCAAACAGCTAGTTTTGGTAAAGAGGAGAAGGAGGTTTGATTGAAACCGAGTTGGGGAGGAGTTCCCTCCTCCAACCGGCGGCCCACCTCCAAGCCGAGTTGGGGAGGGACTCCCCTCCCCTTGGCCGCACCTCCCACCTATAAAGGGAGGGGCAGGGCTGCCCCTCCAAGACACACAAGTTCCTATCCTCTAAATCTAAACCCTAGCCACAGCCTCCGGTTTAGAGCCGTTTTGGTTTAGAGCTTCTAATTGCCCTAGCCTTCGGTTTAGAGCCTTATAATTGGTGTGTCTAAACCCTAGACCACTAAAGCTCTCTCATACTCCACCATACTCGCTCCGGCTTAAGGCGAAGCCTTGCGAGATCTCCCCTCTACTTCCGGTACCACGCCGTTGTGCTGCCGGAATCGCGAGGAGAGTGCTACAACCTCCGCTGCCTGCTGGAACAAGGGAGAGGAAGGTCTTCGTCGAGTACCGAAGTGTGACCGACTGCGGGAGCGCTGCCGGAACGCAGCGCCGGAAGGATCGTCTGCGCGATCTTGAGATCGGAAAGAGTATGACTACATCATCCACGAGAATCTGCTCTCGTTAACCGCTTTGGAATCTTCGAGGGTAAGTTATTCCATCGACTCGTTGCTACAATCTAGTAGATAGATCTTGGCTTGTTTGTTTGTATGCGATAGAAATTTTTTGTTTTCCATTCTACGAACCCCTACAGAACATTGAGATGTTACTAAAAACAAGATAATATCATGAGGAGAATGATGTGATGGACATACTCCTATAGTTTGTTTGTTATAAGCTTTTAGATACATAGTAACCTAATTCCTTCGACCATGAGATCAATAGATGGATGCTTTGATGACATCAAACATCACTTCGTAACTGGGTGGTTATATAAAGGTGGCATTGAGTGTTCGGAAAGTATGTGTTGAGGCACATGGATCAAGAGTGGGATTTGTCCATCCATATGACGGATAGATATACTCTAGGCCCTCTCGGTGGAATGTCATACAATTAGCTTGCAAGCATGTGACTGGGTCACAAGGGATCACATATCACAGGAACGAGTAAAGAGTACTTTTCGGTAATGAGGTTGAACTAGGTATGCAGAGATACCGATGATCAAACCTCGGATAAGTAAAATATCACGAGACAAAGGGAAATTGGTATCATATGTAAATGGTCCATTCAATTGCAAAGTAATCATAGAAATATGTAGGATCCATATGAATTTCCAGATTCCTCTATTGGTTATTGATCCGAGAAGAGTCTCGGTCATGTATGCATAATTCATGAACCCTAGGGAGACACACTTAAGGATTCGATGTTATTTAGTAGATATGAAATGTAAGTAGGAAGACCGAATGTTGTTCGGAGTCTCGAATAGGATCCGGGATATCACGAGGAGATCCGGAATAGGATTCATATAAGAAAAGTCCAATTCCTGAGTTCGGGAATGATTTCGGTGTTTTCACCGGAATGATCTAGAAGGCTCTAGAAGGCTGATACGTCGAAAACATATCTATAATATCTGATGTTCGATGCTTGTTTTGTATCTACTTTGCTTTGATTTGTCTACACTTTGAGGGTTTTTTATATGTTTTCTGGTACTAACCTATTAACAAGATGCCATAGTGCGAGTTGCCTGTTTTGTTTTGTTTTTGGTTCCAGAAAGGCAGAAAATTAATATTCTTGGAATTGAATGGGAGAAAAGCCAAAGTCAATATTTTACCGTGGGGAACACAAATGTAACATCCCTAAAATCATGTTTCAAAAACTCATGCATATCATCCATGCATCCATGATCATGTAGGATTTCATTTCAAAATCATTTCAAAACAGGAGCATATGTGCTCATTATTTTATGTATGAATGCTCTAGCCTTTGTGCTACTTGCTATTGAGAAAGGTACTAATATTCACTCAGTATTGTTTAGAATCCTAACTTAAGTGATTTCAAAAGCTTAAGAAAATTTTCAAAACAAAATATGAAATAAAACCAAATCTATGCCTTTTATCACATCTCATAAAGTCTTGGTTTTATTTTTATTTTCAAATAACCCAAGGGTGTTTGTGTTTATAGTAGTGTTTGACTCATAATTGAGTACAAGTTTCACTGTACAAAAATCTTGAGAAGGTTTGAATTCAAACTGAATTGAAATGAAGTTTGAAAACCAATTCTAGAAAACCAAACAGAAAAAGAAAAGGATTAAAGTGGAAAAAAATAAACAGACAGCTATTCTGGCCCAACCCAGCCCAACTCAACCCAGCTAGCCCAGAAGTATCACCCCGCGAACCGTTTTTCTTTACTCGCACCCGCACCCACTGAGTCGCTGACCTCCTGGACCCATCCCCACTCCATTTCTCTCGCTGGCAAGTGGAACCTACGACCACATCACTCCGTCGTCCCCAAATTTCCGCCCGCAGACCACGTCGCCACTGCCGTTGATGCCGATAATGGCGCGGCGTAATTAGCCATGATTCCGCGAACGTTTCCTGTAGCGCTGCTGCCTACTTAAACCTCTCCCATCGCCGCTCATTTCCCCTCACTTAGCACAGACTCCACGCCACCAGGCTACTAGAATTTGCCCTCACATCGCCGCACCACCGACGACCTCCGGCGACCAATCCCGGTGATCTCCGTTCGCGCCTCCCCCTCTGGTTCACGCGAACTACTTCGCAACCTTCTTGTGCTCCTTCTGACATCCTTAGTTCGTCATGTACTGCCCCAGGTCGTCGACTCCAACGAGCACCGCAAACTCCCGACGCCGTCTCCAACTCCGGCAAGAAAATTCAGTCAGATTCGACCGCCCCGTGCTTTCTCTTAGGTCCAGAACCTTTCGCTTCTAGGTTAGAGCGCATGCATGTGAGGGGGGACACATGCAATCACCTATACCAACCTGGCACCAAACTCACACACATATGCTAGGGACACATGCAAGTTTTCATCGATTCCGACGTTCTCGTGGACTTCCTCCGGCGAAACCCTGATGATCTGCGGGCCTCGGATCGTATACCCCCCTAGACATTCTTCTGACAGGGGTAGCCCGGCATAGCTATCTCTTGTTTTGAGTTTGATTATGTCATGGGATGATGTGAAACCATGTTGGTTCACAAGTTGGGGCACTATACGGCCCGGTTTCACCGTAACAGGGAGATTCCCCCTTATACAGGTCCAGAACCTTTCGCTTCTAGGTTAGAGCGCATGCATGTGAGGGGGGACACATGCAATCACCTATACCAACCTGGCACCACACTCACACACATATGCTAGGGACACATGCAAGTTTTTATCGATTCCGACGTTCTCGTGGACTTCCTCCGGCGAAACCCTGATGATCTGCCGGCCTCGGATCGGTTACCCCCCTAGACATTCTTCTGATAGGGGTAGCCCAGCGTAGCTCTCTCTTTTTTTGTGTCTGACTAGGTCATAGGATGATGTAAAACCATGTTGGTTCACAAGTTGGGCCACTATACGGCCCGGTTTCACCTGAACGGGGAGATTACCCCTTAAACAGGTCCAGAACCTTTCGCTTCTAGGTTAGAGTGCATGCATGCGAGGGAGACACATGCAATCACCTATACCAACCTAGCACCACACTCACACACATATGCTTGGGACACATGCAAGTTTTCAGATGATTCCGACGTTCTCGTCGACTTCCTCTGGCGAAACCCTGATCTGCGGGCCTCGTATCGTCTACCCCCCTAGACATTCTTCTGACAGGGGTATCCCGGCATAGCTCTCTCTTGTTTTTTGTTTGATTATGTCATGGGATGATGTGAAACCATGTTGGTTCACAAGTTGGGGCACTATACGGCCCGGTTTCACCGTAACGGGGAGATTCCCCCTTATACAGGTCCAGAACCTTTCTCTTCTACGTTAGAGCGCATGCATGTGAGGGGGGACACATGCAATCACCTATACCAACCTGGCACCACACTCACACACATATGTTAGGGACACATGCAAGTTTTCATCGATTCCGACGTTCTCGTGGACTTCCTCCGGCGAAACCCTGATCTACGGGCCTCGGATCGTCTACCTAATGGAAATGAAGTTCAGCATCCTCTAGAACCTTATGGTCTATTGCAAAGTTAGTGTTTCCATGGTCTGAATACTAACAAATAGCCAACAAAAAGTTAACTAAAAACTTGAAATAAATACAATTGAAAGAAAAAATAAAAAGAAAATTAGAAAATACCTAAAGGCACACAGCACACACGGCAAAGAGGTCCTTTGTCGTGTGCCTGTCGCCGTCAAACACACGGCAAAGGTCCTTTGCCGTGTGTCTCTCGCCGTCAGACACACGGCAAAGAATTTTTTTCACCTTTTTCTTTTCTTTAATTAGCAAGGCTTTTATTACATATATGTTAGGTGATATTATTTCATAGGATCATGAGAGCACACATATGATCATAGGTTATTGTGGTCTTGATCACTATATACATGCACCCCCCCCTGATTCCGACGTTCTCGTGGACTTCCTCCGGCGAAACCCTGATGATCTGCGGGCCTCGGATCGTCTACCCCCTAGACATTCTTCTGACAGGGGTAGCCCGGCGTAGCTCTCTCTTTTTTTGTGTTTCATTATGTCATAGGATGATGTGAAACCATGTTGGTTCACAAGTTGGGGCACTATACGGCCCGGTTTCACCTGAACGGGGAAATTCCCCCTTATACAGGTCCAGAACCTTCGCTTCTAGGTTAGAGCGCATGCATGCGAGGGGGGCACATGCAAGCACATATACCAACCTGGCACCACACTCACACACATGTTCTAGGGACACATGCAAGTTTTCATTGATTCCAACGTTCTCGTGGTCTTCCTCTGGCAAAACCCTGATGATCTGCGGGCCTCGGATCGTCTACCCCCTAGACATTCTTTCGACAGGGGTACCCGGCGTAGTTCTCTCTTGTTTTGTGTTTGATTATGTCATGGGATGATGTGAAACCATGTTGGTTCACAAGTTGGGGCACTATATGGCCCGGTTTCACCTGAACGGGGAGATTCCCCCTTATACAGGTCTAGAACCTTCGCTTCTAGGTTAGAGCGCATGCATGCGAGGGGGGACACATGCAAGCACATATACCAACCTGGCACCACACTCACACACATATGATAGGGACACATGCAAGTTTTCATCGATTTCGACGTTCTTGTGGTCTTCCTCCGGCGAAACCCTGATGATCTGCGGGCCTCGGATCCTCTACCCCCTAGACATTCTTTTGACAGGGGTAGCCCGGCGTAGCTCTCTCTTGTTTTGTGTTTGATTATGTCATGGGATGATGTGAAACCATGTTGGTTCACAAGTTGGGGCACTATACGGCCCAGTTTCACCTGAACGGGGAGATTCCCCCTTATACAGGTCCAGAACCTTCGCTTCTAGGTTAGAGCGCATGCATGCGAGGGGGACACATGCAATCACCTATACCAACCTTGCACCACACTCACACACATATGCTAGGGAAACATGCAAGTTTTCAGATGAATCCGACGTTCTCGTGGTCTTCCTCCGGCGAAACCCTGATGATCTGCGGGCCTCGGATCATCTACCCCCTAGACATTCTTCTGACAAGGATAGCCCGGCGTAGCTCTCTCTTGTTTTGTGTTTGATTATGTCATGGGATGATGTGAAACCATGTTGGTTCACAAGTTGGGGCACTATACGGCCCGGTTTCACCCGAACAGGGAGATTCCCCCTTATACAGGTCCAGAACCTTCGCTTCTAGGTTAGAGCGCATGCATGCGAGAGGGGACACATGCAATCACCTATACCAACCTTGCACCACACTCACACACATATGCTAGGGAAACATGGAAGTTTTCAGATGATTCTGACGTTCTCGTGGTCTTCCTCCGGCGAAACCCTGATCTGCGGGCCTCGGATCGTCTACCCCCCTAGACATTCTTCTGACAGGGGTAGCCCCACGTAGCTCTCTCTTGTTTTGTGTTTCATTATGTCATAGGATGATGTGAAACCATGTTGGTTCACAAGTTGGGGCACTATACGGCCCGGTTTCACCTGAACGGGGAGATTCCCCCTTATACAGGTCCAGAACCTTCGCTTCTAGGTTAGAGCGCATGCATGCGAGGGGGGACACATGCAAGCACATATACCAACCTGGCACCACACTCACACACATATGCTAGGGACACATGCAAGTTTTCATCGGTTCCGACGTTCTCGTGGACTTCCTCCGGCGAAACCCTGATGATCTGCGGGCCTCGGATCGTTTACCCCCCTAGACATTCTTCTGACAGGTGTAGCCCAGCGTAGCTCTCTCTTGTTTTGTGTCTGACTAGGTCATAGGATGATGTAAAACCATGTTGGTTCACAAGTTGGGCCACTATACGGCCCGGTTTCACCTGAACGGGGAGATTACCCCTTAAATAGGTCCAGAACCTTTCGCTTCTAGGTTAGAGTGCATGCATGCGAGGGGGACACATGCAATCACCTATACCAACCTTGCACCACACTCACACACATATGCTTGGGACACATGCAAGTTTTCAGATGATTCCGACGTTCTCGTGGACTTCCTCTGGCGAAACCCTGATCTGCGGGCCTCGGATCGTCTACCCCCCTAGACATTCTTCTGACAGGGGAAGCCCGGCATAGCTCTCTCTTGTTTTTTGTTTGATTATGTCATGGGATGATGTGAAACCATGTTGGTTCACAAGTTGGGCCACTATACGGCCCGATTTCACCGTAACGGGGAGATTCCCCCTTATACAGGTCCAGAACCTTTCGCTTCTAGGTTAGAGCGCATGCATGTGAGAGGGGACACATGCAATCACCTATACCAACCTGGCACCACACTCACACACATATGTTAGGGACACATGCAAGTTTTCATCGATTCCGACGTTCTCGTGGACTTCCTCCGGCGAAACCCTGATCTGCGGGCCTCTGATCGTCTACCTAATGGAAATGAAGTTCAGCATCCTCTAGAACCTTATGGTCTATTGCAAAGTTAGTGTTTCCATGGTCTGAATACTAACAAATAGCCAACAAAAAGTTAACTAAAAACTTTAAATAAATACAATTGAAAGAAAAAATAAAAAGAAAATTAGAAAATACCTAAAGGCACACGGCAAAGGACAAAACACACGGCAAAGAGGTCCTTTGTCGTGTGCCTGTCGCCGTCAAACACACGGCAAAGGTCCTTTGCCGTGTGTCTCTCGCCGTCAGACACACGGCAAAGAATTTTTTTCACCTTTTTCTTTTCTTTAATTAGCAAGGCTTTTATTACATATATGTTAGGTGATATTATTTCATAGGATCATGAGAGCACACATATGATCATAGGTTACTGTGGTCTTGATCACTATATACATGCACCCCCCTGATTCCGACGTTCTCGTGGACTTCTTCCGGCGAAACCCTGATGATCTGCGGGCCTCGGATCGTCTACCCCCTAGACATTCTTCTGACAGGGGTAGCCCGGCGTAGCTCTCTCTTTTTTTGTGTTTCATTATGTCATAGGATGATGTGAAACCATGTTGGTTCAAAAGTTGGGGCACTATACGGCCCGGTTTCACCTGAACGAGGAGATTCCCCCTTATACAGGTCCAGAACCTTCGCTTCTAGGTTAGAGCGCATGCATGCGAGGGGGGACACATGCAAGCACATATACCAACCTGGCACCACACTCACACACATATGCTAGGGACACATGCAAGTTTTCATCGATTCCGACGTTCTCGTGGACTTCCTCCGGTGAAACCCTGATGATCTGCGGGCCTCGGATCGCTTACCCCCCTAGACATTCTTCTGACAGGGGTAGCCCAGCGTAGCTCTCTCTTGTTTTGTGTCTGACTAGGTCATAGGATGATGTAAAACCATGTTGGTTCACAAGTTGGGCCACTATACGGCCCGGTTTTACCTGAACGGGGAGATTACCCCTTAAACAGGTCCAGAACCTTTCGCTTCTAGGTTAGAGTGCATGCATGCGAGGGGGACACATGCAATCACCTATACCAACTTTGCACCACACTCACACACATATACTTGGGACACATGCAAGTTTTCAGATGATTCCGACGTTCTCGTGGACTTCCTCTGGCGAAACCCTGATCTGCGGGCCTCGGATCGTCTACCCCCCTAGACATTCTTCTGACAGGGGTATCCCGGCATTGCTCTCTCTTGTTTTTTGTTTGATTTTGTCATCGGATGATGTGAAACCATGTTGGTTCACAAGTTGGGGCACTATACGGCCCGGTTTCACCGTAACGAGGAGATTCCCCCTTATACCGGTCCAGAACCTTTCGCTTCTAGGTTAGAGCGCATGCATGTGAGGGGGGACACATGCAATCACCTATACCAACCTGGCACCACACTCACACACATATGTTAGGGACACATGCAAGTTTTCATCGATTCCGACGTTCTCGTGGACTTCCTCCGGCGAAACCCTGATCTACGGGCCTCGGATCGTCTACCTAATGGAAATGAAGTTCAGCATCCTCTAGAACCTTATGGTCTATTGCAAAGTTAGTGTTTCCATGGTATGAATACTAACAAATAGCCAACAAAAAGTTAACTAAAAACTTTAAATAAATACAATTGAAAGAAAAAATAAAAAGAAAATTAGAAAATACCTAAAGGCACACGGCAAAGGACAAAACACACGGCAAAGAGGTCCTTTGTCGTGTGCCTGTCGCCGTCAAACACACGGCAAAGGTACTTTGCCGTGTGTCTCTCGCCGTCAGACACACAGCAAAGAATTTTTTTCACCTTTTTCTTTTCTTTAATTAGCAATGATTTTATTACATATATGTTAGGTGATATTATTTCATAGGATCATGAGAGCACACATATGATCATAGGTTATTGTGGTCTTGATCACTATATACATGCACCCCTCCTGATTCCGACGTTCTCGTGGACTTCCTCTGGCGAAACCCTGATGATCTGCGGGCCTCGGATCGTCTACCCCCTAGACATTCTTCTGACAGGGGTAGCCCGGCGTAGCTCTCTCTTTTTTTTGTGTTTCATTATGTCATTGGATGATGTGAAACCATGTTGGTTCACAAGTTGGGGCACTATACGGCCCGGTTTCACCTGAACGGGGAAATTCCCCCTTATACAGGTCCAGAACCTTCGCTTCTAGGTTAGAGCACATGCATGCGAGGGGGGACACATGCAAGCACATATACCAACCTGGCACCACACTCACACACATATGCTAGGGACACATGCAAGTTTGCATTGATTCCGACGTTCTCGTGGTCTTCCTCCGGCGAAACCCTGATGATCTGCGGGCCTCGGATCGTCTACCCCCTAGACATTCTTTTGACAGGGGTACCCCGGCGTAGTTCTCTCTTGTTTTGTGTTTGATTATGTCATGGGATGATGTGAAACCATGTTGGTTCACAAGTTGGGGCACTATACGGCCCGGTTTCACCTGAACGGGGAGATTCCCCCTTATACAGGTCCAGAACCTTCGCTTCTAGGTTAGAGCGCATGCATGCGAGGGGGGACACATGCAAGAACATATACCAACCTGGCACCACACTCACACACATATGATAGGGACACATGCAAGTTTTCATCGATTCCGACGTTCTTGTGGTCTTCCTCCGGCGAAACCCTGATGACCTGCGGGCCTCAGATCGTCTACCCCCTAGACATTCTTTTGACAGGGGTAGCCCGGCGTAGCTCTCTCTTGTTTTGTGTTTTCTTATGTCATGGGATGATGTGAAACCATGTTGGTTCACAAGTTGGGGCACTATACGGCCCGGTTTCACCTGAACGGGGAGATTCCCCCTTATACAGGTCCAGAACCTTCGCTTCTAGGTTAGAGCGCATGCATGCGAGGGGGACACATGCAATCACCTATACCAACCTTGCACCACACTCACACACATATGCTAGGGAAACATGCAAGTTTTCAGATGATTCCGACATTCTCGTGGTCTTCCTCCGGCGAAACCCTGATGATCTGCGGGCCTCGGATCGTCTACCCCCTAGACATTCTTCTAACATTGGTAGCCCGGCGTAGCTCTCTCTTGTTTTGTGTTTGATTATGTCATGGGATGATGTGAAACCATGTTGGTTTACAAGTTGGGGCACTATACGGCCCGGTTTCACCTGAACGGGGAGATTCCCCCTTATACAGGTCCAGAACCTTCGCTTCTAGGTTAGAGCGCATGCATGCGAGAGGGGACACATGCAATCACCTATACCAACCTTGCACCACACTCACACACATATGCTAGGGAAACATGGAAGTTTTCAGATGATTCCGACGTTCTCGTGGTCTTCCTCCAGCGAAACCCTGATGATCTGCGGGCCTCGGATCGTCTACCCCCGAGACATTCTTCTGACAGGGGTAGCCCGACGTAGCTCTCTCTTGTTTTGTGTCTGACTAGGTCATAGGATGATGTAAAACCATGTTGGTTCACAAGTTGGGCCACTATACGGCCCGGTTTTACCTAAACGGGGAGATTACCCCTTAAACAGGTCCAGAACCTTTCGCTTCTAGGTTAGAGTGCATGCATGCGAGGGGGACACATGCAATCACCTATACCAACCTTGCACCACACTCACACACATATGCTTGGGACACATGCACGTTTTCAGATGATTCCGACGTTCTCGTGGACTTCCTCTGGCGAAACCCTGATCTGCGGGCCTCGGATCGTCTACCCCCCTAGACATTCTTCTGACAGGGGTATCCCGGCATTGCTCTCTCTTGTTTTTTCTTTGTTTATGTCATCGGATGATGTGAAACCATGTTGTTTCACAAGTTGGGGCAGTATACGGCCCGGTTTCACCGTAACGGGGAGATTCCCCCTTATACCGGTCCTGAACCTTTCGCTTCTAGGTTAGAGCGCATGCATGTGAGGGGGGACACATGCAATCACCTATACCAACCTGGCACCACACTCACACACATATGTTAGGGACACATGCAAGTTTTCATCGATTCCGACGTTCTCGTGGACTTCCTCCGGCGAAACCCTGATCTACGGGCCTCGGATCGTCTACCAAATGGAAATGAAGTTCAGCATCCTCTAGAACCTTATGGTCTATTACAAAGTTAGTGTTTCCATGGTATGAATACTAACAAATAGCCAACAAAAAGTTAACTAAAAACTTTAAATAAATACAATTGAAAGAAAAAATAAAAAGAAAATTTGAAAATACCTAAAGGCACACGGCAAAGGACAAAACACACGGCAAAGAGGTCCTTTGTCGTGTGCCTGTCGCCGTCAAACACATGGCAAAGGTCCTTTGCCGTGTGTCTCTCGCCGTCGGACACACGGCAAAGGTCCTTTGTCGTGTGTCTCTCGCCGTCAGACACACGTCAAAGAATTTTTTTCACCTTTTTCTTTTCTTTAATTAGCAAGGCTTTTATTACATATATGTTAGGTGATATTATTTCATAGGATCATGAGAGCACACATATGATCATAGGTTATTGTGGTCTTGATCACTATATACATGCACCCCCCTGATTCCGACGTTCTCGTGGACTTCCTCCGGCGAAACCCTGATGATCTGCGGTCCTCGGATCGTCTACCCCCTAGACATTCTTCTGACAGGGGTAGCTCGGCGTAGCTCTCTCTTTTTTTGTGTTTCATTATGTCATAGGATGATGTGAAACCATGTTGGTTCACAAGTTGGGGCACTATACGGCCCGGTTTCACCTGAACGAGGAGATTCCCCCTTATACTGGTCCAGAACCTTTGCTTCTAGGTTAGAGCGCATGCATGCGAGGGGGGACACATGCAAGCACATATACCAACCTGGCACCACAGTCACACACATATGCTAGGGACACATGCAAGTTTTCATCGATTCCGACGTTCTCGTGGACTTGCTCCGGCGAAACCCTGATGACCTGCGGGCCTCAGATCGTTTACCCCCCTAGACATTATTCTGACAGGGGTAGCCCAGCGTAGCTCTCTCTTGTTTTGTGTCTGACTAGGTCATAGGATGATGTAAAACCATGTTGGTTCACAAGTTGGGCCACTATACGGCCCGGTTTTACCTGAACGGGGAGATTACCCCTTAAACAGGTCCAGAACCTTTCGCTTCTAGGTTAGAGTGCATGCATGCGAGGGGGACACATGCAATCACCTATACCAACCTTGCACCACACTCACACACATATGCTTGGGACACATGCAAGTTTTCAGATGATTCCGACGTTCTCGTGGACTTCCTCTGGCGAAACCCTGATCTGCGGGCCTCGGATCGTCTACCCCCCTAGACATTCTTCTGACAGGGGTATCCCGACATTGCTCTCTCTTGTTTTTTGTTTGATTATGTCATCGGATGATGTGAAACCATGTTGGTTCACAAGTTGGGGCACTATACGGCCCGGTTTCACCGTAACGGGGAGATTCCCCCTTATTCCGGTCCAGAACCTTTCGCTTCTAGGATAGAGCGCATGCATGTGAGGAGGGACACATGCAATCACCTATACCAACCTGGCACCACAATCACACACATATGTTAGGGACACATGCAAGTTTTCATCGATTCCGACGTTCTCGTGGACTTCCTCCGGCGAAACCCTGATCTACGGGCCTCGGATCGTCTACCTAATGGAAATGAAGTTCAGCATCCTCTAGAACCTTATGGTCTATTGCAAAGTTAGTGTTTCCATGGTATGAATACTAACAAATAGCCAACAAAAAGTTAACTAAAAACTTTAAATAAATACAATTGAAAGAAAAAATAAAAAGAAAATTAGAAAATACCTAAAGGCACACGGCAAAGGACAAAACACACGGCAAAGAGGTCCTTTGTCGTGTGCCTGTCGCCGTCAAACACACGGCAAAGGTCCTTTGCCGTGTGTCTCTCGCCGTCAGACACACGGCAAAGAATTTTTTTCACCTTTTTCTTTTCTTTAATTAGCAAGGCTTTTATTACATATATGTTAGGTGATATTATTTCATAGGATCATGAGAGCACACATATGATCATAGGTTATTGTGGTCTTGATCACTATATACATGCACCCCCCTGATTCCGACATTCTCGTGGACTTCCTCCGGCGAAACCCTGATGATCTGTGGGCCTCGGATCGTCTACCCCCTAGACATTCTTCTGACAGGGGTAGCCCGGCGTAGATCTCTCTTTTTTTTGTGTTTCATTATGTCATAGGATGATGTGAAACCATGTTGGTTCACAAGTTGGGGCACTATACGGCCCGGTTTCACCTGAACGGGGAAATTCCCCCTTATACAGGTCCAGAACCTTCGCTTCTAGGTTAGAGCGCATGCATGCGAGGGGGGACACATGCAAGCACATATACCAACCTGGCACCACACTCACACACATATGCTAGGGACACATGCAAGTTTTCATTGATTCCGACGTTCTCGTGGTCTTCCTCCGGCGAAACCCTGATGATCTGCGGGCCTCGAATCGTCTACCCCCTAGACATTCTTTTGACAGGGGTACCCCGACGTAGTTCTCTCTTGTTTTGTGTTTGATTATGTCATGGGATGATGTGAAACCATGTTGGTTCACAAGTTGGGGCACTATACGGCCCGGTTTCACCTGAACGGGGAGATTCCCCCTTATACAGGTCCAGAACCTTCGCTTCTAGGTTAGAGCGCATGCATGCGAGGGGGGACACATGCAAGAACATATACCAACTTGGCACCACACTCACACACATATGATAGGGACACATGCAAGTTTTCATCGATTCTGACGTTCTTGTGGTCTTCCTCCGGCGAAACCCTGATGATCTGCGGGCCTCGGATCGTCTACCCCCTAGACATTCTTTTGACAGGGGTACCCCGGCGTAGCTCTCTCTTGTTTTGTGTTTGATTATGTCATGGGATGATGTGAAACCATGTTGGTTCACAAGTTGGGGCACTATACGGCCCGGTTTCACCTGAACGGGGAGATTCCCCCTTATACAGGTCCAGAACCTTCGCTTCTAGGTTAGAGCGCATGCATGCGAGGGGGACACATTCAATCACCTATACCAACCTTGCACCACACTCACACACATATGCTAGGGAAACATGCAAGTTTTCAGATGATTCCGACATTCTCGTGGTCTTCCTCCGGCGAAACCCTGATGATCTGCGGGCCTCGGATCGTCTACCCCCTAGACATTCTTCTGACAGGGGTAGCCCAGCGTAGCTCTCTCTTGTTTTGTGTTTGATTATGTCATGGGATGATGTGAAACCATGTTGGTTCACAAGTTGGGGCACTATACGGCCCGGTTTCACCTGAACGGGGAGATTCCCCCTTATACAGGTCCAGAACCTTCGCTTCTAGGTTAGAGCGCATGCATGCGAGAGGGGACACATGCAATCACCTATACCAACCTTGCACCACACTCACACACATATGCTAGGGAAACATGGAAGTTTTCAGATGATTCCGACGTTCCCGTGGTCTTCCTCCGGCGAAACCCTGATGATCTGCGGGCCTCGGATCGTCTACCCCCTAGACATTCTTCTGACAGGGGTAGCCCGACGTAGCTCTCTCTTGTTTTGTGTTTCATTATGTCATAGGATGATGTGAAACCATGTTGGTTCACAAGTTGGGGCACTATACGGCCCGGTTTCACCTGAATGGGGAGATTCCCCCTTATAGAGGTCCAGAACCTTCGCTTCTAGGTTAGAGCGCATGCATGCGAGGGGGGACACATGCAATCACCTATACCAACATGGCACCACACTCACACACATATGATAGGGACACATGCAAGTTTTCATCGATTCCGACGTTCTTGTGGTCTTCCTCCGGCGAAACCCTGATGATCTGCGAGCCTCGGATCGTCTACCCCCTAGATATTCTTCTGACAGGGGTAGCCCGGCGTAGCTATCTCTTCTTTTGTGTCTGACTAGGTCATAGGATGATGTGAAACCATGTTGGTTCACAAGTTGGGGCACTATCCTCCCCGGTTTCACCGTAACAGGGAGATTCCCCCTTATACAGGTCCAGAACCTTCGCTTCTAGGTTAGAGCGCATGCATGTGAGAGGGGACACATGCAATCACCTATACCAACCTGGCACCACACTCACACACATATGCTAAGGACACATGCAAATTGTCATCGATTTCGACGTTCTCGTGGACTCCTCCGGCGAAACCCTGATGATCTGCTGGCCTCGGATCGTCTACCCCCCTAGACATTCTTCTGACAGGGGTAACCCGGCGTATCTCTCTCTTGTTTTGTGTCTGACTAGGTCATAGGATTATGTAAAACCATGTTGTTTCACAAGTTGGGCCACTATACGGCCCGGTTTCACCTGAACAGGGAGATTCCTCCTTATACAGGTCCAAAACCTTTCGCTTCTAGGTTAGAGCGCATGCATGCGAGGGGGACACATGCAATCACCTATACCAACCTTGCACCACACTCACACACATATGCTTGGGACACATGCAAGTTTTCAGATGATTCCGACGTTCTCGTGGACTTCCTCTGGAGAAACCCTGATCTGCGGGCCTCGGATCGTCTACCCCCCTAGACATTCTTCTGACAGGGGTATCCCGGCATTGCTCTCTCTTGTTTTTTGTTTGATTATGTCATCAGATGATGTGAAACCATGTTGGTTCACAAGTTGGTGCACTATACGTCCCGGTTTCACCGTAACAGGGAGATTCCCCCTTATACCGGTCCAGAACCTTTCGCTTCTAGGTTAGAGCGCATGTATGTGAGGGGCGACACATGCAATCACCTATACCAACCTGGCACCACAGTCACACACATATGTTAGGGACACATGCAAGTTTTCATCGATTCCGACGTTCTCGTGGACTTCCTCCGGCGAAACCCTGATCTACGGGCCTCGGATCGTCTACCTAATGGAAATATAGTTCAGCATCCTCTAGAACCTTATGGTCTATTGCAAAGTTAGTGTTTCCATGGTATGAATACTAACAAATAGCCAACAAAAAGTGAACTAAAAACTTTAAATAAATACAATTGAAAGAAAAAATAAAAAGAAAATTAGAAAATACCTAAAGGCACACGACAAAGGACAAAACACACGGCAAAGAGGTCCTTTGTCGTGTGCCTGTCGCCGTCAAACACACAGCAAAGGTCCTTTGTCGTGTGTCTCTCGCCGTTAGACACACGGCAAAGAATTTTTTTCACCTTTTTCTTTTCTTTAATTAGCAAGGCTTTTATTACATATATGTTAGGTGATATTATTTCATAGGATCATGAGAGCACACATATGATCATAGGTTATTGTGGTCTTGATCACTATATACATGCACCCCCCTGATTCCGACGTTCTCGTGGACTTCCTCCGGCGAAACCCTGATGATCTGCGGGCCTCGGATCGTCTACCCCCTAGACATTCTTCTGACAGGGGTAGCCCGGCGTAGCTCTCTCTTTTTTTTGTGTTTCATTATGTCATAGGATGATGTGAAACCATGTTGGTTCACAAGTTGGGGCACTATACGGCCGGGTTTCACCTGAACGGGGAAATTCCCCCTTATACAGGTCCAGAACCTTCGCTTCTAGGTTAGAGCGCATGCATGCGAGGGGGGACACATGCAAGCACATATACCAACCTGGCACCACACTCACACACATATGCTAGGGACACATGCAAGTTTTCATTGATTCCGACGTTCTCGTGGTCTTCCTCCGGCGAAACCCTGATGATCTGCGGGCCTCGGATCGTCTACCCCCTAGACATTCTTTTGACAGGGGTACCCCGGCGTAGTTCTCTCTTGTTTTGTGTTTGATTATGTCATGGGATGATGTGAAACCATGTTGGTTCACAAGTTGGGGCACTATACGGCCCGGTTTCACCTGAACGGGGAGATTCCCCCTTATACAGGTCCAGAACCTTCGCTTCTAGGTTAGAGCGCATGCATGCGAGGGGGGACACATGCAAGAACATATACCAACCTGGCACCACACTCACACACATATGATAGGGACACATGCAAGTTTTCATCGATTCCGACGTTCTTGTGGTCTTCCTCCGGCGAAACCCTGATGATCTGCGGGCCTCGGATCGTCTACCCCCTAGACATTCTTTTGACAGGGGTAGCCCGGCGTAGCTCTCTCTTGTTTTGTGTTTGATTATTTCATGGGATGATGTGAAACCATGTTGGTTCACAAGTTGGGGCACTATACGGCCCGGTTTCAACTGAACGGGGAGATTCCCCCTTATACAGGTCCAGAACCTTCGCTTCTAGGTTAGAGCGCATGCATGCGAGGGGGACACATGCAATCACCTATACCAACCTTGCACCACACTCACACACATATGCTAGGGAAACATGCAAGTTTTCAGATGATTCCGACATTCTCGTGGTCTTCCTCCGGCGAAACCCTGATGATCTGCGGGCCTCGGATCGTCTACCCCCTAGATATTCTTCTGACAGGGGTAGCCCGGCATAGCTCTCTCTTGTTTTGTGTTTGATTATGTCATGGGATGATGTGAAACCATGTTGGTTCACAAGTTGGGGTACTATACGGCCCGGTTTCACCTGAACGGGGAGATTCCCCCTTATACAGGTCCAGAACCTTCGCTTCTAGGTTAGAGCGCATGCATGCGAGACGGGACACATGCAATCACCTATACCAACCTTGCACCACACTCACACACATATGCTAGGGAAACATGGAAGTTTTCAGATGATTCCGACGTTCTCGTGGTCTTCCTCCGGCGAAACCCTGATGATCTGCGGGCCTCGGATCGTCTACCCCTTAGACATTCTTCTAACAGGGGTAGCCCGACGTAGCTCTCTCTTGTTTTGTGTTTCATTATGTCATAGGATGATGTGAAACCATGTTGGTTCACAAGTTGGGGCACTATACGGCCCGGTTTCACCTGAACGGGGAGATTCCCCCTTATACAGGTCCAGAACCTTCGCTTCTAGGTTAGAGCGCATGCATGCGAGGGGGGACACTTTCAATCACCTATACCAACATGGGACCACACTCACACACATATGATAGGGACACATGCAAGTTTTCATCGATTCCGACGTTCTTGTGGTCTTCCTCCGGCGAAACCCTGATGATCTGCGGGCCTCGGATCGTCTACCCCCTAGACATTCTTCTGACAGGGGTAGCCCGGCATAGCTCTCTCTTGTTTTGAGTTTGATTATGTCATGGGATGATGTGAAACCATGTTGGTTCACAAGTTGGGGCACTATATGGCCCGGTTTCACCGTAACAGGGAGATTCCCCCTTATACAGGTCCAGAACCTTTCGCTTCTAGGTTAGAGCGCATGCATGTGAGGGGGGACACATGCAAGCACATATACCAACCTGGCACCACACTCACACACATATGCTAGGGACACATGCAAGTTTTCATCGATTCCGACGTTCTCGTGGACTTCCTCCGGTGAAACCCTGATGATCTGCGAGCCTCGGATCGTCTACCCCCCTAGATATTCTTCTGACAGGGGTAGCCCGGCGTAGCTATCTCTTCTTTTGTGTCTGACTAGGTCATAGGATGATGTGAAACCATGTTGGTTCACAAGTTGTTGCACTATCCTCCCCGGTTTCACCGTAACAGGGAGATTCCCCATTATACAGGTCCAGAACCTTCGCTTCTAGGTTAGAGCGCATGCATGTGAGAGGGGACACATGCAATCACCTATACCAACCTGGCACCACACTCACACACATATGCTAGGGACACATGCAAATTTTCATCGATTTCGACGTTCTCGTGGACTCCTCCGGCGAAACCCTGATGATCTGCGGGCCTCGGATCGTCTACCCCCTAGACATTCTTCTGACAGGGGTAGCCCGGCGTATCTCTCTCTTGTTTTGTGTCTGACTAGGTCATAGGATGATGTAAAACCATGTTGGTTCACAAGTTGGGCCACTATACGGCCCGGTTTCACCTGAACAGGGAGATTCCCCCTTATACAGGTCCAGAACCTTTCGCTTCTAGGTTAGAGCGCATGCATGCGAGGGGGACACATGCAATGACCTATACCAACCTTGCACCACACTCACACACATATGCTAGGGACACATGCAAGTTTTCAGATGATTCCGACGTTCTCGTGGACTTCCTCTGGCGAAACCCTGATCTGCGGGCCTTGCATCGTCTACCCCCTAGACATTCTTCTGACAGGGGTAGCCCGGCGTAGCTCTCTCTTGTTTTGTGTTTGATTATGTCATGGGATGATGTGAAACCATGTTGCTTCACAAGTTGGGGCACTATACGGCCCGGTTTCACCGTAACGGGGAGATTCCCCCTTATACAGATCCAGAACCTTTTGCTTCTAGGTTAGAGCGCATGCATGTGAGGGGGGACACATGCAATCACCTATACCAACCTGGCACCACACTCACACACATATGTTAGGGACACATGCAAGTTTTCATCGATTCCGACGTTCTCGTGGACTTCCTCCGGCGAAACCCTGATGATCTGCGGGGCTCGGATCGTCTACCCCCCTAACATTCTTCTGACAGGGGTAGCCCGGCGTAGCTCTCTCTTGTTTTGTGTCTGACTAGGTCATAGGATGATGTAAAACCATGTTGGTTCACAAGTTGGGCCACTATACAGCCCGGTTTCACCTGAACGGGGAGATTACCCCTTAAACAGGTCCAGAACCTTTCGCTTCTAGGTTAGAGCGCATGCATGCGAGGGGGACACATGCAATCACCTATACCAACCTTGCACCACACTCACACACATATGCTAGGGACACATGCAAGTTTTCAGATGATTCCGACGTTCTCGTGGACTTCCTCTGGCGAAACCCTGATCTGCGGGCCTCGGATCGTCTACCCCCCTAGACGTTCTTCTGACAGGGGTAGCCCGGCATAGCTCTCTCTTGTTTTTTGTTTGATTATGTCATGGGATGATGTGAAACCATGTTGGTTCACAAGTTGGGGCACTATACGGCCCGGTTTCACCGTAACGGGGAGATTCCCCCTTATACAGGTCCAGAACCTTTCGCTTCTAGGTTAGAGCGCATGCATGTGAGGGGGGACACATGCAATCACCTATACCAACCTGGCACGACACTCGCACACATATGCTAGGGACACATGCAAGTTTTCATCGATTCCGACGTTCTCGTGGACTTCCTTCGGCGAAACCCTGATCTGCGGGCCTCGGATTGTCTACCTAATGGAAATAAAGTTCAGCATCCTCTAGAACCTTATGGTCTATTGCAAAGTTAGTGTTTCCATGGTCTGATACTAACAAATAGCGAACAAAAAGTTAACTAAAAACTTTAAATAAATACAATTGAAAGAAAAACTAAAAAGAAAATTAGAAAATACCTAAAGGCACACGGCAAAGGACAAAACACATGGCAAAGAGGTCCTTTGTCGTGTGCGTGTCGCCGTCAAACACACGGCAAAGGTCCTTTGCCGTGTGTCTCTCGCCGTCAAACACACGGCAAAGAATTTTTTCCCCTTTTTCTTTTCTTTAATTAGCAAGGCTTTTATTACATATATGTTAGGTGATATTATTTCATAGGATCATGAGAGCACACATATGATCATAGGTTATTGTGGTCTTGATCACTATATACATGCACCCCCCTGATTCCGACGTTCTCGAGGACTTCCTCCGGCGAAACCCTGATGATCTGCGGGCCTCGGATCATCTACCCCCCTAGATATTCTTCTGACAGGGGTAGCCCGGCGTAGCTCTCTCTTCTTTTGTGTCTGACTAGGTCATAGGATGATGTGAAACCATGTTGGTTCACAAGTTGGGGCACTATCCTCCTCGGTTTCACCGTAACGGGGAGATTCCTCCTTATACATGTCCAGAACCTTCGCTTCTAGGTTGGAGCGCATGCATGTGAGAGGGGACACATGCAATCACCTATACCAACCTGGCACCACACTCACACACATATGCTAGGGACACATGAAAGTTTTCATCGATTCCGACGCTCTCGTGGACTTCCTCCGGCGAAACCCTGATGATCTGCGGGCCTCGGATCGTCTACCCCCCTAGACATTCTTCTGACAGGGATAGCCCGGCGTCACTCTGTCTTGTTTTGTTTCTGACTAGGTCATAGGATGATGTAAAACCATGTTGGTTCACAAGTTGGGCCACTATACGGCCCGGTTTCACCTGAATGGGGAGATTCCCCCTTATACAGGTCCAGAACCTCTCGCTTCTAGGTTAGATCGCATGCATGCGAGGGGGACACATGCAATCACCTATACCAACCTTGCACCACACTCACACACATATGCTAGGGACACATGCAAGTTTTCAGATGATTCCGACGTTCTCGTGGACTTCCTCTGGCGAAACCCTGATCTGCGGGCCTCGGATCGTCTACCCCCTAGACATTCATCTGACAGGGGTAGCCCGGCGTAGCTCTCTCTTGTTTTGTGTTTGATTATGTCATGGGATGATGTGAAACCATGTTGGTTCACAAGTTGGGGCACTATAAGGCTCGGTTTCACCGTAACGGGGAGATTCCCCCTTATACAGGTCCAGAACCTTTCGCTTCTAGGTTAGGCGCATGCATGTGAGGGGGGACACATGCAATCACCTATACCAACCTGGCACCACACTCACACACATATTCTAGGGACACATGCAAGTTTTCAGATGATTCCGACGTTCTCGTGGACTTCCTCCGGCGAAACCCTGATGATCTGCGGGCCTCGGATCGTCTACCCCCCTAGACATTCTTCTGACAGGGGTAGCCCGGCGTAGCTCTCTCTTGTTTTGTGTCTGACTAGGTCATAGGATGATGTGAAACCATGTTGGTTCACAAGTTGGGGCACTATCCTCCCCAGTTTCACCGTTACGGGGAGATTCCCCCTTATACAGGTCCAAAACCTTAGCTTCTAGGTTAGAGCGCATGCATGTGAGGGGGGACACATGCAATCACCTATACCAACCTGGCACCACACTCACACACATATTCTAGGGACACATGCAAGTTTTCATCGATTCCGACGTTCTCGTGGACTTCCTCCGGCGAAACCCTGATGATCTGCGGGCCTCGGATCGTTTCCCCTAGACATTCTTCTGACAGCGGTAGCCCGGCGTAGCTCTCTCTTTTTTTGTGTCTGACTAGGTCATAGGATGATGTAAAACCATGTTGGTTCACAAGTTGGGGCACTATACGGCCCGGTTTCACCTGAACGGGGAGATTCCCCCTTATACAGGTCCAGAACCTTCGCTTCTAGGTTAGAGCGCATGCACGTGAGGGGGACACATGCAATCACCTATACCAACCTGGCACCACACTCACACACATATGCTAGGGACACATGCAAGTTTTCAGATGATTCTGACGTTCTCGTGGACTTCCTCCGGCGAAACCCTGATGATCTGCGGGCCTCGGATCGTCTACCCCCCTAGACATTCTTCTGACAGGGATAGCCCGGCGTAGCTCTCTCTTGCTTTGTGTTTGATTATGTCATGGGATGATGTGAAACCATGTTGGTTTACAAGTTGGGGCACTATACGGTCCGGTTTCACCGTAGCGGGGAGATTCCCCCTTATACAGGTCTAGAACCTTTCGCTTCTAGGTTAGAGCGCATGCATGTGAGGGGGACACATGCAATCACCTATACCAACCTGGCACCACACTCACACACATATGCTAGGGACAAATGCAAGTTTTCATTGATCCCGACGTTCTCGTGTACTTCCTCCGGCGAAACCCTGATCTGCGGGCCTCGGATCGTCTACCTAATGGAAATGAAGTTCAGCATCCTCTAGAACCTTATGGTCTATTGCAAAGTTAGTGTTTCCATGGTCTGAATACTAACAAATAGCCAACAAAAAGTTAACTAAAAACTTTAAATAAATACAATTGAAAGAAAAAATAAAAATAAAATTAGAAAATACCTAAAGGCACACGGCAAAGGACAAAACACACGGCAAAGACGTCCTTTGCCGTGTGCCTGTCTAGGGTACACGACAAAGAATCTTTGCCATATGTTTTTCCAGGTAGTACACGGCAAAGCTCTTTGCCGTGTTCCGCGCTGGTTGGCACACGGCAAAGGCTTGCCCCCTATCATAGCGGCCTGGGCCCGCCCCTTGCCCTTATCCTCTCCCCACACCCGACCCCGCGCCTCCCCACACCCGACCCCGCGCCGTCGCCGCCTAGCTCGATCCAGCGCCGCCGCCACCGCCTTTGCGCCGCCGCCGCTGGCGCGCCGCCGCTGCCGACTCCTCCTCCACCCGGTCCACCCCCCCATCCGCCTACGCGCCCATCCGCCCCGCCCCATCCGCCCCGTTCGGCCCGCCCCATCCACCTCCGCGCCTGCCACCGCCCCCAGCCCTGGGAGCTCGCCGGCGGCTCCACCTCCGCCCGGTCCAGCCCCCCCTCCACCCACCTCCGGCCCGCCCCATCACCATCGGTATGTGTACGTAGTATATGTATTGTAGCTAGCTAGTATGTATGTGTAGCTAGTATGTATGTGTATTTGTAGTATATGTATATGTAGCTAGCTAGTATATATGTGTAGTATATGTATGTGTAGCTAGCTAGTATGTATGTGTAGCTAGTATGTATGTGTAGTATATATATGTATGTGTAGCTAGTATGTATGTGTATGTGTAGCTAGTATATATATATGTGTAGCTAGTATGTATGTGTAGTATATATATTGTTAGATATATATAGCATGTATTTGTCCCATGTATTTGTTACATATATGTATAGTAGTATGTATATATGTTGTTTCATATATGCATGTGTATAGTAGTAATTTAGGAATTGTGTGTAAATTTTTGGCATGTCTATAGTAGTAATTTAGTAATTTAGTACTTTTTCTTCATGCAGGGGATATGTGTCGAGTCTGAGGGTGGGGTTGTCGACGGCGTAGGTCATTTTGCGGGAGGGTCGAGCATCTACTTCACCTCTCGATCACGCTTCAAGGGTAAAAATCTATTCTCCTATCTTGCAAATACCTAGGGTTATTTTAAAAATCATACCAAGTCTGTCGCCTTACCTAGGCGTCTCTTCCCGGCCGTAAGGGTTACGTGGATAAATATGCATTAGTGGTCTCGCATATTATGAAGCGTAACTCTTACGGCATTTATCGGGACAGCGGGCGGATGCGTAGTTGGGTATGTTTTCCTTGTTCTACTCCAGTCTGAGATAGGATTTCGGCTGCGCCTCCCTGTTGTTCTCCGGATGCACATCCCTCTTGGCTTTTTGCCGAGAAATGTATCGGTAGAGCAGCGGGGAGGTGCTGCCGAAATTCTGTGTCGGATCGGGGTAGAGCAGGGAGAACATACTCAATCTACTGATCCTGCGGTTGATAGGACCCTCTTTACCTATTAGAGAGATAGGTGGATATATTTATGGTGTAAAATATATGTTTGCTAAAATTAACCGAACTAATACCGGATTTATTTATATGACATGATTAATTGAAAGCATTATATATGTCGTTTTTGGTACTGATTAGAGGATGGAGAATCGTGACTGGATGTATGATGGCTATGTCAGTAAGTGGGACTTTACCTTAGAATTGCAAGAAAAGTACGAGGACTTTGTGAACCGAGCATTTGCCGTCCCCAGCAGACCCAGAAGAATTTTCTGCCCCTGTGCAAGATGCAAGAACCTGAATACACATTCGAAGGATGATGTGAGTACTCACCTGCTCAATTACGGGTTCACACCATCCTACAAGACTTGGACATTCCATGGTGAAAAGTTAGCGAAACGTGCTCGGAGAGAGTCACGGCAGGGTCAGCAGCAGAGTCAGCCAAGGGGAGAATTTGATGCTGGTTGTATAGGTGCATAGAAAACTTTGTGAATGATAATGAGACTGAAAGCCCTCATGTAGAGGCGGAGACACCTCAGGAGGCGGAGACAAGTGAGGAGCCGGAGGAAAACACGGCAAAGTACTACGAGATTTTGTTTGCCTCACAGAGACCCCTTCATGCACATACAGATGTTACCCAAGTGGATGCCATAGCTCGCCTTTTGGCCTTCAAGAGCCACAGGAACTTGACCAGAGAGGACTTTGATGATATGCTTGCCGTCGTTGGCAGCATTCTGCCGAAAGGGTACCTCTTGCCGGAGAACTTCTACTATTCGACCAAACTCCTCCGTGACCTTAAGATGTCATATGAGCCGATACACGCTTGTCTGAAGGGATGCATGCTATTCACAAAGGATCATGCTAAGACAAATTATTGTATCCGCTTCAAATCCTCTAGGTACTTTGAGGTCGATCCCAATGGTGATGGTCAGAAGAGGCAGACCGGGGTTGCCCAAAACATTCTTCGGTATCTTCCAATCATACCGAGGCTCCAGCGACTCTTCATGACCGAGGATACTGCCCAGTAGATGCAGTGGGCAGTAGAAGGGAACAGTTACCTCGACAAGATGATACATCCGTCGGATGGTAGTGCATGGAAGAACTTTGTCAAGAAATATCCTGATAAAGCCGGTGACAAGAGGAGCGTAGCAGTTGCCATATCAACCGATGGGTTTAATCCATATGGCATGTCGGCTTCAGTATATAGTTGTTGGCCAGTGTTTGTTATTCCCCTGAACCTCCCCCCTGGCGTCTGCATGAGATCAGAGAACATGTTTGTCTCGATGATAATCCCAGGGCCGAAATACCCGGGTAAGAACATGAATGTGTATCTAGAACCGCTGGTGGATGACTTGCTTCGTGGCTGGGAAGGTCGGGGGATCCGAACATTTGACCCTTCAAACAACGAGCACTTCTATATGTATGTCTGGTACCATACCTCTCTGCATGACCTACCAGCACGTGCGTTGTTCTGCGGCTGGTGTACACATGGGAAGTGGCCTTGCCCAATGTGCATGCAATCTCTGACTTTCTTCTGGCTGTCGAAGGGAGACAAGTATTCTTGCTTTGATGAACATCGACAGTGTCTTGAGCCGAATCATCCATATAGGAGTGACAAAAAGAGGCTCAAGAAAGGCTGTGTTATCCATGATCCAAAGCCACGTCTAAAGACCGGAAAGGAAATCAAGGCTGAGTTAGAAGCTCTCCAGCCAAACTCCGATGGGAATGGTTTCGTGGGATACGGGGATACGCACCAGTGGACCCACATTCCGTGCTTATGGAAGCTCCCTTACTTTGAGGATCTTGATCTCCCGCATAACATTGATGTAATGCACACCGAAAAGAATATCGGTGAGGCCCTTTGGATCACCATAATGCAAACCGAGAAGACGAAAGATAACATCAAGGCTCGAATTGATCAAGAAGCATTGTGCGATAGGCCAAAGTTGAACATGCATCCACCCGGAGCCAAAGGCAGAAAAAGGTGGTCTAAGCCAAAGGCTCCTTTCTGCCCAACAAAGCCCCAAAGAAGGGAGATCTTCCAGTGGATCGCGCAAAGTTTGTTTTTCGCTGATGGTTATGCGGCCAACTGGATGAGGGGTGAGAACATGGAAACGTTGCGAGTACAAGGCCTCAAGAGTAATGACTACCACGTATGGCTTGAGCGGATAATGCCGGTGATGATTCGAGGCTATGTCGATGAGGAGACTTGGCGAGTGCTATCGAGGTTGAGCTTTTTCTTCCACCAGATTTGTGCTAGGGAGTTAGACCGTAAAGTGCTTGAGAAGCTACATGAACAGGAACCCGAGTTGCTTTGCGATCTAGAGATGCTCCTTCCGCCAAGGTTCTTCAATCCGATGCAACATATGATCTTGCATCTTGCGGATGAGGCTTTAAAGGGGGGACCTGTGTGGGCCCGTTGGCAGTTTTTGCCCAAGAGAGAAACAAAGAAGCTTCGTAAGAAAACAGGCAATAAATGCAAGATCGAGGCATCCATAGCCGAGGCTGTACTTAACGAGGAGGTTGCAAACTTCACCACAAAGCACTATGATGCCAACATTCCCACAAAGCACAACCCAGTGTTTCGTTACAATGCCGCCAACCCTGAAGATGTACCCAATCTTAGCATCTTTGTTGGGCTAGGTGGCAAATCAAGTGGCACAAAGAGGTTCGCAATGAAAAAACTTGAGCGGGAGTTGATCCACTCGTATGTCTTGAACACCATGGAAGAAGTGAAGCCGTAAATTGAGTAAGTGATCACCATTTAGTTTTCCGCAAACATTCACTGCTATGTCCGTGCCTAACTCTCCTTTAAATTGTTATAGACGATTCAAGAGTGCACATTGGAAGAATCCAAATAGGGAGCCTAACCGGTCGCCACGCCGCGACCTACATGGCCACCGGCGCCAAGCTCAAGCGACACTCCTGCACACTCGACAACATCCCCGACCTCCTCGAGATTGCCAAACGGTACGCCGAGGAAGACCCAAACCAGGAAACTGATGACGAGTCAGGAGGTCAACGCCGCGCAGGCGGCAACGACGGCGGACGCCAAACCGACCTACGCTACAGCGGCACTCGCCTCACTGGCAAGCGCCGCAGTGACGGGCGAGTCGACTTCGTCGCCAACGCCGGGCACGCACAGCGCGACCCCAAGAGCTTTCGCCGCGACGGTGGCAACTACAAGAACAAGCCAAGGTTCGACCCCGCGTCCCTCCTTAACCAACCATGTGCGTTCCATAGCAGCGAAGGGAAGCCCGCAACGCACACCACCGCCGACTGCCACACCCTCAGGGAAATCGAGAAGGCACGGCAAGCGCGGGAGGACCCCGACAACGACCCGCCAAACGGCGGAAAATTCGGCAAAGTAGCCGGCTCGCTCCACACCTTCACAGGCTTCAACACGAAGCGCGAGAAGAAGGTCATCGCTCGCGCCGTCGCCGTCAACGCGGTGGCCCAAATAGACGTCCCCCAGTTCCTGAACTGGTCGGAGCAGCCCATCACCTGGAGCCGCCAAGACCACTCGCCGCGCATCGAGTACCCAGGACGAGTCGCCTTGGTGGTCAAGCCCAAGGTTGGCGACTACTGGCTCCCCAAGACACTGATGGACGGCGGTAGCTCCATCAACATCCTCTACCTCGACACCTTCAGGCGGCTGCGGCTCCCGCAGTCGATGATCGAGACGACCCACACCACGTTCCACGGCATCGTCCCCGGTCGGAAGGCGTACCCGATCGGCAAGGTCACGCTGCCAGTCACCTTCGGCACACCGGCAAACTTCCGCACCGAGCGGATCGTCTTCGAGCTGGTGCCCTTCGACAGCCCCTACCACTGCGTCTTGGGGCGCCAGGCGTTCGCTAAATTCATGGCAGCGCCCCACTACGCGTACAACGCAATGAAGCTCCCCGGGCCGTGCGGCGTCATCACCATCAACGGCGACCCCGACATGGCCGCCGAGTGCGAGGCCAAAGGAGCCGAGCTCGCCGACGCCGTCATCGCGGCGGAGACTAATCACGCCGATGAGCTCGCCAAGTACGCGAGCGGGGTCAACAATGACGACCCCACAATACTCAAGAAGCCCAACTCAGAGGGCGCAAACACCTCAACCTTTGAGGCCACGACGCACACTCGCACCGTCGAGCTGGTCCCAGGCGACTCCAGCCAGACGGTGACGATCGGGACAGGCATGAGACCAGCATAGGAAGGCGCGCTCAACGAGTTCCTCCGTGAGAACAGGGACATCTTCTCATGGAAACCCTCCGACATGCCCGGTGTCCCTAGGGAACTCGCTGAGCACAAGCTGAACGCCGACCCCAAAGTGCGACCTGTCAAGCAGTCGCTACGGCCCTTCAATGAAGAACGCCGTCGAGCAATCGCCGAGGAAGTGCAGCGTCTACTCGCTGCCGGCTTCATCCGGCCAATCAAGTACTCCAAGTGGCTGGCAAACCCAGTCCTGGTCGAGAAGAAAAACGGGACCTGGAGAATGTGTATCGACTACACAAACTTGAACAGCGCCTGCCCAAAGGAGTAGTTCGTCCTCCCGCGGATCGACCAGATAATCGATTCAACCGCGGGTTCAGAGTCGCTATGTTTCCACGACGCTTACTCTGGGTATAACCAGATCAAAATGGCTGTCGAAGACGAGGAGAAGACGGCGTTCATCACGCCATTCGGAGCCTTCTGCTACACCGCCATGACCTTCGGCCTCAAGAACGCCGGGGCGACCTACCAGCGGTGCATGCAAGAATGCCTCGCGAGCCAAATTGGCCGCAACATCCACGTCTACATCGACGACGTGGTCGTGAAGTCCGCTCGCCAAGGCGACCTACTCGCCAACCTGGCGGAAACTTTCGCCAACCTGCGAAGATACAAGATAAAGCTCAACCCAGGAAAGTGCACCTTCGGTGTACCCTCCGGACAACTACTGGGGTACGTCGTCTCCAAACGAGGGATCGAGGCGAACCCCACAAAGATCGACACGATCGCCCGGCTCGGCAAACCCGAGTGCCTGCGCGACGTCCAGAAGCTGGCCGGGCGAGTAGCGGCTCTCAGTCGCCTCATCCCCCGCCTGGGCGAAAAGGCGATGCCCCTATACCGCCTGATGCGTAAGAACCCCACCTTCCAGTGGGACAAGGAGGCATACGACGCGCTCCGCGACCTCAAAAAGGTGCTACTCGCCGCACCACTACTCGCCGCCCCGCCGACAAAGAACCCATGCTAGTTTACGTCGCGGCGTCCGAGCGCGTCGTCAGCGCCGTGATGGTCGTCGAGCGACCAGAGGAAGGAAAGGAGCGCCCGGTTCAGCGGCCGGTATAATACATCAGCGAGGTCCTCACCGAGTCGCGCCAGCGGTACCCACAGTACCAAAAGCTATTATACGCGGTCTTTAGGGCTCAGAGGCGCCTGCCGCACTACTTCCAGGAGCATCCGATCACGGTCGTCTCCTCAGCACCACTGCAAGACATCATCCGCAATCGCGAGGCGACCGGGCGGGTCGCCAAGTGGGCCGTCGAGATCGGCGTCCACAACATCAAGTACGAGCCACGAAAGGCGATCAAGTCACAGGCACTGGCAGACTTCATCGCCGACTGGGAGGAGGCCCAGTAGCCAGAGAAGCTGCCATACCTCCACTACTGGAGCCTGCACTTCGACGGCTCCAAGAACGCGGACGGTGCAGGCGCAGGGATAGTGTTGACTTCACCAAAGGGCGACAAGCTCCGCTACATCCTCTGCCTCGACTTCACGCCCTGCACCAACAACATGGCTGAATACGAGGCCCTACTCCACGGCATGCGACCGCCAAGGAGATGAACGTCAATCGCCTCCGCTGCTACGGAGATTCCGACCTTGTCGCGGGGCAAGTCAACGGCACCTGCGACGCCGTCTCCCCTACCATGGCGGCGTACCGCCAAGCGGTGGACAAGTTGGGCGGCCACTTCACCGGCTACTCTGTCGAGTGGATCGACAGGCGGAAAAACGAGGAGGCAAACGCCCTCTCTCGCATCGGGTTGGCTCGACTCGCACCACCCGCCGGCGTTTTCCTCGACACGATCTCCAAGCCATCAGTCTCTCCCCCGAGGGAGATCGACATCGGAGTCCCACTCCAACCAGAGGCAGCCTTGGTCGCACTCGTCACCGAGCCAGACGACTGGACCAAGCCCTACATCGCCTACCTGGAAGCCGGCACCCTGCCAGCAGACGAGACAGATGCTCGAATGATCGCTCGTCGATGCAAGTCCTACACCATCATCGACGGCGAGCTCCACAAGCGCAGCTTCACCGGCGTGTTCCAACGCTGCGTCCAACCAGCTGAAGGACGCAAAATCCTCCACGACATTCATTCAGGTGACTGCGGCCACCACGCCGCCGCTCGCTCCCTGGTAGCCAAGGCTATGCGACACGGCCTCTACTGGCCCACCGCACACGCCGACGCTGTCGACATCGTCCAGCGATGCGCCGGGTGCCAGAAGTACGCCAATCAGACGCACGTACCGAGATCGGCGCTAAAAACAATCCCCATCACCTGGCCATTCGCTGTATGGGGCATGGACATGGTAGGCCCCTTCAAGAAGGCCCCCTCTGGCTACACCCACCTGCTAGTCGCCGTCGACAAATTCACGAAATGGGTGGAGGCCAAGCCAGTCCGGAAATGCGACGGGAAGACCGCCACTAAGTTCTTACGCGAGCTCATATATCGCTACGGGTTCCCCAACAGCATCATCACGGACAACGGCACCAACTTCGCCAAGGGAGCCATGGCTGAATTCTGCGAAGAGCACCATATCCGGCTCGACCTCGCGTCAGTCGCCCACCCGGAATCCAACGGCCAGGCGGAACGGGCCAACCAAAGCATCCTCCACGGCCTGAAGCCGCGACTCCAAGTACCACTCGAGCGCACCGCCGGGTGCTGGGTCGAGGAGTTGCCCTCCGTCATCTGGGGGATCCGCACCTCAGTCAACAGATCGACGGGATTCACTCCCTTCTTCATGGTCTACGGTGTCGAAGCAGTCATGCCCACCGACCTCGAACACGACTCGCCGCGAGTCGTCCACTATACGGAGGCTGCAAACGAGCTGGCCCGCCAAGATGGGGTCGACCAGCTCGACAAAGCACGCGACCTCGCTCGGTCACGCACCGCCATCTACCAGCAAGGACTCCGCCGCTACCACAGCCGGCCGGTGAAAGCTCGCACCTTCCAGGAAGGCGACCTGGTGTTACGCCTCATCCAGGACAAGAAGGGCATGCACAAGCTTTCTCCTCCGTGGGAAGGCCCATTCGCTATCGGGCGCGTACTCGGCAACGACGCCTACTACCTCATCGACGTCCGCGGGGACGGCGAACTCGACGTCAAGCGACCATGGAATGTAAACCTCCTCCGGAAGTTCTACTCCTAGAACTCCACACATGTACTCTCCAGTCGCTATGAAATAAAAGAAACGGTTACCGCAAATTGCGCCTACTCTCCATGACTTGTGCCACTCGCACTCGTAAAAACAGCGTTATGCTAAATGCAGAAGTCAACCTTTGGTACAGCGATCGGCACGGCTAAGTAGTGCGGTGTAAGAGCAGTGAATCACTTCAGGTCTTGCATCGTCCACGAATAACGCCAACCCGGAGCCCCACTGGATTCGCCTAGCTCGACTGGTTCTACGAGCCAAGACAACTGCCCTCGCTTCTCACAGCGACCTTGGTCCTCCGCATCCTCGGCATAGCGACTCGAACGGCTAAGTACCACGCTCGGGGACTGAAGACCAGTTCGTCGCGAGTGGTCAGGGAAAACGCCAAGTAAGAGAGCATGCCCAGGACTCGCCACGCGACTGACCCCACGGGCCAGGCAGGAGTGATGCGCTCACACCAACGCGCTAAGTCCTCAACCACCCTCGAGTCGCGCCTAGAACTACCAAGTACCACGCTCGGGGACTCGGCCACCCGACCTCGTTCGCGCACGGGAAAACGGTAAAGTATAGAGCACTCAATGGAGTCACCTAGCGACTGGCTCTTCGAGCTCGGGCGAGTCGACTAAAACATCAAAACACATAACAACAACACATACATCATACACGAGATAAACCCCACAAAAGGGCGGACGCGCTCGGGGACTCGTTCAACACCAATCAAAAGCACACAAACAAATACCAAAATAGACACGACGTCTCATTCAATCGCATATTGCATTGTTTTGTGTTACAAAATATGCCCGCGTGGCAGAACTGCTGCTAACGCTTCAAGGCAAACTACCCTACTCTGCAGGCTTCGATGACAACTCGCCAGCATCCCGGCGATTACGGATGAACGCCATGTACGGGTTTGATGGATACGTCGTCAGTTCACCCGCCATCGCCGCGCGAAAAGGCTGTTCGACCTTGAAGTCACGATGCGGTGGCTCGGGGTCGTTCGGCGCGACAACCGTCTCCTGGTACGGCAGGAGGTCGCCCATTGCCCAGACACGTTCCGAGTACGTGGCGGCACGTTCTTGCAACTTGAGGACCTCGGACAGCTCCACAGCGCCAGTCGACGATGGATACCCACTCGTCACATCGTCAACGTCGAAATCTTCGGGGAAGTGGGCGAGTCCAAGGCTCAGTGATGTCGCCGCTCCACGCCGAAACGCCGACCGCGTCATGAACTCAACGACCGCGGGCGCCTTCTCCAAATATTTCCACACCTCAACGAGGTCGCTGGGAATCACCTCCGTGGGCGATATTTCTTGGAGGTAGGCGCGGATGCACGTCGCCGACAGCGTCGCCGAGTCGACGAGCATGCTTACGCACTGCCTCGCGTCGAGCGAGCTCTCTTCTTCTTCGCTATCAATGATGCGACCTGCGAGAAGAAGGCAATGATGAGTATGACGGACACCACAAAAATCACAACTATTAGAAAGGGAAGATGCACTCACCAAGCAACGGGCGGGCGAGTCCCGTGATGAAGCACTGACGTGTGGTCGTCCTGAAGCCCAGCAATAAGGACTTCCGACACCTTGCGATCCTCCTCTGCGGCCGCAATGGCGGCCTTAGCTCGCCCGTCCGCCAAGCTCGCTTCTTCTCTTGCCTCCCGCAGTTCGCGCTCGAGGTCGGCGATCCGTTGTTCAGCGGCACCCAGAGAAGATCGCACCGCCACCAACTCACCAGCGGGGACAAGCCCCTGGCGAGCTTCCTCTGCCTTCGCAGCAACAGCCTGAAGCCCTTTGTTCGCCTCCTGGACGATGGCCAGCTCCTTCTCCGCGCGCTGTTTCGTGGCCAATCGGTCCGCCGACTCAAGAAATTCCTAAGTGCCCACCCGCTGAAATTCAGCGAGTGCGCACTCGGGGACTGGCGATCAAGAAATTCCTAAGTGCCCACCCGCTAAAATTTAGCGCGTGCGCACTCGGGGACTGGATACGAAAATAAAAGACGAGAAATTATAAGAATCAAGCCGCCGCAAAGCACCGACCTGATCCTCGGGGACTTGATGTACCTGGATGGCTGCGCCAAGCATGCCATGAAGTTGTATCGCGTCCACGGATGCGAGTAACGCTGGCGTGTGCCCACGACGCTGGTCGGCTTCAGCATCGGCGGTCCCCGGAGCGTGGCTCGAGGGCGCAGCCCCACTCGCCGTGGCCGCCTTGGTCACGAAGCGGGGGAAGGTAGCGATAGAGGCACCCGCTCCAAGGGAAGTCGCCTCCGCCGTTCCAGGCAAGGAAGCGCCCTCCTTCGTAGACGCGGCTGTCTCCACCACGGGCCCGGCCGGCGCGGCCGCCGTGTCGTCAGAGATAGTGACGATGTCGTCGCCCTTGGCCTTCTTACTGCCATCCGCTGAGGCGACGACCTCGTCCGCCTTCCTCTTGCGGGAAGGATCCTCCTCGCTAGCGGCGGAGGGCACCTTGGCCACGGTCGGATGGCCCATCCTTTTCACTCCGGTCCTGCGCATTAATCGAATCAACAAAGACAATTGAAATAGTTATGGAAAATAAGGAGGGGTGAGCGCACTCACTTGGCGACTGGGATGAAACGTAGCCCCGTACGAAGGCCGGCCGGTTTTTCCAGTTCAGGGCCCAGTCGGCGACTGAGCCCCAGTTCCAGGACGTCGCGTGCCCAAGACACGGACGGCTTCTTCGTCGTTGAGGCCGCAGCTGGCGCCTCTGGGACATCCTCGACGGGAGCTTCCTCGCGAGTTGGAGCCGCTACAGCCGGAGCCTCCTTGCGGGGTGAAGCCGCCGCAGCCGGAGCCTCCCCCAGCCCAGAGACTGGGGCGAATGGCGGAGGCATTAAGGCCAGCGGCACTTCCACGGTCGCCGTGTCCAGCGCGGTTGTCGCTGGTGGCGCGCCGGCACCAGCTGGGCTGGGAGCATCGGAGCTGCTCGCCGAGTGCGGCGGTGAGGCCGTCCTCGACGGCTTCGTTTTCTTCTTCGGGGGGGCCCTCGCCTCCCTCTCCTTCTTCTTCTTCTTCTTCGATGGAGTGGCTTGATGGCGCGAGGTGGTCTCTGGGAGCTCGTCGTCGTCATCATGACGCTCGAGGCTTCTGCTCGCCTCGATCTCGGGCTGACGTTGCCCGCGGGTCTTTCGGACCAGCGGGGCGACCTCCTCTTCGGACTCGTCCTCGTTGCCCCTCGCGGGTGGCGATTCGCCTATGTCATGGGCGGATGGGCCCGGGCTCTCATCATCCGAAGGTGGGAGCCACCCTTCCACCACTTGGAATAGCTGCGATGAATACAAAACAGAATCAGAATTACCGCGACTGCATACACTGCGACTGCAAACAAGGTAAAGAAATTACCGTTGGAGCCGGACGCTTCGCGGTGTAGGGGGCGACCCCAGCCTGCGCATCCAGGTACACCGCCTGGGTGATCTTCTTCAACGCTGGGAGATAATCCTCCAGCTTCCACTCGTCGAGGCAGGCCTTCGTCGAGTCTCCCCGGCCCGTGTACTGGTACATATAGTGGTCGCGTTGGGCGAGTGGAACGAGCCGTCGCCCAAGCCAGCAATTGTACAAGTTTATCGTCTGAAGGCCCTTCTTTTTTAGACCACGGATGGTCTGGAGCATATCGTCAACGACCATCCACTGGTCGTCGGGGAGCTTTCCGACTTGGAGATGGCGCGGCTCGGAACGATTGGCCGAGTACTGCGGGATCGCCACCTGTTCCTCCGGGGTCGCCTCGGCCACGTAGAACCACGACTTCTTCCAGTCGCTCGCTGCCTTCGCGGGTAGCATCAGATCAAAGAAAGAAGCTTTGGACTTGAGCTGGAACGTCAAGCCGCCCGTGGCTAGCATTGGGCCGCCTGCCTTCTCGCGGCTGATCCGTCCGTGGAACAGATCTTGCCACAAGGGGAAGTAGGGCCGGCAGCCCAAGTAGCATTCGCAGAACGCCACGAAGATGGCGAGCTGCTCGATGCTGTGGGGACCCAGATCTGAAGGCTGGATCCCATAGTAGGCGCAAAAGCGCCGGAAGAACAAAGACGTGGGAAACCCTAGCCCCCGCTCGAGATGACTGGTGAAACAGACGAATTCCCTCTCTCGCGGGTTTGGGGTCGTTTCTCCGGCTGCGGGGATATGCCAACAGCCGGCTCGCAGGATCCCGGCCTCCTCGAAAGAGGCCAGCTGCGCCCTCGTGCACTTGGACCTACCCCATGGTTCGGTGGAAAGGGCCATGGCCGAGAGGTTGGTTGGAGATCGGAGGATTTCGGGTCGACTGGATCGCGGAGCGAGGGAAGGAAAATGCGTGCACTCGAAAGAAGTGGTGAGCAGTTGACTCTACGATTGCCTGCCATTCCTCTTATATAGAGGGAGTTACCCGCCAATTCAGGAGGCCGTTACCGCGCGATGATTACGCCAAAAGTTACCGTTGGATTACCCCAACGGCTAGTTTGACCGCGCCTGATGGTCCAACTCCAGCCACTCGGCTCGCCAAGTCAATCACTATGGCCGCGTCTCGCCGACTCGACTCGCCGAAGCCGCGACTTGGTTCGCCATTTCCTCCTTTATACAGGAGCCCGTCGACGATTCGACTGGATGCCTACTCTGAAGCCGTATACTCCGACTGCCAGCAGCCACTTACGCCTAATCGACGACGGCCTCGGGGACTACTAATGGGGATATGCCTACTAGGGTATACCCAGCAGGACGTTTCCGACTGGCCCGTAAGCTGGCGAGTGGGCCTGCAGAACGGCGAGTGGATTGAAGCCCAGCAAGGTACCGAGCGACTGGAAGCTGGAGGCCCGGGCGAGTAGATAGGCCCAGTCGGACTAGGTAAAACGACTACTGAAGTTGTAACCGAATCGGTTGAGATATGTAAACCCTAGGGGAGGTGAGCCTATATAAACCTCCCTATAGGGTGAGTAGAGATACGTTCCCTGATACACCCAAGCGACTCGCCGCCTAGCCGCCGAGCTCGCCCATTGTAACACCTCCATAATACAATCTAGCAGGAGTAGGTCTTTACCCTCCGGGGGGCCGAACCTGGGTAAAACCCTGTGTCTTTGCCCTCATCTCGCACCGCAGATGGCTGGCCGCCCTTGCCCCTCGTTCTACTACTCGCTGCCAATTGCAGCATCTGCCGTGACCATTCCCACGACAAGGGTGGTGGTTTCGGTTTCGTCAGCTGGTTCTGTGGTTTGGTACTATTCGAGCCAACTTGCTGTGCTACACTTCTTGTGATAAACTTCTTATGCTAAACTTCTCGTTCTAACTTGTAGGCAAGAACTGACAAAGAGATGCAACCCGAGCTAAGAAATATTTCCAGGGGCTTTAACCATTCAGTCGACACGTTCAATGCTTATGACGTGAATGGGTATCGCTTTCATACCCATGAATACACAACTAGCCGGCCCAACCGGAAGACAACAAATAGCGGGGTCTTTTGTGAAGGCTCAGATGGCCTCCAGTACTATGGAAGAGTCGATGGTATATATGAGCTGAATTACGGTTTTGGCAAAGGGCTAAATCCCGTTGTATTCAAATGCCATTGGTTTGACCCACATAAGGTGAAACACGATCCTGAAATTGGACTGGTCGAAGTTAGGAGAAACTCCGTTTATGCGGGAGATGATGTTTACATTTTGGCTACTCAGGCCTTCCAAGTATTCTATCTTTCGTACCCATGCCAAAACCCGACAAAACATCTACAGGACTGGGATGTTGTGATGACGGTACCGACATGCAATAGGCCGCCCTTGCCAAACAAGGATGATTACCGCCACCTATACCCCTCAGCAAATGATGGCGAGTTTTATCAGGAAGAAGGGCTCCCCGGGCAATTCACTATCGACTTGTCCGCCGATGGTGACATGGTCGTAGATGATGAGCAAGAAGAATCTGAGGAGGAAGACACTGCGCAAGATGAAGCTGAGGAGGTTCAAAACCAACAATATGTGAGTTTGCTCGAGGCGTTCCATGCAGGCCTTGACGTCAACGATCCACAGGGACCACCTCCAGGTTTCGTGGATGATTATTGGTGGCCGGAAAATGATAGCGATGACGAAACCTCTCGTCCAATTCATAATCCCAACTCAGGCTTCTGATCCATGCATGTAGTAGTAATAATCTTTGTAGTAGTGTTTGCTATGTAATCCCGCCGGGCTATGTAATAAAATTTCTTTCCTTTTGTCTTTGTATTTGTAAGAACTCTATTCTATGTAATAAAATTTCTTTCCTTTTGTCTTTGTATTTGTAAGAACTCTATTCTATGTAATAAAATTTCTTTCCTTTTGTCTTTGTATTTGTAAGAACTCGTATCCCCAAATTCGAGAGAGGACAAGTATTTTCGAGATTCATATAGCATGGGGATGTGACGGTGGCAAGCCCAGGAAAGGATTCTCGATCCACGACAATGATTCCTTTTGAGGAGTCGTTGCCGTGGACACCGAATCCTTTCCTTGGCTTGCCGCGTCTCATACCCATGCTATATGGATCATGGAAGTATTTCTCTTCTTTCGTCTTTGCCGATACGAATATAGATTAGCTAGCGTGACTTAAATGGAATAGATTAGATAGCCCTAAAGTCGAAAGGAAAGACATTACTTCACTATTCATATAGCATGGGCGACATTGTTATATGAATCGTGAAATGGTTTCTTTCCTTTCGTCTTTGGAGAAACACAAGAAAGGATTCATCTCGTATCCCCAAAGTCGAGAGAGGACAGGTATTTTCGAGATTCATATAGCATGGGGATGTGATGGTGGCAAGCCCAGGAAAGGATTCTCGATCCACGACAACGATTCCTTTCGAGGAGTCGTTGCCGTGGAGACCGAATCCTTTCCTTGGCTTGCCGCGTCTCATACCCATGCTATATGGATCATGGAAGTATTTCTCTTCTTTTGTCTTTGCCGATACAAATATAGTGTCTGTTTAAAACATGAGTATTATTGTACTGTTATGAATCTTGTGTCACTGATGTGTACTAATAAACTACTCTTTTCACTCTGTTTTGCAGGTGATTCAAAGATGCCGGGGGGAAAGGGAGTTACAAGAAAGCTGAAAAGCTTGACAAAACTTGTGACTGGTGGTTCAAAAGATGTCAGGGGGCGTGGGAGGCGTGCGAGGACTCCTAGTCCCCCTCCGGTCTTCGAGGAGGACGAGCAGGAGCAGGAGCAGGAGCAGGAGCAGGAGCAGGAGGGGGAGGACGAGGAGGAGGAGGAGGAGCCAGTTCAGCATCAGGAGGATGAGGGGACGCACTCGGATTCTGACGAGGAGGAGCAGGAGCAGCAACAGGAGGAGGAGGATGAGGGGTCGGGGTCTTTACCCTACGAGGTTGACACGTCCTTGAGGTGGGCGCCTCCGGAGGATGAGACGCAGTACCTTGAGGAGTACGCTCTCATGGACCCGAGCCTGGTGCCGCGGGAGAAGTCTCCATATCGGCGTGGGGTTTCGAGACTCCCCGACCTACCTTATCCCTATGCGGACAAGGTACTCGTGCCCGTTGGGTCGAGGTACATGATTTGACCCTAAACCATAAATTGTAATTTTTATCACATACTGACCTTGTCTTTTCATTTTGCAGTGCCTTTCTATATGAGGATGGGATCAAGCCATATCGTGGCTACTCAAGCATCCTTGGAGCCTTGGTTAGAAAGTATTTTCCTGGGATTGTCACTCTCCCAAATGGTTCAAAGGATGTGGCTTGGACTTGGAAGCATTACCACTATGCCGAAGATACCAAAAAAAAGTACACCACCATCGCGGAGAAGGTTCAGGTTTTGTTCTGGGTAAGTTTGTTTCGCTTGTCATAATTCAATCGCCTTGAGGATTAAATATACTTGAACTCGTGGCTTTGACCCCCCTTTTTTCCCTATGTGCATACTTGTAGAAGTTCTTCAACATGGACAGGACGCGCAAAAGGGAGTGTTTGATGATTGTTCACGAGCTTGCCAAGAGGAAGGTGCAAGACATGCACTACGAGGCACGCGTGAACTGCGTTCGCAACTGGTTCGGCGATCGCAAGATTTGGATGAACAAGAGCCAAGCCCGGGAGATGCTCTTCAAGCCGTAGTAGTACCTGCAGGTAGTTGCATTTTTGTTTTATTTATTTCATGACCTTCTTCTATTTTCTATTGTACTAATATGTGTGTCTTGTGGATGTAGAACCCTCCTCAGTTCGTGGGTAATGACGAGCGGTGCTTCACGGCAATGGTAGCGTGGTGGACACACCCAATTACCTCCAAAAACACGCCGATGCAAAGAAGCGGCGAGAGGAGATGGGGGTGGATCACACCGCCAAGGCAGCATCCCCCTCACCCTTCTTTGGCAAAAAGAGGTGAGAAAATGATTTATTTGTTCTTGCTTGTAATTTTATTCTTTACTTCGCCCTTTGGAGTCCCCCTTCACTTAACTTCATGCTCTTTTGTGCAGAAAATAAAGAGAGGTCAAGAGCCGTCTGTGTTTGCTGTTTGGAAGAAGACACGCACGTTGGAAGAGCCTAGGAACAGGAGCCTATGGATGAACGAGGGAGCCAGGCTCCAGGGTGAGAAGTACCCTGAGAAGTACAAGGAGGTGCATGGAGAAGATTCTAACCCTGAGATCACCCCCTTCGACCCCGAGGTCGCCGTGCTGGCGGGAGAAGTCCAGAAGAATGGTCGCTTATGGATCGGTCACGGGTCCGTCGCCCCTAAGACCATCCCATCTATGCGCCAGGTCCGGCGTGGTAGGACGAGCGACCAGCCTGCTATAGAGACCCGCCCACAGCCTTCGGTTGTAGCTCTCGAGCAGTTACGGGTATGTTCTTCCTCGGTCATCTATGTTTTACTACATGTTTTGTGTTGCAATGTTTATCTAATCGTGGCGACACGACGTAGGAGGAGATGGCCGCTGATAGGGCACGCAGAGAGGCGGCCGAGCAGCGGCAGCAGCAGCTGGAGCAGCAGATGGCCCATCAGCAGGGGTTGCTAGAGCAACAGGGGCAGATGATGCGGTGGATGACACAGCAAATGCTCATCAATTCTCAACCAAGGACTCTTCCCACTCCTCCTTTTTCCTTCTCATGGGTAAGTGATCAAGTGTCTTATTGTCCAATGCTCGCAATTTTCAATCTTGCCTTATTGTCTAATGCTCACAATTTCCAATGCTGCTGATGGACGATGCGATGCCGTCGCTTGGTGTGTCCGCGGGTGGATCAAACAACCAGGCGTCGCCGTCTTTCACAGTCAACAATCCGTCGGTCGTCCGGAGGCTGAATCGGAGTCCTCTAGGTTTGTTTTCTTATACTTGTCAAATTTAGCCATGCCATCGCATTTGTAGAAATTTTAGCCATGATATGACACTTGTAGAAATTTTAGCCTTGGCATGATACTTATAGAAAATTTAGCAATTCCATGACACTTGTAGGAAATTTAGCCTTGCCATGATACTTATAGAAAATTTAGCAATTCCATGACACTTGTAGATAATTCTATGCCATTGTCAAAATTTTAGCCATGCTATGACACTTGTAAAATTTTAGCCTTGCCATGACACTTATAGAAATTCTAGCCTTGCCATGGGACTTGTAGATATTCGTAATTTTACTTGTCATATTGATGTAATTTTCCATGAGACTCGTCAAAATCCCATGTTATTGCCATTTCCATCAACTTGCCTAGAAACTTGTACATATTGATGATTTTACTTGTCATATTTATGTACTTGTCTTCAACTTGTAGGATCTCACGATGGAGCATGAGCTTGTGGAGCACTCGGATTTGATGGTCTTGTGGGTGGCAAGAATAAACTTGTAATATTGTATAGTTTAGGGATTGTGCAGTTGTTGGTTATGCACTTGTGTAATAAACTTGGTCTTGTGTGATATTTGGTAGTGTTTGTGATGATATTATGATCATACTTGTGATATTTTGATGTTGGCGATGCATTTTGGTGTTGGTGATGCTTATATTATTGTTGTTCGATGCAATTTGGTGTTGCTGATGATCTGTATGATCATATATATATATTCTATGTTTTGAATTGCAGGAAATGAATGGAAACAAATTTTTTTTGAAAAAACAGGGCTGCTTTGCCGTGTGTATAAATGGTCACTTTGTCTTGTGTATACACACGGCAAAGAAGCCACGTGTAGCCCACCTGTGTGCTGCTGAGGTTATACACAGGGTCTTTGCCGTGTGCGCTATGCCAATGGCACACGGCAAAGGATGAACTTTGCCGTGTGTCACCACTGAGAGGCACACGGCAAAGGGAAAGACACAACAAAGGGAAACACACACGGCAAACCATGAGCACACGGCAAAAACAAAAGCACACGGCAAAGAACACACACGGTGAAGGAGAGACACATGGCAAAGGTAGGACACACGGCAAAGATCAAAGGCACACGGCAAAGGTCATACACGGCACCGATCTGTTGGCTCCGTTAGATGGACGGAACCGTCAACTACTTTAGTGTGCCGTGTGTGACCAGAAAACACACGGCAAAGGGTTTGCCGTGTTCCGGGCGTCAAGACACACGGCAAAGGCTCTTTGCCGTCCCGATCGTTGTCGTGATGCTTTTGCCGCGTGTAAGCACATGGCAAAGGGTTTGCCGTGTTTCGGGGGGCCTTTGCCGTGTGGGTACATCCACACGGCAAAGAACCTTTCTCCCGTAGTGACGCACGCACGCACGCTGACATGGTTGTCCCTACGGGTGCGTAACCTCAGCATACCTAGTCCAGCCCAAGGAAGGCCCACGGCGGATATACACCGGCCCATGAAGACTTCCGGGTGGCCCAGGCCCATGATGCCTTCGGATCCTTGGAGAACAAGACTAGAGTAGATAGGAAATTCAAAGGGGTAAACCCTAGAACCTGTATTCGACTACGACTATGCCCGGGACCTGCCTAAGTCTATATAAAGGCCAGGAGGGAACGACCAAGATCTCTCGACTCATACTTTCGCATACGCACCTCCACGCCAGATCGAATCTGCGCACCCCTGTAACCTTCGGTTCCGCCGTAATCAAGAGCAGACAAGCAGGAGTAGGGTTTTCCCTCCGGGGGCCTGAACCTGGGTAAATATCGTGTCCCCTGGTTGCTTGTCTGTTAACCGTTCCACGATCTCCAGCATCCCCATCTTCTCCAAAACCCAAGTCCATAACAATGGTCATTGACGAGTCGAAACCTCCTTAATTGGCGCCGTCTGTGGGAAACGGGGCTGCTGATTGTGCGATCGTGACGGTCCCAACCCGATCAATCTACAACTCTGCGGCGACGGAGAGCCACCTCCTCTTCGGCGCTTTCGACTTCACCGCCCACTCGCCGGCCACCATGAAGGACTTCGAGCCCGTAGGCAACGGACTCGAAATCCTGTTCGGGAGCTTCTGCTTCCAGGTGGGGCAAACTGGCACCCTCCGCCTCCCTGAACGGGTGCCCCTACCATCAATCAGGCCCGCTTCGTGGGCCCCACACCCCGTGCTACGCACAACATCATCAGCAGATGATTCCTATGACAGCAGCAGCTGCAACTCCGATCTGTGCGATTCGCCATCGGATGCAGGGACCTATGATTCTGGATCTGAAAGCTGCGGCAGCAGCAGACCGATCTACAAGCGCTACCTATGCGCCGCAGTCATCCAGGAGCAGCAAACGCTTAACCCGCCGCCCAACACGAACCCCAACCCGCAGGACAGAAACGGCGGAAACGGCGGGAACAGAAGAAGCCAGTCCCCCCCCCACCCGAAGGGGAAAACAACGGCCACGTCATCCAACTTAGCAAAGAAGGATGGGTCTAGGCACGCCGCGCCGTAGCATGCGACATAGTTCTGCCTGTAGACTCCCCACGTGAACTACTGATGCCATACCACTACCTCCTCATCGAGGAGCATAAGAAGCAAGTCAAGATGCAGGAAACACTTGACAAACGCAAGCAAGCAGCCTCTCAGTCCAGCGCGCGACGAGCTGCGCTCTCCGCCATGGCCCCCGTCTCTAGCACGAACGGAAACCAGGGAAACAAGCACCGCTCGCGGGTGGAGAACATGGATCCCAAGGAGCGCCGTGATGTGACCCGAACTCTCCACACATCGTTCATGGAGATGGATGCCGATGGCAACATCATCCCGAAGACACCGCAAGCTGCGATCATGGCAGCCACTGCGTATCTCGCGGCCCACCAACCTCCGGAAGGGGACCCGGAAAGAGCCATGCATAAGTCCGCACTCACCGGACTCGGACTTGTCGGAGCTGCGCTCCACGAGGACGCTCCTACGGAGCCAAAGAAGAAAGCTCCGGCCAGGCGCGACCGGAGCCCCACCCCTTCATCCGAAGAGGAAGAGGAACACGACCTTCCTTGAAGGAAGAAGAGCTCGCGTCGATAATAAACGCGACTACGACGCCAGAGACGCACTTACACAGCGCAAAATCGACAAAGCACGAGCCAAACATGCATGCTCGTCTGAATCCGAGATGGACAAAGACGAAGGAGAACTCTGCGGAGCTCGATGCTTCAGTAGACCTGTTCGGCGAACACAGATGCCACGCAATTTCAAGCTTCCTTCGGATACTCCGAAGTTCAACGGCACGCAAGATCCAAAAGCCTGGCTCAGTGACCATCTGTCATCCATCAACCTGCACGGCGGTAACAAAGAAACCGCCATGCAATGCCTTCAGCTGCAGCTGACAGGCGCGGCGCGGGTCTGGCTCAGCAGCCTATCATCAGGGTCCATCCGAAACTGGGAGGAGCTAGCTTACAGCTTCATCCAAAATTTCAAGGGCACCAGCAAGAGGCCCGCCTCAATCGAAGAGTTGCGAGCATGCACTCGGAAAACAGGCGAATCTATTAGCTCGTACATACTACGCTGGTCTAACACCAAGAACTCCACAGCACACATCTCCGAAGAGAGGGCCATCGACGCCTTCAGGGACAACGTCAAACGCCCAGAATTCAAGGAGGAACTCAGGCGCGTCAAGCCCAAAACACTCGACCACCTCATGGACATCGCCAACAGGTGGGCCAACGGCGAAGATTGCATTCACCGAGCACAATCAGATGAAGAGGACGACTACGGACGAAGACGGGAACGCCGTAGAAAGAGGAGATCGCGCGTCTACGAGGACCGCTACGGACCCAACATGGTTGCGGCTGGCTACACCGAATGTTGCAACGACAACAACCTCAACAGCGGAGGATACCGCGGAGAAAACTTTCGTGATGGAGGACACCCAGCGCAGTTGTGGCAATGCCGTGACCGCGATAACGGACCCTCAGCGTACGAAAAGCTTTCGGGACCATGCACCATCCACTTCTACATTGACAAGCAGGATGGCAAAAAGAAGGCGAGCCACATGCTCAAGGACTGCCGCGAGTTCCAGAAGCTCAACGAAAGCATGGTGCAAATGAGGCAACAAGCCCCAATCCCTGCATTCGGAAACGCACCTGCACAAGGCGAAATAGCACATGGAGCTCCTCCACCGCCGCCTACCGGAGGCCCGAACCAACCAGTCGCACCCGCACAGAACAACGCTGGGAACGGGTACCCCCCACCGAAAGGAGCACTAATGATGATCCAGAAGGGACGCCCCACGAATAGGGTGCAGAAGAAAATCACCCGACAAATCAACCTGGCCGTGGCAACCCCACCTGCCATCCCTGAGTACCTCAGCGGATCAGAGTCTTGCATCACATTCACTCGTGTGGATCACCCTTTCCAGATCCCTCGCCCAGGTCATGCTGCCCTGGTGCTGGAGGCGCAGATCGGAGGTTTCGAGATGAGTCGCGTCTTCATGGACGGCGGCATCAACCTAATGTTCGCAAGCACTCTAGCGCAATGCGGATCCCGCAATGCAGCCTGGAACAGTCAGACACAACGTTCCACGGCATCGTTCAGCGAAGGGCATATTCCCCCTGGGCAAAATAGGACTCGACGTCATCTTCGGGAAGCCAGACAACTTCCGGCAGGAGCGACTCGAATTTGAAGTGGTGGACTGGCCATCACAATACCACGCCATACTTGGGCGTGTATCATTCGCAAGGTTCCTGGCTGTCCCACACTACGCATACCTTCTACTCAAGATGCCAGGGCCGAAGGGCGTCATCACAGTCCACGGGAGCTTCACTCGATCGGACCAGTGCGACAGGGATTTCAACAAAATCTCCCAGTCTTCCGGCATGCAAGACGAACTCGTAAGGCTCCGTGAGGTGACGGACAATGGGGCACCCCCAGTCACAAGGCAAAACGCACCCGATATGTCTTTCGACTCCACCGTCAACACAAAGAAGGTGCAGGTCCATCCGACGGATGCCTCCAAGACGGCGCTGATCGCCAACGACCTCAGCCCCACATAAGAAGGCACGCTCGTCGAATTCCTCCGTGAGCGCTGCAAAATCTTCACCTGGTGTCCTGCGGACATGCCAGGAGTTCCTAGGGAATTCGCCGAGCATGCACTCAATGTCTTTCCAGACACCAAGCCAGTCAAGCAGTCCATCCGGAGACTGTCCGAGCCGCGAGCCAAAGCCATCGGCAAGGAAATCAATAGACTACTCACTGCAGACTTCATCAGGGAAATCAAGGAAAGCGAGTGGCTTGCAAATACAGTGATGGTCCCAAAGAAGGACACGGACATCCTGCGGATGTGCGTGGACTTCACGTCACTAAACAAGCATTGCCCAAAGGACCACTTCCCTCTTCCTCGGATCGATCAGATCATTGATTCGACCGCAGGATGTGAGAAACTCTCCTTCCTCGATGCTTACTCAGGCTATAACCAGATTCGACTCAAGGTCGAAGATCAGGAGAAAACGGCGTTTATCACACCGTTTGGAGTATTCTGCTGCAACACAACGCCTTTCGGGCTAAATAACGCAGGTGCGACGTACCAGCGATGCATGCAGGCCTGCCTCAAGGACCAGATCGGTCGCAACGTCCAAGTCTACGTTGACGACATAGTCATAAAAACCAGGGAGGCAAGGACACTTATCGACGATCTCCGCGAGACGTTCGACAACCTCGATCACTATAGGATCAAGATCAACCCCGAAAAATGCGCCTTCGGCGTCCCATCAGGTCAGCTGCTTGGGTACTTCATCTCTCAGCGAGGGATCGAGGCGAACCCGAAGAAAATCAGAGCCATCATGGCGATGGAGAAGCCGAAAAACCACAAAGGCGTCCAGCAGCTCGCAGGACGAATAGCGGCGCTAAGCAGATTCATCAGCCGCATGGGCGAGAAGGCCATGCCATTCTACCATCTGCTACGCAAGGCAGACAAGTTTGAGTGGACGCCAGAAGCCAACGATGCATTCGAAAGCCTCAAGCGACTCCTCTCCACCTCGCCCGTCTTGGTCACGCCAAAGGAGCGCGAGCCTCTGCTGCTATACATAGCAGCCACACACCAAGTGGTCAGCACCATGCTCGTGGTCGAACGACCCGAAGAAGGCAAGACCCACGGGGTCCAGCGCCCAATCTACTACCTCAGCGAGGTACTGACACCAACAAAGCAGAGGTACCCTCACTACCAGAAGCTCGCCTACGGCGTGTTCATGACGGCTCGACGGCTGAGCCATTACTTCCAGGAGCACTAGGTGATGGTCGTCAACGAGGCACCCCTGAACAGCATCCTGAATAATCCAGAGGCCACAGGATGCGTGGCCCTGTGTGGCATCGAGCTGTCACCCTTGGACATCGTCTATGAGAAGCGACTCTCAATCAAATCTCAAGTCCTTCTGGACTTCCTGGTACATTGGATGGAGCTGCAACTGCCAGACACCCCAGATATGTCACAATCATGGACGATGCACTTCGACGGCTCCAAGCGAGAAGCTGGAGCAGGAGCGGGGGTCATACTGACCTCCCCACAAGGCGACACGATGAAGTACGTCCTTCGGATGAAATTCCGAGCTTCTAATAATGAGGCCGAATACGAAGCCTTCATCCACGGCATGAGGATGGCAAAGATATGCGGCGCATCGCTCCTGGTCATCTACTGTGACTCCAACCTCGTCGTCCAGCAGACGATGAATGAGTGCAACGCATGACATGGTTATACCCTACGGGTACGTGACTTTAGCATACCTGGTCCAGCCCAAGGAAGTCCCACAGCAGATATACGCTGGCCCATGAAGATTTTTGGGTGGCCAAGGCCCATGACGCCTTCGGATCCTTGGAGAGCAAGACTAGCATAGATAGGAAATTCAAAGGGGTAAAACCCTAGAACCTGTAACCGACTACGACTATGCCGCCTAAGTCTATATAAAGTCTAGGAGGGCACGTCCTAGATCTCTCAACTCATACTTCCGCACACACCTCCACGCCAGATCGAATCTGCGCACCCTGTAACCTTCGGTCCCGCCGTAATCAAGAGCAGACAAGCAGGAGTAGGGTTTTCCCTCCGGGGACCTGAACCTGGGTAAATCTCGTGTCCCCAGGTTGCTTGTCTGTTAACCGTGCCACGATCTCCATCATCCCCATCTTCTCCAAAACCCAAGTCCATAACAATGGGCATTGGCGAGATTAAACCTCGTCAATTAGCGCCGTCTGTGGGAATCGGGGCTGCTGATTGTGCGATCGTGACGGTCCCGACCCGATCGATCTACAACTCCGCGGCGACGGAGAATCACCTCCTCTTCGGCACTTTCGACTTCACCGCCCACTCGCCGGCCACCATGAAGGATTTCGAGCCCGTAGGCGACGGACTTGAAATTTTGTTCGGGAGCTTCTGCTTCCAGGTGGGACAAACTGGCACACTCCGCCTTCCTGAGCGGGTGCCCGTGCCATCGATCAGGCCCGCCTCGTGGGCTCCACACCCCGTGCTACGCACATCACCATCGACAGATGAGTTCTACAACAGCAGCTGCTGCAACTCTCATCGGTGCGATCCGCCTTCGGATGAAGGAACCTACGGTTTCGGATCTGAAAGTTGCGGTAGCAGCGAACCGATCTACGAGCGCTACCAATGCGCCACAGTCATCCAGGAGCAACAAACGCCTAACCCGCCGCCCAACACGAACCCGAACCCGCAGGATAGAAACGGCAGAAACGGCGGGAACAGAAGACATGATCGCGTACCGCGCGCTCTACAACGCACTCGAATGATAATTCGACGGCTGCGAGCTTCGGCACGTTGGAAGAGAAAGCAACGAGGAAGCCGACAGACTCGCCAACATCGGCTCCACCTGCGCAAAGGTGCCACCAGGTGTGTTCCTCGAACAGATCTGTGTGCCATCCATCAAGCGGAAATTCCCCAAGGGATCACCCGAAGAAGCAAAACATTCGGGGACTACGCTGCCCGAAGGACAGGAAGGACCCGAGAAACTGGACACAGAGGTCGCCATGGTAAACCTAATGCAGGTCATGGCAGTCGAAGAAACTTGGACGCGACCATACCTCCAGTTCTTGTTAAATGGAGAACTGCCTGACAGCCCGACAGATGCCCGGCGCATATCTCGTCGGTCAAAAGCCTTCACCACCATCAATGGCTAGCTGTACAAACGCAGTATTACGGGTGTACTACAAAGGTGCGTCACCATCGGCGACGGTAAAGCCATCCTCCAAGACATCCACGAGGGCATCTGCGGCCATCATGCAGGTAGCCGCTCCCTAGTCGCCAAAGCTCTACGGGCCGGATTCTACTGGCCAACGGCCATGAGCGATGCAAAGGACATCGTCCGAAGCTGCAATGGATGCCAACGGTTCGCCGACAAACCTCACGCACCCGAGTCAGAGCTCAGACCCATACCTATAGCTTGGCCTTTTGCTCAATGGGGCCTCGACATGATCGGCAAACTGCCAAAGTCCTCGAAAGGGGGACACGTTTACCTCCTGGTCGCAGTCGACAAATTCACCAAGTGGATCGAGGCCATGCCCGTCACCAACCAAAAGGGAAAAACTGCCGTCAAGTTCTTCGAGTCCATTGTCTACAGGTTCGGCGTACCGCATAGCATCATCACCGACAATGGATCAAACTTTATCTCCAAGGAATTCCAGGACTTCTGCGAAGGACTTGGGATCAACATCACGTACGCCTCAGTGGCACACCCGCAAACGAATGGGCAAGTGGAAAAGTCCAACGGCCTAATCGGCGTGGGCATCAAGAAGCGCCTCATGAGTCCACTCGAACGGAAAGCAGGAGCCTGGACGAAAGAGCTACCATCCGTCCTATGGAGCTTACGGACCACGCCAAACAGCTCCACAGGCTACACACCGTTCTTCATGGTACACGGAGCTGAGGCCGTGCTACCAGCCGAAGTACGCCACCAGGCCCCCCGGGTCGTCGCTTACAGTGAAGCCGAATCCACGGCTGCACTCGAAGATGCCGTCGATACACTCGACGAAGCAAGAGACATAGCAGCAGCTCGATCAGCGGTGTACCAGCAGAGTCTCCGCAACTACCACAGCCGCCGGCTTCGCCCCATGTCCTTTGTCGAAGGAGACCTCGTCTTGCGACTCAAGCAAGAGCAACCGACAAAATTCGAGTCATCATGGGAAGGACCCTACGTCATCACCGAAGTCATCCCAGGTGGCGCCTATCGCCTCAAGCACGTGGAGTCTGGAGTCGCATACTCCAACCCATGGAACATCTCACACTTGCAACGATTCTATCCCTAGCTACTACCCCCTTTACTTTCAATAAGGCTTTCAGCCAAGGCTATTCAGCCGAACAATGTACTTCCTCCATTACGATATAAATAAAGCTAAGTGTCTCGCCCCAAACTCCAGTTCATTATTTACAACTTTACTTTATGCTACAAACGCACTCAGGGGCTCCCCCCCCCCACCTCACGATTTCATCAACTGAGGATCACGCGTGTGCACCTGAGTAGCTGACAACGTCAGGCAAACGAAAAGGACACGTACTCAAACAAAGCACTGCGTGCTCACAACAAATAAACCTTTACAACAAAGGGCACGACACGCCCAGCCAAAATATACAAATTTTACATTTATCTCTTTTACAGGTACTACCTATTCTGAAGAATAACCTGAGCACGCTCTACGACCTGTTCGGCATACTGCCTTACAGCTGCGTAATGTGGACGTATGTCCCACTCATCACCATCCGGTCGAGGAGGTGGCCCAGCTGCCACAGCAGCCAAATGTACATCAGGACGGTGCAGCCTCACAAGAGACAAAGCAGCCTTCACTCCTGCGACGAGCTGTTGCCGCACCAACTCCTTGACATTGCTCACGTTCCAAAACTTCGACAGAAGACCCGCAAGGCTTGTCGGTACGGCATACAAAGGAAACATGATGTGCAGCACCGAGGCAAGCGACGTCTGCACTTGGCGAAGCACTCGCGAAACCTGGTGCACACGATCCTGCACCGTCGCCAGAGCCATGGCACGGTCACGATCCATCCAGAAGAAGCCACCAGCTTCCATGTCCTGTTGAGTCAAGCAATTGACCCAAACAGCGACACGCTCCTTCTCTTCCCTTGGAGCAAGGTTCGCACCTGCGACAATTGCACAAAATAAGAGCAAGGCCAGCAGGCTCGTCAAAATCCCATGTTATTGCCATTTCCATCAACTTGCCTAGAAACTTGTACATATTGATGATTTTACTTGTCATATTTATGTACTTGTCTTCAACTTGTAGGATCTCACGATGGAGCATGAGCTTGTGGAGCACTCGGATTTGATGGTCTTGTGGGTGGCAAGAATAAACTTGTAATATTGTATAGTTTAGGGATTGTGCAGTTGTTGGTTATGCACTTGTGTAATAAACTTGGTCTTGTGTGATATTTGGTAGTGTTTGTGATGATATTATGATCATACTTGTGATATTTTGATGTTGGCGATGCATTTTGGTGTTGGTGATGCTTATATTATTGTTGTTCGATGCAATTTGGTGTTGCTGATGATCTGTATGATCATATATATATATTCTATGTTTTGAATTGCAGGAAATGAATGGAAACAAATTTTTTTTTGAAAAAACAGGGCTGCTTTGCCGTGTGTATAAATGGTCACTTTGCCTTGTGTATACACACGGCAAAGAAGCCACGTGTAGCCCACCTGTGTGCTGCTGAGGTTATACACAGGGTCTTTGCCGTGTGCGCTATGCCAATGGCACACGGCAAAGGATGAACTTTGTCGTGTGTCACCACTGAGAGGCACACGGCAAAGGGAAAGACACAACAAAGGGAAACACACACGGCAAACCATGAGCACACGGCAAAAACAAAAGCACACGGCAAAGAACACACACGGTGAAGGAGAGACACATGGCAAAGGTAGGACACACGGCAAAGATCAAAGGCACACAGCAAAGGTCATACACGGCACCGATCTGTTGGCTCCGTTAGATGGACGGAACCGTCAACTACTTTAGTGTGCCATGTGTGACCAGAAAACACACGGCAAAGGGTTTGCCGTGTTCCGGGCGTCAAGACACACGGCAAAGGCTCTTTGCCGTCCCGATCGTTGTCGTGATTCTTTTGCCGCGTGTAAGCACATGGCAAAGGGTTTGCCGTGTTTCGGGGGGCCTTTGCCGTGTGGGTACATCCACACGGCAAAGAACCTTTCTCCCGTAGTGACGCACGCACGCACGCTGACATGGTTGTCCCTACGGGTGCGTAACCTCAGCATACCTAGTCCAGCCCAAGGAAGGCCCACGGCGGATATACACTGGCCCATGAAGACTTCCGGGTGGCCCAGGCCCATGATGCCTTCGGATCCTTGGAGAACAAGACTAGAGTAGATAGGAAATTCAAAGGGGTAAACCCTAGAACCTGTAATCGACTACGACTATGCCCGGGACCTGCCTAAGTCTATATAAAGGCCAGGAGGGAACGACCAAGATCTCTCGACTCATACTTTCGCATACGCACCTCCACGCCAGATCGAATCTGCGCACCCCTGTAACCTTCGGTTCCGCCGTAATCAAGAGCAAACAAGCAGGAGTAGGGTTTTCCCTCCGGGGGCCTGAACCTGGGTAAATATCGTGTCCCCTGGTTGCTTGTCTGTTAACCGTTCCACGATCTCCAGCATCCCCATCTTCTCCAAAACCCAAGTCCATAACAATGGTCATTGACGAGTCGAAACCTCCTTAATTGGCGCCGTCTGTGGGAAACGGGGCTGCTAATTGTGCGATCGTGACGGTCCCAACCCGATCAATCTACAACTCTGCGGCGACGGAGAGCCACCTCCTCTTCGGCGCTTTCGACTTCACCGCCCACTCGCCAGCCACCATGAAGGACTTCGAGCCCGTAGGCAACAGACTCGAAATCCTGTTCGGGAGCTTCTGCTTCCAGGTGGGGCAAACTGGCACCCTCCGCCTCCCTGAACGGGTGCCCCTACCATCAATCAGGCCCGCTTCGTGGGCCCCACACCCCGTGCTACGCACAACATCATCAGCAGATGATTCCTATGACAGCAGCAGCTGCAACTCCGATCTGTGCGATTCGCCATCGGATGCAGGGACCTACGATTCCGGATCTAAAAGCTGCGGCAGCAGCAGACCGATCTACAAGCGCTACCTATGCGCCGCAGTCATCCAGGAGCAGCAAACGCTTAACCCGCCGCCCAACACGAACCCCAACCCGCAGGACAGAAACGGCGGAAACGGCGGGAACAGAAGAAGCCAGTCCCCCCCCCCTCCCCACCCGAAGGGGAAAACAACGGCCACGTCATCCAACTTAGCAAAGAAGGATGGGTCTAGGCACGCCGCGCCGTAGCAGGCGACATAGTTCTGCCTGTAGACTCCCCACGTGAACTACTGATGCCATACCACTACCTCCTCATCGAGGAGCATAAGAAGCAAGTCAAGATGCAGGAAACACTTGACAAACGCAAGCAAGCAGCCTCTCAGTCCAGCGCGCGACGAGCTGCGCTCTCCGCCATGGCCCCCGTCTCTAGCACGAACGGAAACCAGGGAAACAAGCACCGCTCGCGGGTGGAGAACATGGATCCCAAGGAGCGCCGTGATGTGACCCGAACTCTCCACACATCGTTCATGGAGATGGATGCCGATGGCAACATCATCCCGAAGACACCGCAAGCTGCGATCATGGCAGCCACTGCGTATCTCGCGGCCCACCAACCTCCGGAAGGGGACCCGTAAAGAGCCATGCATAAGTCCGCACTCACCGGACTCGGACTTGTCGGAGCTGCGCTCCACGAGGACGCTCCTACGGAGCCAAAGAAGAAAGCTCCGGCCAGGCGCGACCGGAGCCCCACCCCTTCATCCGAAGAGGAAGAGGAACACGACCTTCCTTGAAGGAAGAAGAGCTCGCGTCGATAATAAACGCGACTACGACGCCAGAGACGCACTTACTCAGCGCAAAATCGACAAAGCACGAGCCAAACGTGCATGCTCGTCTGAATCCGAGATGGACAAAGACGAAGGAGAACTCTGCGGAGCTCGATGCTTCAGTAGACCTGTTCGGCGAACACAGATGCCACGCAATTTCAAGCTTCCTTCGGATACTCCGAAGTTCAACGGCACGCAAGATCCAAAAGCCTGGCTCAGTGACCATCTGTCATCCATCAACCTGCACGGCGGTAACAAAGAAACCGCCATGCAATGCCTTCAGCTGCAGCTGACAGGCGCGGCGCGGGTCTGGCTCAGCAGCCTATCATCAGGGTCCATCCGAAACTGGGAGGAGCTAGCTTACAGCTTCATCCAAAATTTCAAGGGCACCAGCAAGAGGCCCGCCTCAATCGAAGAGTTGCGAGCATGCAATCAGAAAACAGGCGAATCTATTAGCTCGTACATACTACGCTGGTCTAACACCAAGAACTCCACAGCACACATCTCCAAAAAGAGGGCCATCGACGCCTTCAGGGACAGCGTCAAACGCCCAGAATTCAAGGAGGAACTCGGGCGCGTCAAGCCCAAAACACTCGACCACCTCATGGACATCGCCAACAAGTGGGCCAACAGCGAAGATTGCATTCACCGAGCACAATCAGATGAAGAGGACGACTACGGACGAAGACGGGAACGCCGTAGCAAGAGGAGATCGCGCGTCTACGAGGACCGCTACGGACCCAACATGGTTGCGGCTGGCTACACCGAATGTTGCAACGACAACAGCCTCAACAGCGGAGGATACCGCGGAGGAAACTTTCGTGATGGAGGACACCCAGCGCAGTTGTGGCAATGCCGTGACCGCGATAACGGACCCTCAGCGTACGAAAAGCTTTCGGGACCATGCACCATCCACTTCTACATTGACAAGCAGGATGGCACAAAGAAGGCGAGCCACATGCTCAAGGACTGCCGCGAGTTCCAGAAGCTCAATGAAAGCATGGTGCAAATGAGGCAACAAGCCCCAATCCCTGCATTCGGAAACGCACCTGCACAAGGCGAAATAGCACATGGAGCTCCTCCACCGCCGCCTACCGGAGGCCCGAACCAACCAGTCGCACACGCACAGAACAACGCTGGGAACGGGTACCCCCCACCGAAAGGAGCACTAATGATGATCCAGAAGGGACGCCCCACGAATAGGGTGCAGAAGAAAATCACCCGACAAATCAACCTGGCCGTGGCAACCCCACCTGCCATCCCTGAGTACCTCAGCGGATCAGAGTCCTGCATCACATTCACTCGTGTGGATCACCCTTTCCAGATCCCTCGCCCAGGTCATGCTGCCCTGGTGCTGGAGGCGCAGCTCGGAGGTTTCGAGATGAGTCGCGTCTTCATGGACGGCGGCATCAACCTAATGTTCGCAAGCACTCTAGCGCAATGCGGATCCCGCAATGCAGCCTGGAACAGTCAGACACAACGTTCCACGGCATCGTTCAGCGAAGGGCATATTCCCCCTGGGCAAAATAGGACTCGACGTCATCTTCGGGAAGCCAGACAACTTCCGGCAGGAGCGACTCGAATTTGAAGTGGTGGACTGGCCATCACAATACCACGCCATACTTGGGCGTGTATCATTCGCAAGGTTCCTGGCTGTCCCACACTACGCATACCTTCTACTCAAGATGCCAGGGCCGAAGGGCGTCATCACAGTCCACGGGAGCTTCACTCGATCGGACCAGTGCGACAGGGATTTCAACAAAATCTCCCAGTCTTCCGGCATGCAAGACGAACTCGTAAGGCTCCGTGAGGTGACGGACAATGGGGCACCCCCAGTCACAAGGCAAAACGCACCCGATATGTCTTTCGACTCCACCGTCAACACAAAGAAGGTGCAGGTCCATCCGACGGATGCCTCCAAGACGGCGCTGATCGCCAACGACCTCAGCCCCACATAAGAAGGCACGCTCGTCGAATTCCTCCGTGAGCGCTGCAAAATCTTCACCTGGTGTCCTGCGGACATGCCAGGAGTTCCCAGGGAATTCGCCGAGCACGCACTCAATGTCTTTCCAGACACCAAGCCAGTCAAGCAGTCCATCCGGAGACTGTCCGAGCCGCGAGCCAAAGCCATCGGCAAGGAAATCAATAGACTACTCACTGCAGACTTCATCAGGGAAATCAAGGAAAGCGAGTGGCTTGCAAATACAGTGATGGTCCCAAAGAAGGACACGGACATCCTGCGGATGTGCGTGGACTTCACGTCACTAAACAAGCATTGCCCAAAGGACCACTTCCCTCTTCCTCGGATCGATCAGATCATCGATTCGACCGCAGGATGTGAGAAACTCTCCTTCCTCGATACTTACTCAGGCTATAACCAGATTCGACTCAAGGTCGAAGATCAGGAGAAAACGGCGTTTATCACACCGTTTGGAGTATTCTGCTGCAACACAACGCCTTTCGGGCTAAATAACGCAGGTGCGACGTACCAGCGATGCATGCAGGCCTGCCTCAAGGACCAGATCGGTCGCAACGTCCAAGTCTACGTTGACGACATAGTCATAAAATCCAGGGAGGCAAGGACACTTATCGACGATCTCCGCGAGACGTTCGACAACCTCGATCACTATAGGATCAAGATCAACCCCGAAAAATGCGCCTTCGGCGTCCCATCAGGTCAGCTGCTTGGGTACTTCATCTCTCAGCGAGGTATCGAGGCGAACCCGAAGAAAATCAGAGCCATCATGGCGATGGAGAAGCCGAAAAACCACAAAGGCGTCCAGCAGCTCGCAGGACGAATAGCGGTGCTAAGCAGATTCATCAGCCGCATGGGCGAGAAGGCCATGCCATTCTACCATCTGCTACGCAAGGCAGACAAGTTTGAGTGGACGCCAGAAGCCAACGATGCATTCGAAAGCCTCAAGCGACTCCTCTCCACCTCGCCCGTCTTGGTCACGCCAAAGGAGCGCGAGCCTCTGCTTCTATACATAGCAGCCACACACCAAGTGGTCAGCACCATGCTCGTGGTCGAACGACCCGAAGAAGGCAAGACCCACGGGGTCCAGCGCCCAATCTACTACCTCAGCGAGGTACTGACACCAACAAAGCAGAGGTACCCTCACTACCAGAAGCTCGCCTACGGCGTGTTCATGACGGCTCGACGGCTGAGCCATTACTTCCAGGAGCACTAGGTGATGGTCGTCAACGAGGCACCCCTGAACAGCATCCTGAATAATCCAGAGGCCACAGGATGCGTGGCCCTGTGTGGCATCGAGCTGTCACCCTTGGACATCGTCTATGAGAAGCGACTCTCAATCAAATCTCAAGTCCTTCTGGACTTCCTGGTACATTGGATGGAGCTGCAACTGCCAGACACCCCAGATATGTCACAATCATGGACGATGCACTTCGACGGCTCCAAGCGAGAAGCTGGAGCAGGAGCGGGGGTCATACTGACCTCCCCACAAGGCGACACGATGAAGTACGTCCTTCGGATGAAATTCCGAGCTTCTAATAATGAGGCCGAATACGAAGCCTTCATCCACGGCATGAGGATGGCAAAGATATGCGGCGCATCGCGCCTGGTCATCTACTATGACTCCAACCTCATCGTCCAGCAGACGATGAATGAGTGCGACGCATGACATGGTTATACCCTACGGGTACGTGACTTTAGCATACCTGGTCCAGCCCAAGGAAGTCCCACAGCAGATATACGCTGGCCCATGAAGATTTTTGGGTGGCCAAGGCCCATGACGCCTTCGGATCCTTGGAGAGCAAGACTAGCATAGATAGGAAATTCAAAGGGGTAAAACCCTAGAACCTATAACCGACTACGACTATACCGCCTAAGTCTATATAAAGTCTAGGAGGGCACGTCCTAGATCTCTCAACTCATACTTCCGCACACACCTCCACGCCAGATCGAATCTGCGCACCCTGTAACCTTCGGTCCCGCCGTAATCAAGAGCAGACAAGCAGGAGTAGGGTTTTCCCTCCGGGGACCTGAACCTGGGTAAATCTCGTGTCCCCAGGTTGCTTGTCTGTTAACCGTGCCACGATCTCCATCATCCCCATCTTCTCCAAAACCCAAGTCCATAACAATGGGCATTGGCGAGATTAAACCTCGTCAATTAGCGCCGTCTGTGGGAATCGGGGCTGCTGATTGTGCGATCGTGACGGTCCCGACCCGATCGATCTACAACTCCGCGGCGACGGAGAATCACCTCCTCTTCGGCACTTTCGACTTCACCGCCCACTCGCCGGCCACCATGAAGGATTTCGAGCCCGTAGGCGACGGACTTGAAATTTTGTTCGGGAGCTTCTGCTTCCAGGTGGGACAAACTGGCACACTCCGCCTTCCTGAGCGGGTGCCCGTGCCATCGATCAGGCCCGCCTCGTGGGCTCCACACCCCGTGCTACGCACATCACCATCGACAGATGAGTTCTACAACAGCAGCTGCTGCAACTCTCATCGGTGCGATCCGCCTTCGGATGAAGGAACCTACGGTTTCGGATCTGAAAGTTGCGGTAGCAGCGAACCGATCTACGAGCGCTACCAATGCGCCACAGTCATCCAGGAGCAACAAACGCCTAACCCGCCGCCCAACACGAACCCGAACCTGCAGGATAGAAACGGCAGAAACGGCGGGAACAGAAGACATGATCGCGTACCGCGCGCTCTACAACGCACTCGAATGATAATTCGACGGCTGCGAGCTTCGGCACGTTGGAAGAGAAAGCAACGAGGAAGCCGACAGACTCGCCAACATCGGCTCCACCTGCGCAAAGGTGCCACCAGGTGTGTTCCTCGAACAGATCTGTGTGCCATCCATCAAGCGGAAATTCCCCAAGGGATCACCCGAAGAAGCAAAACATTCGGGGACTACGCTGCCCGAAGGACAGGAAGGACCCGAGAAACTGGACACAGAGGTCGCCATGGTAAACCTAATGCAGGTCATGGCAGTCGAAGAAACTTGGACGCGACCATACCTCCAGTTCTTGTTAAATGGAGAACTGCCTGACAGCCCGACAGATGCCCGGCGCATATCTCGTCGGTCAAAAGCCTTCACCACCATCAATGGCTAGCTGTACAAACGCAGTATTACGGGTGTACTACAAAGGTGCGTCACCATCGGCGACGGTAAAGCCATCCTCCAAGACATCCACGAGGGCATCTGCGGCCATCATGCAGGTAGCCGCTCCCTAGCCGCCAAAGCTCTACGGGCCGGATTCTACTGGCCAACGGCCATGAGCGATGCAAAGGACATCGTCCGAAGCTGCAATGGATGCCAACGGTTCGCCGACAAACCTCACGCACCCGAGTCAGAGCTCAGACCCATACCTATAGCTTGGCCTTTTGCTCAATGGGGCCTCGACATGATCGGCAAACTGCCAAAGTCCTCGAAAGGGGGACACGTTTACCTCCTGGTCGCAGTCGACAAATTCACCAAGTGGATCGAGGCCATGCCCGTCACCAACCAAAAGGGAAAAACTGCCGTCAAGTTCTTCGAGTCCATTGTCTACAGGTTCGGCGTACCGCATAGCATCATCACCGACAATGGATCAAACTTTATCTCCAAGGAATTCCAGGACTTCTGCGAAGGACTTGGGATCAACATCACGTACGCCTCAGTGGCACACCCGCAAACGAATGGGCAAGTGGAAAAGTCCAACGGCCTAATCGGCGTGGGCATCAAGAAGCGCCTCATGAGTCCACTCGAACGGAAAGCAGGAGCCTGGACGAAAGAGCTACCATCCGTCCTATGGAGCTTACGGACCACGCCAAACAGCTCCACAGGCTACACACCGTTCTTCATGGTACACGGAGCTGAAGCCGTGCTACCAGCCGAAGTACGCCACCAGGCCCCCCGGGTCGTCGCTTACAGTGAAGCCGAATCCACGGCTGCACTCGAAGATGCCGTCGATACACTCGACGAAGCAAGAGACATAGCAGCAGCTCGATCAGCGGTGTACCAGCAGAGTCTCCGCAACTACCACAGCCGCCGGCTTCGCCCCATGTCCTTTGTCGAAGGAGACCTCGTCTTGCGACTCAAGCAAGAGCAACCGACAAAATTCGAGTCATCATGGGAAGGACCCTACGTCATCACCGAAGTCATCCCAGGTGGCGCCTATCGCCTCAAGCACGTGGAGTCTGGAGTCGCATACTCCAACCCATGGAACATCTCACACTTGCAACGATTCTATCCCTAGCTACTACCCCCTTTACTTTCAATAAGGCTTTCAGCCAAGGCTATTCAGCCGAACAATGTACTTCCTCCATTACGATATAAATAAAGCTAAGTGTCTCGCCCCAAACTCCAGTTCATTATTTACAACTTTACTTTATGCTACAAACGCACTCAGGGGCTCCCCCCCCCCCCACCTCACGATTTCATCAACTGAGGATCACGCGTGTGCACCTGAGTAGCTGACAACGTCAGGCAAACGAAAAGGACACGTACTCAAACAAAGCACTGCGTGCTCACAACAAATAAACCTTTACAACAAAGGGCACGACACGCCCAGCCAAAATATACAAATTTTACATTTATCTCTTTTACAGGTACTACCTATTCTGAAGAATAACCTGAGCACGCTCTACGACCTGTTCGGCATACTGCCTTACAGCTGCGTAATGTGGACGTATGTCCCACTCATCACCATCCGGTCGAGGAGGTGGCCCAGCTGCCACAGCAGCCAAATGTACATCAGGACGGTGCAGCCTCACAAGAGACAAAGCAGCCTTCACTCCTGCGACGAGCTGTTGCCGCACCAACTCCTTGACATTGCTCACGTTCCAAAACTTCGACAGAAGACCCGCAAGGCTTGTCGGTACGGCATACAAAGGAAACATGATGTGCAGCACCGAGGCAAGCGACGTCTGCACTTGGCGAAGCACTCGCGAAACCTGGTGCACACGATCCTGCACCGTCGCCAGAGCCATGGCACGGTCACGATCCATCCAGAAGAAGCCACCAGCTTCCATGTCCTGTTGAGTCAAGCAATTGACCCAAACAGCGACACGCTCCTTCTCTTCCCTCGGAGCAAGGTTCGCACCTGCGACAATTGCACAAAATAAGAGCAAGGCCAGCAGGCTCGTCAAAATCCCATGTTATTGCCATTTCCATCAACTTGCCTAGAAACTTGTACATATTGATGATTTTACTTGTCATATTTATGTACTTGTCTTCAACTTGTAGGATCTCACGATGGAGCATGAGCTTGTGGAGCACTCGGATTTGATGGTCTTGTGGGTGGCAAGAATAAACTTGTAATATTGTATAGTTTAGGGATTGTGCAGTTGTTGGTTATGCACTTGTGTAATAAACTTGGTCTTGTGTGATATTTGGTAGTGTTTGTGATGATATTATGATCATACTTGTGATATTTTGATGTTGGCGATGCATTTTGGTGTTGGTGATGCTTATATTATTGTTGTTCGATGCAATTTGGTGTTGCTGATGATCTGTATGATCATATATATATATTCTATGTTTTGAATTGCAGGAAATGAATGGAAACAAATTTTTTTTTGAAAAAACAGGGCTGCTTTGCCGTGTGTATAAATGGTCACTTTGCCTTGTGTATACACACGGCAAAGAAGCCACGTGTAGCCCACCTGTGTGCTGCTGAGGTTATACACAGGGTCTTTGCCGTGTGCGCTATGCCAATGGCACACGGCAAAGGATGAACTTTGTCGTGTGTCACCACTGAGAGGCACACGGCAAAGGGAAAGACACAACAAAGGGAAACACACACGGCAAACCATGAGCACACGGCAAAAACAAAAGCACACGGCAAAGAACACACACGGTGAAGGAGAGACACATGGCAAAGGTAGGACACACGGCAAAGATCAAAGGCACACAGCAAAGGTCATACACGGCACCGATCTGTTGGCTCCGTTAGATGGACGGAACCGTCAACTACTTTAGTGTGCCATGTGTGACCAGAAAACACACGGCAAAGGGTTTGCCGTGTTCCGGGCGTCAAGACACACGGCAAAGGCTCTTTGCCGTCCCGATCGTTGTCGTGATTCTTTTGCCGCGTGTAAGCACATGGCAAAGGGTTTGCCGTGTTTCGGGGGGCCTTTGCCGTGTGGGTACATCCACACGGCAAAGAACCTTTCTCCCGTAGTGACGCACGCACGCACGCTGACATGGTTGTCCCTACGGGTGCGTAACCTCAGCATACCTAGTCCAGCCCAAGGAAGGCCCACGGCGGATATACACTGGCCCATGAAGACTTCCGGGTGGCCCAGGCCCATGATGCCTTCGGATCCTTGGAGAACAAGACTAGAGTAGATAGGAAATTCAAAGGGGTAAACCCTAGAACCTGTAATCGACTACGACTATGCCCGGGACCTGCCTAAGTCTATATAAAGGCCAGGAGGGAACGACCAAGATCTCTCGACTCATACTTTCGCATACGCACCTCCACGCCAGATCGAATCTGCGCACCCCTGTAACCTTCGGTTCCGCCGTAATCAAGAGCAAACAAGCAGGAGTAGGGTTTTCCCTCCGGGGGCCTGAACCTGGGTAAATATCGTGTCCCCTGGTTGCTTGTTTGTTAACCGTTCCACGATCTCCAGCATCCCCATCTTCTCCAAAACCCAAGTCCATAACAATGGTCATTGACGAGTCGAAACCTCCTTAATTGGCGCCGTCTGTGGGAAACGGGGCTGCTAATTGTGCGATCGTGACGGTCCCAACCCGATCAATCTACAACTCTGCGGCGACGGAGAGCCACCTCCTCTTCGGCGCTTTCGACTTCACCGCCCACTCGCCAGCCACCATGAAGGACTTCGAGCCCGTAGGCAACAGACTCGAAATCCTGTTCGGGAGCTTCTGCTTCCAGGTGGGGCAAACTGGCACCCTCCGCCTCCCTGAACGGGTGCCCCTACCATCAATCAGGCCCGCTTCGTGGGCCCCACACCCCGTGCTACGCACAACATCATCAGCAGATGATTCCTATGACAGCAGCAGCTGCAACTCCGATCTGTGCGATTCGCCATCGGATGCAGGGACCTACGATTCTGGATCTGAAAGCTGCGGCAGCAGCAGACCGATCTACAAGCGCTACCTATGCGCTGCAGTCATCCAGGAGCAGCAAACGCTTAACCCGCCGCCCAACACGAACCCCAACCCGCAGGACAGAAACGGCGGAAACGGCGGGAACAGAAGAAGCCAGTCCCCCCCCCTCCCCACCCGAAGGGGAAAACAACGGCCACGTCATCCAACTTAGCAAAGAAGGATGGGTCTAGGCACGCCGCGCCGTAGCAGGCGACATAGTTCTGCCTGTAGACTCCCCACGTGAACTACTGATGCCATACCACTACCTCCTCATCGAGGAGCATAAGAAGCAAGTCAAGATGCAGGAAACACTTGACAAACGCAAGCAAGCAGCCTCTCAGTCCAGCGCGCGACGAGCTGCGCTCTCCGCCATGGCCCCCGTCTCTAGCACGAACGGAAACCAGGGAAACAAGCACCGCTCGCGGGTGGAGAACATGGATCCCAAGGAGCGCCGTGATGTGACCCGAACTCTCCACACATCGTTCATGGAGATGGATGCCGATGGCAACATCATCCCGAAGACACCGCAAGCTGCGATCATGGCAGCCACTGCGTATCTCGCGGCCCACCAACCTCCGGAAGGGGACCCGTAAAGAGCCATGCATAAGTCCGCACTCACCGGACTCGGACTTGTCGGAGCTGCGCTCCACGAGGACGCTCCTACGGAGCCAAAGAAGAAAGCTCCGGCCAGGCGCGACCGGAGCCCCACCCCTTCATCCGAAGAGGAAGAGGAACACGACCTTCCTTGAAGGAAGAAGAGCTCGCGTCGATAATAAACGCGACTACGACGCCAGAGACGCACTTACTCAGCGCAAAATCGACAAAGCACGAGCCAAACGTGCATGCTCGTCTGAATCCGAGATGGACAAAGACGAAGGAGAACTCTGCGGAGCTCGATGCTTCAGTAGACCTGTTCGGCGAACACAGATGCCACGCAATTTCAAGCTTCCTTCGGATACTCCGAAGTTCAACGGCACGCAAGATCCAAAAGCCTGGCTCAGTGACCATCTGTCATCCATCAACCTGCACGGCGGTAACAAAGAAACCGCCATGCAATGCCTTCAGCTGCAGCTGACAGGCGCGGCGCGGGTCTGGCTCAGCAGCCTATCATCAGGGTCCATCCGAAACTGGGAGGAGCTAGCTTACAGCTTCATCCAAAATTTCAAGGGCACCAGCAAGAGGCCCGCCTCAATCGAAGAGTTGCGAGCATGCAATCAGAAAACAGGCAAATCTATTAGCTCGTACATACTACGCTGGTCTAACACCAAGAACTCCACAGCACACATCTCCAAAAAGAGGGCCATCGACGCCTTCAGGGACAGCGTCAAACGCCCAGAATTCAAGGAGGAACTCGGGCGCGTCAAGCCCAAAACACTCGACCACCTCATGGACATCGCCAACAGGTGGGCCAACGGCGAAGATTGCATTCACCGAGCACAATCAGATGAAGAGGACGACTACGGACGAAGACGGGAACGCCGTAGCAAGAGGAGATCGCGCGTCTACGAGGACCGCTACGGACCCAACATGGTTGCGGCTGGCTACACCGAATGTTGCAACGACAACAGCCTCAACAGCGGAGGATACCGCGGAGGAAACTTTCGTGATGGAGGACACCCAGCGCAGTTGTGGCAATGCCGTGACCGCGATAACGGACCCTCAGCGTACGAAAAGCTTTCGGGACCATGCACCATCCACTTCTACATTGACAAGCAGGATGGCACAAAGAAGGCGAGCCACATGCTCAAGGACTGCCGCGAGTTCCAGAAGCTCAATGAAAGCATGGTGCAAATGAGGCAACAAGCCCCAATCCCTGCATTCGGAAACGCACCTGCACAAGGCGAAATAGCACATGGAGCTCCTCCACCGCCGCCTACCGGAGGCCCGAACCAACCAGTCGCACACGCACAGAACAACGCTGGGAACGGGTACCCCCCACCGAAAGGAGCACTAATGATGATCCAGAAGGGACGCCCCACGAATAGGGTGCAGAAGAAAATCACCCGACAAATCAACCTGGCCGTGGCAACCCCACCTGCCATCCCTGAGTACCTCAGCGGATCAGAGTCCTGCATCACATTCACTCGTGTGGATCACCCTTTCCAGATCCCTCGCCCAGGTCATGCTGCCCTGGTGCTGGAGGCGCAGCTCGGAGGTTTCGAGATGAGTCGCGTCTTCATGGACGGCGGCATCAACCTAATGTTCGCAAGCACTCTAGCGCAATGCGGATCCCGCAATGCAGCCTGGAACAGTCAGACACAACGTTCCACGGCATCGTTCAGCGAAGGGCATATTCCCCCTGGGCAAAATAGGACTCGACGTCATCTTCGGGAAGCCAAACAACTTCCGGCAGGAGCGACTCGAATTTGAAGTGGTGGACTGGCCATCACAATACCACGCCATACTTGGGCGTGTATCATTCGCAAGGTTCCTGGCTGTCCCACACTACGCATACCTTCTACTCAAGATGCCAGGGCCGAAGGGCGTCATCACAGTCCACGGGAGCTTCACTCGATCGGACCAGTGCGACAGGGATTTCAACAAAATCTCCCAGTCTTCCGGCATGCAAGACGAACTCGTAAGGCTCCGTGAGGTGACGGACAATGGGGCACCCCCAGTCACAAGGCAAAACGCACCCGATATGTCTTTCGACTCCACCGTCAACACAAAGAAGGTGCAGGTCCATCCGACGGATGCCTCCAAGACGGCGCTGATCGCCAACGACCTCAGCCCCACATAAGAAGGCACGCTCGTCGAATTCCTCCGTGAGCGCTGCAAAATCTTCACCTGGTGTCCTGCGGACATGCCAGGAGTTCCCAGGGAATTCGCCGAGCACGCACTCAATGTCTTTCCAGACACCAAGCCAGTCAAGCAGTCCATCCGGAGACTGTCCGAGCCGCGAGCCAAAGCCATCGGCAAGGAAATCAATAGACTACTCACTGCAGACTTCATCAGGGAAATCAAGGAAAGCGAGTGGCTTGCAAATACAGTGATGGTCCCAAAGAAGGACACGGACATCCTGCGGATGTGCGTGGACTTCACGTCACTAAACAAGCATTGCCCAAAGGACCACTTCCCTCTTCCTCGGATCGATCAGATCATCGATTCGACCGCAGGATGTGAGAAACTCTCCTTCCTCGATACTTACTCAGGCTATAACCAGATTCGACTCAAGGTCGAAGATCAGGAGAAAACGGCGTTTATCACACCGTTTGGAGTATTCTGCTGCAACACAACGCCTTTCGGGCTAAATAACGCAGGTGCGACGTACCAGCGATGCATGCAGGCCTGCCTCAAGGACCAGATCGGTCGCAACGTCCAAGTCTACGTTGACGACATAGTCATAAAATCCAGGGAGGCAAGGACACTTATCGACGATCTCCGCGAGACGTTCGACAACCTCGATCACTATAGGATCAAGATCAACCCCGAAAAATGCGCCTTCGGCGTCCCATCAGGTCAGCTGCTTGGGTACTTCATCTCTCAGCGAGGGATCGAGGCGAACCCGAAGAAAATCAGAGCCATCATGGCGATGGAGAAGCCGAAAAACCACAAAGGCGTCCAGCAGCTCGCAGGACGAATAGCGGTGCTAAGCAGATTCATCAGCCGCATGGGCGAGAAGGCCATGCCATTCTACCATCTGCTACGCAAGGCAGACAAGTTTGAGTGGACGCCAGAAGCCAACGATGCATTCGAAAGCCTCAAGCGACTCCTCTCCACCTCGCCCGTCTTGGTCACGCCAAAGGAGCGCGAGCCTCTGCTTCTATACATAGCAGCCACACACCAAGTGGTCAGCACCATGCTCGTGGTCGAACGACCCGAAGAAGGCAAGACCCACGGGGTCCAGCGCCCAATCTACTACCTCAGCGAGGTACTGACACCAACAAAGCAGAGGTACCCTCACTACCAGAAGCTCGCCTACGGCGTGTTCATGACGGCTCGACGGCTGAGCCATTACTTCCAGGAGCACTAGGTGATGGTCGTCAACGAGGCACCCCTGAACAGCATCCTGAATAATCCAGAGGCCACAGGATGCGTGGCCCTGTGTGGCATCGAGCTGTCACCCTTGGACATCGTCTATGAGAAGCGACTCTCAATCAAATCTCAAGTCCTTCTGGACTTCCTGGTACATTGGATGGAGCTGCAACTGCCAGACACCCCAGATATGTCACAATCATGGACGATGCACTTCGACGGCTCCAAGCGAGAAGCTGGAGCAGGAGCGGGGGTCATACTGACCTCCCCACAAGGCGACACGATGAAGTACGTCCTTCGGATGAAATTCCGAGCTTCTAATAATGAGGCCGAATACGAAGCCTTCATCCACGGCATGAGGATGGCAAAGATATGCGGCGCATCGCGCCTGGTCATCTACTATGACTCCAACCTCATCGTCCAGCAGACGATGAATGAGTGCGACGCATGACATGGTTATACCCTACGGGTACGTGACTTTAGCATACCTGGTCCAGCCCAAGGAAGTCCCACAGCAGATATACGCTGGCCCATGAAGATTTTTGGGTGGCCAAGGCCCATGACGCCTTCGGATCCTTGGAGAGCAAGACTAGCATAGATAGGAAATTCAAAGGGGTAAAACCCTAGAACCTGTAACCGACTACGACTATGCCGCCTAAGTCTATATAAAGTCTAGGACGGCACGTCCTAGATCTCTCAACTCATACTTCCGCACACACCTCCACGCCAGATCGAATCTGCGCACCCTGTAACCTTCGGTCCCGCCGTAATCAAGAGCAGACAAGCAGGAGTAGGGTTTTCCCTCCGGGGGCCTGAACCTGGGTAAATCTCGTGTCCCCAGGTTGCTTGTCTGTTAACCGTGCCACGATCTCCATCATCCCCATCTTCTCCAAAACCCAAGTCCATAACAATGGGCATTGGCGAGATTAAACCTCGTCAATTAGCGCCGTCTGTGGGAATCGGGGCTGCTGATTGTGCGATCGTGACGGTCCCGACCCGATCGATCTACAACTCCGCGGCGACGGAGAATCACCTCCTCTTCGGCACTTTCGACTACACCGCCCACTCGCCGGCCACCATGAAGGATTTCGAGCCCGTAGGCGACGGACTTGAAATTTTGTTCGGGAGCTTCTGCTTCCAGGTGGGACAAACTGGCACACTCCGCCTTCCTGAGAGGGTGCCCGTGCCATCGATCAGGCCCGCCTCGTGGGCTCCACACCCCGTGCTATGCACATCACCATCGACAGATGAGTTCTACAACAGCAGCTGCTGCAACTCTCATAGGTGCGATCCGCCTTCGGATGAAGGAACCTACGGTTTCGGATCTGAAAGTTGCGGTAGCAGCGAACCGATCTACGAGCGCTACCAATGCGCCACAGTCATCCAGGAGCAACAAACGCCTAACCCGCCGCCCAACACGAACCCGAACCCGCAGGATAGAAACGGCAGAAACGGCGGGAACAGAAGACATGATCGCGTACCGCGCGCTCTACAACGCACTCGAATGATAATTCGACGGCTGCGAGCTTCGGCACGTTGGAAGAGAAAGCAACGAGGAAGCCGACAGACTCGCCAACATCGGCTCCACCTGCGCAAAGGTGCCACCAGGTGTGTTCCTCGAACAGATCTGTGTGCCATCCATCAAGCGGAAATTCCCCAAGGGATCACCCGAAGAAGCAGAACATTCGGGGGCTACGCTGCCCGAAGGACAAGAAGGACCCGAGAAACTGGACACAGAGGTCGCCATGGTAAACCTAATGCAGGTCATGGCAGTCGAAGAAACTTGGACGCGACCATACCTCCAGTTCTTGTTAAATGGAGAACTGCCTGACAGCCCGACAGATGCCCGGCGCATATCTCGTCGGTCAAAAGCCTTCACCACCATCAATGGCTAGCTGTACAAACGCAGTATTACGGGTGTACTACAAAGGTGCGTCACCATCGGCGACGGTAAAGCCATCCTCCAAGACATCCACGAGGGCATCTGCGGCCATCATGCAGGTAGCCGCTCCCTAGTCGCCAAAGCTCTACGGGCCGAATTCTACTGGCCAACGGCCATGAGCGATGCAAAGGACATCGTCCGAAGCTGCAATGGATGCCAACGGTTCGCCGACAAACCTCACGCACCCGAGTCAGAGCTCAGACCCATACCTATAGCTTGGCCTTTTGCTCAATGGGGCCTCGACATGATCGGCAAACTGCCAAAGTCCTCGAAAGGGGGACACGTTTACCTCCTGGTCGCAGTCGACAAATTCACCAAGTGGATCGAGGCCATGCCCGTCACCAACCAAAAGGGAAAAACTGCCGTCAAGTTCTTCGAGTCCATTGTCTACAGGTTCGGCGTACCGCATAGCATCATCACCGACAATGGATCGAACTTTATCTCCAAGGAATTCCAGGACTTCTGCGAAGGACTTGGGATCAACATCACGTACGCCTCAGTGGCACACCCGCAAACGAATGGGCAAGTGGAAAAGTCCAACGGCCTAATCGGCGTGGGCATCAAGAAGCGCCTCATGAGTCCACTCGAACGGAAAGCAGGAGCCTGGACGAAAGAGCTACCATCCGTCCTATGGAGCTTACGGACCACGCCAAACAGCTCCACAGGCTACACACCGTTCTTCATGGTACACGGAGCTGAAGCCGTGCTACCAGCCGAAGTACGCCACCAGGCCCCCCGGGTCGTCGCTTACAGTGAAGCTGAATCCACGGCTGCACTCGAAGATGCCGTCGATACACTCGACGAAGCAAGAGACATAGCAGCAGCTCGATCAGCGGTGTACCAGCAGAGTCTCCGCAACTACCACAGCCGCCGGCTTCGCCCCATGTCCTTTCTCGAAGGAGACCTCGTCTTGCGACTCAAGCAAGAGCAACCGACAAAATTCGAGTCAGCATGGGAAGGACCCTACGTCATCACCGAAGTCATCCCAGGTGGCGCCTATCGCCTCAAGCACGTGGAGTCTGGATTCGCATACTCCAACCCATGGAACATCTCACACTTGCAACGATTCTATCCCTAGCTACTACCCCCTTTACTTTCAATAAGGCTTTCAGCCAAGGCTATTCAGCCGAACAATGTACTTCCTCCATTACGATATAAATAAAGCTAAGTGTCTCGCCCCAAACTCCAGTTCATTATTTACAACTTTACTTTATGCTACAAACGCACTCAGGGGCTCCCCCCCACCTCACGATTTCATCAACTGAGGATCACGCGTGTGCACCTGAGTAGCTGACAACGTCAGGCAAACGAAAAGGACACGTACTCAAACAAAGCACTGCGTGCTCACAACAAACAAACCTTTACAACAAAGGGCACGACACGCCCAGCCAAAATATACAAATTTTACATTTATCTCTTTTACAGGTACTACCTATTCTGAAGAATAACCTGAGCACGCTCTACGACCTGTTCGGCATACTGCCTTACAGCTGCGTAATGTGGACGTATGTCCCACTCATCACCATCCGGTCGAGGAGGTGGCCCAGCTGCCACAGCAGCCAAATGTACATCAGGACGGTGCAGCCTCACAAGAGACAAAGCAGCCTTCACTCCTGCGACGAGCTGTTGCCGCACCAACTCCTTGACATTGCTCACGTTCCGAAACTTCGACAGAAGACCCGCAAGGCTTGTCGGTACGGCATACAAAGGAAACATGATGTGCAGCACCGAGGCAAGCGACGTCTGCACTTGGCGAAGCACTCGCGAAACCTGGTGCACACGATCCTGCACCGTCGCCAGAGCCATGGCACGGTCACGATCCATCCAGAAGAAGCCACCAGCCTCCATGTCCTGTTGAGTCAAGCAATTGACCCGAACAGCGACACGCTCCTTCTCTTCCCTCGGAGCAAGGTTCGCACCTGCGACAATTGCACAAAATAAGAGCAAGGCCAGCAGGCTCACCCGAAGAACTGAGCTCCAGCTCGAAACAAAGAACAACTTACATTGAAGCTGCTTGGACACCCGAATAAGTTTCGCCATCAAGTACTACTCTCTGGCTGCACCATGATCCGCCTTGGACTTCCAAACGTCGGCATGACCTCGCAACCCGAGCAACTCCCTCTCCAGACTACGCACACGATCCCGAAGAAAAGCGAGTTGCGAGGAATCATCCAAAGATGGTCGCAGCGGCATTGCGGACGAGGTGTCAACAGGGTCAGCACCCAAAGGAACCTAGAGCAGCAGAAAAAGAAAGGGACACAAACATTCAGACAGTGGCAGAGCACAAACTCAGGCGAATACATTCAGCACATAAAAGGCCACTACGTGGCACAAGAATTGTGTTCATCAAAATATTTACAGCAAAAGAAGACTACAAATTATCATACGTCTACAACACCTAAGACGCGGCACCCTGAGTCGCCTCGGAGCCGGACTGCCTAGCTTTGGCCCCGCCCTGCTGCCGCAGCGCATACTCAGACAGCAAATCAATGAGCTTTGGCCCATATCTCTTGCAGCGAGCAGAGTAGGCAGCAAAGGCTACCTCGGATCCATCTGCAGTCGTCGGCATCCGGGAGGTGATCTGGGGCAGGTCCAGCTCCGCTCCAGCCGCCAAAGCCATCGCCAGCCCGACGGACGCGCCGATGCCCTTCTGCTTGCGCTTGTACGCCACAGGCGCTTCGGCTGACAAAGCCTCCGCCAGAGCATCCACATCATCGAGGGTCGCGCCCTTAGGGACAAGCTCCCTATAGAAGCGGCCAAGGACCTCCTTCTCCTTGGCAAGGGAGCCGACAACGGTGCTGCAGCGATCTTCGGCCGCTGCAGTAGAATCATCTAGAGCACTACTGCGGTCAAACTCGATGCCTGCGGCATCTGAGACAAAAAAAAGAGGGAGAAGACATGAAGAAAAGCGGCATAGAAGAAGACAAGAAACATGACGAAACAAGCACAAACACAACACTTACCCGAAACAGCCTTGGCAGCAGCCATGAGCTTGTCTGCCACCTCCCTCTCGCGCGCAGCCGCAACAGTGTCCAGCTGCTCCTCACGGTCCGCGGCCTCCTGCTGCAGACGCTCCTTAGCTTCGGTTGCCTTGGTCAGCTCTAGCTCGAGGCGCTCCTTCGCACCAACGGCAGCCTCGGCCTTCTTCTCCGAGTGACCAAGGCTCTTCTTGAGAGCGTCGACCTCACGGAGAGAATTATTATGCTCCTCTGCATTCGAAACAAGAAAATATCAGAAAGCAGGACCAGAATCAATAAAAGATGCACCAACAACAAATAAGTACCTTGAAGCTGTCGGAGGTTACCGCTAGCACTAGGCGCTCCTGCACCAGCCGCTTGGCCTCCTCCACAAAAGGCTGCAAGAAAAGAAACACCTGTAAGAAAAAGGACTTGGGGGCTGCGCCCAACATTAAGGAATAAAGGCAACACTCGAACGCAAAGACACCCGGGGGCTCCCCCCGTGGTACGAAGAAGAGGTACTTACATGCTCTGATGGCGATTCCGAAGGCTCGCTGGCGAAATTCTGAGGCGCAACCACCTGCACCTCCTGCAACAGAGGATCCGGAGCGGCGCCCCCCGAAGTCGCCACCGTCTGAGGAGGAGGAGACGTAATTTTCTACTCCCCCATCATCTCCCGAGCACCATCGCTGGAGGAATCGTGGAAGGAATGCCTGCATACGAAGCAATCAGCACAAGTGCAAAATCAAGAAAGAAAAAGGACAGTAGTACAACAAGAAACTTACGAGCCTAGTGAGCTCAGGTCGAAGACACGAGGAGTCCTTCGGGCTCTCTTCTCCTCTTTCTTCTCCTCCTTTTTCTCTTCCTTCTTTTCTTCCTTCTTCCGCTTCGCTGGCGGGTGTAGTGCTACAGCTCGCACATGAATGGCAGGAATGGGACAGGAAGAGCCTCCATGCCCGTCACTATGACGATCAAGGCACAGAGGGTTTCTGGGAGTCGGAGGAGTCGAGGCATCTGAAGACTCACTGGAGCTCCGTGATCGTTTGCGCGTATGGTCCTCACTCGACTCGTTGGCATCTTCGGCCGGAGATCGCGCTGACGGCAGTTCGGACACGGACTCCACCAGTTCATTATCCGGGGCATTCGGATACTTTTCAGGCAATGGCGGCACCATGCCCGGCACCTTGAAGCTCTGCAAAACCAAAAGGGACTTTGTTAGCAAACAAAAGAAATAAATATGCAATCGACAAAAAGCGCCACGCGCACTAATCTACACCTGCGGAACGGCCAGCGTCGAAGAAAACGGAGGAGTCAGCGACTTCCCCGGGATTTTCTCTCCGGCCTTGAACTTCAGCAGCGCGCGAAGGGTCCTGTCAAGCTCCCCCTTGGAGATTTTCTCAGCCGAAACCCTCATCGGATCACGGCGCCCAGAATAAAGAAACATCGGGTGCGCCCTCGCTTGGAGAGGCTGCACCCGACGCTCAAGAAACATCCGGATGATGTCCACGCCGTTCACTTCCTTCTCCGGAATCAGCTGGAGATCCTCCACCCATCGGTAAAGGTCCTCTATCTCCTCTGTCTCGCCATCCAAAATCTTGTTTTTCCAGGATCTTTTTGGCTCGATAATCTGGGCGGGGTCAAAAGGAACAAGACCAAAATCTTGCCCAGGCACTACGGAGTCGCGAATGTAAAACCATCGCCTCCGCCAGTACTGGACAGATTCGGACATGGAAAAGGAAAAGAAAAGAAGATTGGGACTAAGGGAGATGATGCAACCCCCAATGGGATATACACCATCCGAACCAGACTGCCTCTTCACGGAATAAAGTTTCCGGAAGAGGCCAAAGTGTGGCTCAATGCCGAGCCAGCACTCGCAAAAAGTGATGAAGCAAGCAATGTGGAGAAGCGAATTGGGAGACAGATGATGAAGCTGGATGCCATAGAGAAAGAGCAGCCCACGGAGGAAGTTGTGGACTGGGAAGGAAAACCCACGCATAACGAAGGCAAGAAACATAACCCGATACCCAGATGGGGGACGGGGGATTACCTCATTGCCGGGGAGTCTGACGGCCTCCCTATCCTGCGGGATCAAACCCCGCTCGCGAAGCTTGCGGAGATCACTCTCCCGCGTCTCTGATCGCCGCCAGCCACCGTCGGTGACACGGGTAGCGATGGCGCCTTTCTTTCCTCCGGTGGCGCTGGTCCCAACTGCAGATGACGATTTCTTCGGTTTCCCCATCGCGCTGTGGTGGCGCCGGCGGTGAAAGCGCAGAAGAGAATATGGAAATGTGGAAGGAAATCCCAGCGCGCAGCAAGAATCGCTAGAGCACAAGGAGGCAGTGAAAGCAAGAACTGATGCGGTGAAAACAAACCGCGGTTTTTCCCAATGATTATAACGACGAAGACGGCGCATGGCAGTCGTCCATCCAGAAGACCTAACGCCAACTGCAGATCTGACCGTACACGTGTCAGCATCACAACGAACCGTCGTTACCACGCCATCCACTACGCGTGGAAAACGAGGAGACGCCGTAATTATCTCCACGCCGCGCGTGACCGGTCAATTCAAGGTCAGCAAGTGGGACCCATGTTCGTCTAGTCAAGTCATCTCTGGCGTAGCAGATGCTTGAGCTCATTGATCGTCAGCACTGATGTCATCAAAAGCTATACTAGCACCAACTACAATTCTTCGGCTCCACGGCTAAGAGTACTCACTCGAATCTTCGATTCGACTAAATACTCGGGGGCTACTCCTATCAGGAGCACTGGCCGTGCACCCGAAAGACGAATAAAGACAAAATATTTCTTCGAGTCCTACGTCGAGTCTACGACTCCACTATGGACTCGGGGGGCTACTCCCATAGGGAGGATGGATTTAAGCATCCGAAAAATTGTGTGTCCTACGGACTTAACAACTGAGCAATGCTTGAACTAAAGTCTCCGCTCGAGTCTACGACTCGAACAGACACTCGGGGGCTACTCCCATAGGGAGCGCTGGTCGCGCACCCTATGAAATCTTCGACTGCGATCTTTCGGATCAGCATGCAAAAACTTATCGGCAACTTTGCCCCAACAAGACACTAAGTGAGCAACGACCTTCTTGGCCGCCCGAAAAACCTCCGCGGTGACAAACATTCGGATGCTGTGTCTACGACGCAAAGATAAGACCTACAGATATTATCTGATGGCCTGGCAACGCACACGACTGCGCTATGCTAGTAAAAACCCGTGCTAACAGGTGCGATGAAAAATCCCGACGGAATCGTTGGGTAAATCAATTAAATTCACTGGAATTCCACTTCTGTGAGTCCTCTGCGGCCTGAGTCGAATTACGCCAGCATATGTTCCAGTTTCGAGTTGAGGGACTCGAACCCGAAGAAGATCGTGTTGTTTCGTCCTAAGACAGTTAACTGACCATGATCCGTCAGGTGAGTCAGGCACACGCATCGACTATCCCTACACACATACTGTTAGTACATGGTTGCACCCGAAGGATTGAAGAGTCCTCAGCCGAATTTACGATTCGACTGATCACTCGGGGGCTACTGACATGGTTATACCCTACGGGCGCGTAACCTTAGCATATAGTCCAGCCCAAGGAAGGCCCACGGTGGATATACACCGGCCCATGAAGACTTTCGGGTGGCCCAGGCCCATGACGCCTTCGGATCCTTGGAGAACAAGACTAGGGTAGATAGGAAATTCAAAGGGGTAAACCCTAGAACCTGTAATCGACTAGGACTATGCCCGGGACCTGCCTAAGTCTATATAAAGGCCAGGAGGGCACGACCTAGATTGTAACACCCTCAGAATCGACCCTATGCAAGTTTCAGCGATTCCCGCCAAACTCGCATAGAAACGATTCAAAGGTGCCCACCAGGCACTTTCGTGCCGGTGGAAAACGAAGTAATAACATTACACAACAGTCCTCGATGGGACCCACAGAACAGATATATATATACAACACGACTCCATGAGTCAAGAATACAGATATAATATACAAAGATCCAAATCACCTTGAAAATGATAGAGCGTCCGACTACGGACACGATGCAAATGGGGCTAAGAGCCCTGAAGAATAATCAATGGCGTGCATAACCCTGCCCAGGCCGAGCCGGAAGGGTAACCCTGCTAACGACGTCGATCTCAAAACCTGCTTAAACAAAAGGGGTGCCGACAAAGGGCAAAGGAAAAAGAGGAGCGTCAGTACTGAGGCCAGTACACGGCGAGGCTAGAATTCGGCGGTCCTCGCCTACATAGGTATGGTGGACTGAAGCGGCAGCATGCACTAAACAACCTATAGAGACTCGATACAACTGGCGGCTATCAGAGAGGGGGGGTAAGAAAGACCTATTCGGACCCAACCTGGTGCTACCATCAAACAAACCCATCCTGGTGTTTCCCCCTCGAGACCAAACGAGGAAGTCAACCGAGGAACTCACACAGTTGGCAGTTTTATTTATTCAGTTATCGTTGCAGTAATTACTAGTCAGGTATAGATAATCATCCTGATGAAATAAGCAGTGGGCAATTTTAGTTATCCATTCCGTTGTAGTTGCAACACTTACTAGTCAGATACAAATAGCATGAGATATCCCAAAACCCAGCAGTTGTTGGTACTTTTATTTAGCCATTCCGTTGTGGTGAAGCTGATTATTAGTCATATCGGATACAAGTCAAATTAGAACAGTAAACTTTAGTTATAGTTGTCTATGATCGAGACTCGTGCTCCAAGTCGTCCATAACCGCGGACACGGCTTCTCGAAAAGATTAAACCCTGCAGGGGTGCACCAAAGTATCCACAAGCACTTCGACCCTTTTTGCCAGATCAGTTAACATACACCCATCGGTATGTCGGCGGGGCCTAAGTCACGACGTTTCCAGACCCAAAGCAAGCACGGGGGGCCACCCCACTAAGTACACCCGCAACGAAGTCGGCCTGTCTCCGAGACGGACTCAGGGTTTGCGACAGTGGCTGTAAACGACAGCAAATCCCAAAACTGGGACTGTCGATACCGCGAAAACACTCCGCTTCCAAAACAGTACAGCGTGCTCCTCACACAATCGTAAATAAAGCAGTAAAGCATGGCATAGGTACAGGATAGTAAATAAAACCTCAAACTAGTTGTGTCCCCCAGTACAATACTTTGAAATCAGGTACTAATCAATGGGGGGCCCATATCTCCCCACCTGTGGTTAGCGTGCTCGATCTCGGAACAGGTGTCAAGAACTCGGGGTCCTACGGGACACAAGTGGGCGGTCGGAAACCAGATATTATCTATCACCCACCGATGCCTCTGCTTACCTACTTCAATTTTAGTTGTTAAACAGTAATTAAAGTGAACAATAATTAAAGTCATGACCATCTCCAACATTGAACATGCGGCAATACTCCAACAACTGTGGTACTTGACGACACGCAACAGCATTTGAGCAAGCGACTACGACGCGCAAGTCCAACTATCTACCAAACAACAGGTAATAGGATGTGTCCAAGGCAATATAGGGCTGCAAGGGGATATCACGGGTACGGAAACTAGAGCAACGCAACACAGATAGCAATAGATCAACAAAAGGGAATAAATACTATAAAAGTAAGATAGGTAGAAAGGGGGAGATACTCGCCTAAAAACATTGTCGAAGGTTCAACCGAAGATCGGGGCGAAGCTCACATCAACTCAACGGCCTTATCCACGAAGAAGCAAAACACTAGAATAAACACCGGATGCACTATTTAATACAACGGCAGAAGATCGGCATGCTGCAGGTATGATGCATGACATGGCAAAGATGCGATGCGATTAGGTCAATATTAAGCGGAACCGGGGTCCCGACAATTAAATATATGGTTCAAGTTGTTTAGCTACCCTGCATTTTAAATGTTGTTTTAACAAGGCAAGATATGACAACGGTTCGATGCACAAATTTAAATGAGGCCAATATGAGACTAGATTTGCCCACATATGGGCCCCATATTTAATTATAAGGTGAATCGGCATAAGGCCCCCAAACCACACAAGTATGCGTGCGAGTATGACAAATTAATATGCAACAGATTTATGTTTAGCATTTATAAAAATAGGGGTTCGGATAAGGGTCACACATTGGGGTTCGGCAGATCTTGGGGATCGAGAGGTTCGGGGTCGGTCTCAGGGTTCAGGGTTCGACGGGATCGGGTTCGGTACGGGAAGAAGGCCTTGTCGCAACCGGAAAGCAGGACTTGGTTGGCATCGGGGGCGCATCGGTCTCGCCCTGGTCGGTGTCGATCTTGTCGCTTTCGTGGTCTTCGGGTCCGTGCCATCGATTCGGTCTTGGCATTCGGGCGAGGTACTTGGCGTATCCGCGTCGGCGATCTTGGCGTTCTTCAGGTTCGGATGCGGTCCTCGGCGAACTGGTCAGTTCCCTGTCGGAGGCCTTGGCGCTTTGGATCGGTCTTCGGTTCGGGGCCTCAGGGTCTTGGGGTTCGCGTCTGTGTGGCGATCTTGTCGTTCCGTGGAGGCGTTCTCGAGGTCGATGGCGAACTTGTCCGGTACCGGGGTTTTTCGGAGTTCTTGGCGCGGCACCGGGTACGGAATCGATCTTCGGGTTCGGGGTCTCGGCGTCCGTAGATCTTGGTGTCCAAGGCGCGGCATCAAATCAGCGGGGTCTTATGCATCAGCTCTTGTGGTCAAACACTGCATCCTCGCAGGCGGTCAACGCAAACAGGGAATGGCCCCATGGGCGAGCACAACGGAGGACAGGGTGAGGCGGTCGCGGTCGAGGCGGGACACAGAGGCGCAGACGGCGGAGACCGAAGGCGCTCAGGGGCGGCGGCAGCTCGGAACGGGCTTGAGCGGCCGAGGACGCCGGCGACGGGAGGCGGCTCTCGGAGGGGCGTCTGACTGCGGCAGGAGGAGGGGAGGTCGAGGCCGGCGGCGGAAGGCGGTCGGCACCGGCGGGGGCGAGCGGGTCCCCGGGGCGGGGAGGCGTGGCCGGGAGGGCGGTGGTTGGTGACGGAGGAGGGGCTGCGGCTGCGGGCGCCGTCGGGAGGTGGAGGCGAGGCCGGCCAGGTGCGGTCGAGGGCGGGGGCGAAGAGGGGCTCCGGGCGGCGGAGTCGACTGGGAGCCGAGGTCGGCAGGGCGACGCGGCGAGCGTGGTGAGGTGCGGGCGACGGCTCGATGGGCGGAGGAGAAGGCCGCGGGGAAGCGCGCGTGGGGGAGGCGCTCGGGGCGGGCTCGCGAGGAGGACCGGAGGCGGACGGCCGGCGCTGAGAGAGGAGGACAGAGGCGGGGGTGGCAGCTCGGGCGGTGGAGGAAGAGGGTTCTGGTGGGGGAGGCCGGATACGGGGACGGGGAGCAGAGGTGGCGAGGCGGAGGGAGAAGGGTAGGGGCGCGCCGGCGCAGCACCGCGCGGAGGAGGGCGCTGGGCGGCGGCCGGGGCGGCGCCGGAGGAGAGGGAGGGGGAGGAGAGGACGGCAGAGAGGAGGGAGGGAGACGAGCGGGAGGAAGGAGGCGGGGTGGGGCGTCGCGTGGGGCGAGTGGGGTGGGGCCCAGGGACAGGGGCTGCACGGGGGTGGCGTGCGGGTGTGTCGGTGATTGTGCGTGAGTGCGGTTGTTGCATGTGTGCTGGGTGGGACCCAGGGAGAGAGAGAGGGAGAGAGGCCAGGTGGCTGCGTGGGATAGGGTAGAGGGAGGGGAGAGGTGACGTGGCGTCCATAGATTGGTGGGGGTGAGGTGGCTGGTTGGGTGGGTAGACTAGGTTGGGTGCAAAAGGGGTTTAGGGTGGACCGATCTGTTTTGTACGGGGGTGGTCGACTGGGTCGAATCGGCCCGTTCGACTGCCCCCTAAAATATTATAACTTTTAATTCATTTGCAATAAACTTCGGTAAATAGTTTTTAGACAAACAAAATATCCGAAAGCATCCGGGGGTTTAATTTGAAATAGAAGGAGGCTAGTTTCGGAAAACAGTAGACTTTCGTAACATAGTTTCAAGTAAAATAATATGCATGATGATGACGATGCTCAAATGCAATGTGGCGTGATGACATGAGCATGCGGTCATGATGATGCAATGCACAAAAACAACGCGATTTTCTAGTAGTGGTTTTTGCGGGATGCCACAATTCGACACCACTAACAATGGATCTCGCCCTCGAGATCTGCCTCATGGTACCGGGAAGACGGGCGGCGTTCTGAATCTTCTCGCTTCGTGTATATCTTCGCGACGCCACTAACAAGAGGTCGTTGTCCGTGATCGTCGAGGGAACACTCCGGGAACAAAAGTTCGAAGGTAGAGGTATCAACAAATAAAGCCACCTCTAACTTCGATAGAAAGAGGGAACCGATGCATTCTCATACACTTCAATGTACAAAAGCGAATAGAAGGGGTAGTCGGCATGGGGGCCAATCCATCACGCACCCAAACTATTACTCCGAACAATCAGTGGAAAAGCGTGCAACCATTCTCGGAATCAGACTAAAGATCTCGTCAAGCGAGGTTCGGAAACAAAGGAGTGATGCAGACTCTGCATCGGATCTCGCGTAGATGATGTCGTCGTGTCGGAAAAACACCGGAAGGCACGAACAAGGAACAAAGAGAAGTTCACCCGACGAAGGATTCCTCGGATAACATGAAGACCAGAAGGTAGAACACCGTTATCAAAGGAGGAAGCGAAACCCTGAAGGTACGACGGAACCCAACCACGAGAACTCCTGGACTCGAAGAGAGAGAAGAGAGTGGATTTAAAACACGCAGGGGTGAGAGAAGAGCAGCAGAGGGGTAAGGAGTAAAATCAGACCTAATCAGAACTATCCAACCGATTTTGCAAAATAGTTTTGACACTCTACTTCGGCCGTTAGCTAGGTTATCCTACAGGCTGGACTTGTGGGGTATCGCAACTGCTGGGCTCTGATACCACTCTGTAACACCCTCAGAATCGACCCTATGCAAGTTTCAGCGATTCCCGCCAAACCCGCATAGAAACGATTCAAAGGTGCCCACCAGGCACTTTCATGCGGGTGGAAAACGAAGTAATAACATTACACAACAGTCCTCGATGGGACCCACAGAACAGATATATATACAACACGACTCCATGAGTCAAGAATACAGATATAATATACAAAGATCCAAATCACCTTGAAAATGATAGAGCGTCCGACTACGGACACGATGCAAATGGGGCTAAGAGCCCTGAAGAATAATCAATGGCGTCCATAACCCTGCCCAGGCCAAGCCGGAAGGGTAACCCTGCTAACGACGTTGATCTCAAAACCTGCTTAAACAAAAGGGGTGCCGACAAAGGGCAAAGGAAAAAGAGGAGCGTCAGTACTGAGGCCAGTACACGGCGAGGCTAGAATTCGGCGGTCCTCGCCTACATAGGTATGGTGGACTGAAGCGGCAGCATGCACTAAACAACCTATAGAGACTCGATACAACTGGCGGCTATCAGAGAGGGGGGTAAGAAAGACCTATTCGGACCCAACCTGGTGCTACCATCAAACAAACCCATCCTGGTGTTTCCCCCTCGAGACCAAACAAGGAAGTCAGCCGAGGAACTCACACAGTTGGCAGTTTTATTTATTCAGTTATAGTTGCAGTAATTACTAGTCGGGTATAGATAATCATCCTGATGAAATAAGCAGTGGGCAATTTTAGTTATCCATTCCGTTGTAGTTGCAACATTTACTAGTCAGATAAAAATAGCATGAGATATCCCAAAACCCAGAAGTTGTTGGTACTTTTATTTAGCCATTCCGTTGTGGTGAAGCTGATTACTAGTCATATCGGATACAAGTCAAATTAGAACAGTAAACTTTAGTTATAGTTGTCTATGATCGAGACCTGTGCTCCAAGTCGTCCATAACCGCGGACACGGCTTCTCGAAAAGATTAAACCCTGCAGGGGTGCACCAAAGTATCCACAAGCACTTCGACCCTTTTTGCCAGATCAGTTAACATACACCCATCGGTATATCGGCGGGGCCTAAGTCACGACGTTTCCAGACCCAAAGCAAGCACGGGGGGCCACCCCACTAAGTACACCCGCAACGAAGTAGGCCGGTCTCCGAGACGGACTCAGGGTTTGCGACAGTGGCTGTAAACGACAGCAAATCCCAAAACTGGGACTGTCGATACCGCGAAAACACTCCGCTTCCAAAACAGTACAGCGTGCTCCTCACACAATCGTAAATAAAGCAGTAAAGCATGGCATAGGTACAGGATAGTAAATAAAACCTCAAACTAGTTGTGGCCCCCAGTACAATACCCAAGTCCATAACTAGTTGTTGCTTGTTTGTTAACCGTTCCACGATCTCCAGCATCCCCATCTTCTCCAAAACCCAAGTCCATAACAATGGTCATTGACGAGTCGAAACCTCCTTAATTGGCGCCGTCTGTGGGAAACGGGGCTGCTAATTGTGCGATCGTGACGGTCCCAACCCGATCAATCTACAACTCTGCGGCGACGGAGAGCCACCTCCTCTTCGGCGCTTTCGACTTCACCGCCCACTCGCCAGCCACCATGAAGGACTTCGAGCCCGTAGGCAACAGACTCGAAATCCTGTTCGGGAGCTTCTGCTTCCAGGTGGGGCAAACTGGCACCCTCCGCCTCCCTGAACGGGTGCCCCTACCATCAATCAGGCCCGCTTCGTGGGCCCCACACCCCGTGCTACGCACAACATCATCAGCAGATGATTCCTATGACAGCAGCAGCTGCAACTCCGATCTGTGCGATTCGCCATCGGATGCAGGGACCTACGATTCTGGATCTGAAAGCTGCGGCAGCAGCAGACCGATCTACAAGCGCTACCTATGCGCTGCAGTCATCCAGGAGCAGCAAACGCTTAACCCGCCGCCCAACACGAACCCCAACCCGCAGGACAGAAACGGCGGAAACGGCGGGAACAGAAGAAGCCAGTCCCCCCCCCCCTCCCCACCCGAAGGGGAAAACAACGGCCACGTCATCCAACTTAGCAAAGAAGGATGGGTCTAGGCACGCCGCGCCGTAGCAGGCGACATAGTTCTGCCTGTAGACTCCCCACGTGAACTACTGATGCCATACCACTACCTCCTCATCGAGGAGCATAAGAAGCAAGTCAAGATGCAGGAAACACTTGACAAACGCAAGCAAGCAGCCTCTCAGTCCAGCGCGCGACGAGCTGCGCTCTCCGCCATGGCCCCCGTCTCTAGCACGAACGGAAACCAGGGAAACAAGCACCGCTCGCGGGTGGAGAACATGGATCCCAAGGAGCGCCGTGATGTGACCCGAACTCTCCACACATCGTTCATGGAGATGGATGCCGATGGCAACATCATCCCGAAGACACCGCAAGCTGCGATCATGGCAGCCACTGCGTATCTCGCGGCCCACCAACCTCCGGAAGGGGACCCGTAAAGAGCCATGCATAAGTCCGCACTCACCGGACTCGGACTTGTCGGAGCTGCGCTCCACGAGGACGCTCCTACGGAGCCAAAGAAGAAAGCTCCGGCCAGGCGCGACCGGAGCCCCACCCCTTCATCCGAAGAGGAAGAGGAACACGACCTTCCTTGAAGGAAGAAGAGCTCGCGTCGATAATAAACGCGACTACGACGCCAGAGACGCACTTACTCAGCGCAAAATCGACAAAGCACGAGCCAAACGTGCATGCTCGTCTGAATCCGAGATGGACAAAGACGAAGGAGAACTCTGCGGAGCTCGATGCTTCAGTAGACCTGTTCGGCGAACACAGATGCCACGCAATTTCAAGCTTCCTTCGGATACTCCGAAGTTCAACGGCACGCAAGATCCAAAAGCCTGGCTCAGTGACCATCTGTCATCCATCAACCTGCACGGCGGTAACAAAGAAACCGCCATGCAATGCCTTCAGCTGCAGCTGACAGGCGCGGCGCGGGTCTGGCTCAGCAGCCTATCATCAGGGTCCATCCGAAACTGGGAGGAGCTAGCTTACAGCTTCATCCAAAATTTCAAGGGCACCAGCAAGAGGCCCGCCTCAATCGAAGAGTTGCGAGCATGCAATCAGAAAACAGGCGAATCTATTAGCTCGTACATACTACGCTGGTCTAACACCAAGAACTCCACAGCACACATCTCCAAAAAGAGGGCCATCGACGCCTTCAGGGACAGCGTCAAACGCCCAGAATTCAAGGAGGAACTCGGGCGCGTCAAGCCCAAAACACTCGACCACCTCATGGACATCGCCAACAGGTGGGCCAACGGCGAAGATTGCATTCACCGAGCACAATCAGATGAAGAGGACGACTACGGACGAAGACGGGAACGCCGTAGCAAGAGGAGATCGCGCGTCTACGAGGACCGCTATGGACCCAACATGGTTGCGGCTGGCTACACCGAATGTTGCAACGACAACAGCCTCAACAGCGGAGGATACCGCGGAGGAAACTTTCGTGATGGAGGACACCCAGCGCAGTTGTGGCAATGCCGTGACCGCGATAACGGACCCTCAGCGTACGAAAAGCTTTCGGGACCATGCACCATCCACTTCTACATTGACAAGCAGGATGGCACAAAGAAGGCGAGCCACATGCTCAAGGACTGCCGCGAGTTCCAGAAGCTCAATGAAAGCATGGTGCAAATGAGGCAACAAGCCCCAATCCCTGCATTCGGAAACGCACCTGCACAAGGCGAAATAGCACATGGAGCTCCTCCACCGCCGCCTACCGGAGGCCCGAACCAACCAGTCGCACACGCACAGAACAACGCTGGGAACGGGTACCCCCCACCGAAAGGAGCACTAATGATGATCCAGAAGGGACGCCCCACGAATAGGGTGCAGAAGAAAATCACCCGACAAATCAACCTGGCCGTGGCAACCCCACCTGCCATCCCTGAGTACCTCAGCGGATCAGAGTCCTGCATCACATTCACTCGTGTGGATCACCCTTTCCAGATCCCTCGCCCAGGTCATGCTGCCCTGGTGCTGGAGGCGCAGCTCGGAGGTTTCGAGATGAGTCGCGTCTTCATGGACGGCGGCATCAACCTAATGTTCGCAAGCACTCTAGCGCAATGCGGATCCCGCAATGCAGCCTGGAACAGTCAGACACAACGTTCCACGGCATCGTTCAGCGAAGGGCATATTCCCCCTGGGCAAAATAGGACTCGACGTCATCTTCGGGAAGCCAGACAACTTCCGGCAGGAGCGACTCGAATTTGAAGTGGTGGACTGGCCATCACAATACCACGCCATACTTGGGCGTGTATCATTCGCAAGGTTCCTGGCTGTCCCACACTACGCATACCTTCTACTCAAGATGCCAGGGCCGAAGGGCGTCATCACAGTCCACGGGAGCTTCACTCGATCGGACCAGTGCGACAGGGATTTCAACAAAATCTCCCAGTCTTCCGGCATGCAAGACGAACTCGTAAGGCTCCGTGAGGTGACGGACAATGGGGCACCCCCAGTCACAAGGCAAAACGCACCCGATATGTCTTTCGACTCCACCGTCAACACAAAGAAGGTGCAGGTCCATCCGACGGATGCCTCCAAGACGGCGCTGATCGCCAACGACCTCAGCCCCACATAAGAAGGCACGCTCGTCGAATTCCTCCGTGAGCGCTGCAAAATCTTCACCTGGTGTCCTGCGGACATGCCAGGAGTTCCCAGGGAATTCGCCGAGCACGCACTCAATGTCTTTCCAGACACCAAGCCAGTCAAGCAGTCCATCCGGAGACTGTCCGAGCCGCGAGCCAAAGCCATCGGCAAGGAAATCAATAGACTACTCACTGCAGACTTCATCAGGGAAATCAAGGAAAGCGAGTGGCTTGCAAATACAGTGATGGTCCCAAAGAAGGACACGGACATCCTGCGGATGTGCGTGGACTTCACGTCACTAAACAAGCATTGCCCAAAGGACCACTTCCCTCTTCCTCGGATCGATCAGATCATCGATTCGACCGCAGGATGTGAGAAACTCTCCTTCCTCGATACTTACTCAGGCTATAACCAGATTCGACTCAAGGTCGAAGATCAGGAGAAAACGGCGTTTATCACACCGTTTGGAGTATTCTGCTGCAACACAACGCCTTTCGGGCTAAATAACGCAGGTGCGACGTACCAGCGATGCATGCAGGCCTGCCTCAAGGACCAGATCGGTCGCAACGTCCAAGTCTACGTTGACGACATAGTCATAAAATCCAGGGAGGCAAGGACACTTATCGACGATCTCCGCGAGACGTTCGACAACCTCGATCACTATAGGATCAAGATCAACCCCGAAAAATGCGCCTTCGGCGTCCCATCAGGTCAGCTGCTTGGGTACTTCATCTCTCAGCGAGGGATCGAGGCGAACCCGAAGAAAATCAGAGCCATCATGGCGATGGAGAAGCCGAAAAACCACAAAGGCGTCCAGCAGCTCGCAGGACGAATAGCGGTGCTAAGCAGATTCATCAGCCGCATGGGCGAGAAGGCCATGCCATTCTACCATCTGCTACGCAAGGCAGACAAGTTTGAGTGGACGCCAGAAGCCAACGATGCATTCGAAAGCCTCAAGCGACTCCTCTCCACCTCGCCCGTCTTGGTCACGCCAAAGGAGCGCGAGCCTCTGCTTCTATACATAGCAGCCACACACCAAGTGGTCAGCACCATGCTCGTGGTCGAACGACCCGAAGAAGGCAAGACCCACGGGGTCCAGCGCCCAATCTACTACCTCAGCGAGGTACTGACACCAACAAAGCAGAGGTACCCTCACTACCAGAAGCTCGCCTACGGCGTGTTCATGACGGCTCGACGGCTGAGCCATTACTTCCAGGAGCACTAGGTGATGGTCGTCAACGAGGCACCCCTGAACAGCATCCTGAATAATCCAGAGGCCACAGGATGCGTGGCCCTGTGTGGCATCGAGCTGTCACCCTTGGACATCGTCTATGAGAAGCGACTCTCAATCAAATCTCAAGTCCTTCTGGACTTCCTGGTACATTGGATGGAGCTGCAACTGCCAGACACCCCAGATATGTCACAATCATGGACGATGCACTTCGACGGCTCCAAGCGAGAAGCTGGAGCAGGAGCGGGGGTCATACTGACCTCCCCACAAGGCGACACGATGAAGTACGTCCTTCGGATGAAATTCCGAGCTTCTAATAATGAGGCCGAATACGAAGCCTTCATCCACGGCATGAGGATGGCAAAGATATGCGGCGCATCGCGCCTGGTCATCTACTATGACTCCAACCTCATCGTCCAGCAGACGATGAATGAGTGCGACGCATGACATGGTTATACCCTACGGGTACGTGACTTTAGCATACCTGGTCCAGCCCAAGGAAGTCCCACAGCAGATATACGCTGGCCCATGAAGATTTTTGGGTGGCCAAGGCCCATGACGCCTTCGGATCCTTGGAGAGCAAGACTAGCATAGATAGGAAATTCAAAGGGGTAAAACCCTAGAACCTGTAACCGACTACGACTATGCCGCCTAAGTCTATATAAAGTCTAGGACGGCACGTCCTAGATCTCTCAACTCATACTTCCGCACACACCTCCACGCCAGATCGAATCTGCGCACCCTGTAACCTTCGGTCCCGCCGTAATCAAGAGCAGACAAGCAGGAGTAGGGTTTTCCCTCCGGGGGCCTGAACCTGGGTAAATCTCGTGTCCCCAGGTTGCTTGTCTGTTAACCGTGCCACGATCTCCATCATCCCCATCTTCTCCAAAACCCAAGTCCATAACAATGGGCATTGGCGAGATTAAACCTCGTCAATTAGCGCCGTCTGTGGGAATCGGGGCTGCTGATTGTGCGATCGTGACGGTCCCGACCCGATCGATCTACAACTCCGCGGCGACGGAGAATCACCTCCTCTTCGGCACTTTCGACTACACCGCCCACTCGCCGGCCACCATGAAGGATTTCGAGCCCGTAGGCGACGGACTTGAAATTTTGTTCGGGAGCTTCTGCTTCCAGGTGGGACAAACTGGCACACTCCGCCTTCCTGAGAGGGTGCCCGTGCCATCGATCAGGCCCGCCTCGTGGGCTCCACACCCCGTGCTATGCACATCACCATCGACAGATGAGTTCTACAACAGCAGCTGCTGCAACTCTCATAGGTGCGATCCGCCTTCGGATGAAGGAACCTACGGTTTCGGATCTGAAAGTTGCGGTAGCAGCGAACCGATCTACGAGCGCTACCAATGCGCCACAGTCATCCAGGAGCAACAAACGCCTAACCCGCCGCCCAACACGAACCCGAACCCGCAGGATAGAAACGGCAGAAACGGCGGGAACAGAAGACATGATCGCGTACCGCGCGCTCTACAACGCACTCGAATGATAATTCGACGGCTGCGAGCTTCGGCACGTTGGAAGAGAAAGCAACGAGGAAGCCGACAGACTCGCCAACATCGGCTCCACCTGCGCAAAGGTGCCACCAGGTGTGTTCCTCGAACAGATCTGTGTGCCATCCATCAAGCGGAAATTCCCCAAGGGATCACCCGAAGAAGCAGAACATTCGGGGGCTACGCTGCCCGAAGGACAAGAAGGACCCGAGAAACTGGACACAGAGGTCGCCATGGTAAACCTAATGCAGGTCATGGCAGTCGAAGAAACTTGGACGCGACCATACCTCCAGTTCTTGTTAAATGGAGAACTGCCTGACAGCCCGACAGATGCCCGGCGCATATCTCGTCGGTCAAAAGCCTTCACCACCATCAATGGCTAGCTGTACAAACGCAGTATTACGGGTGTACTACAAAGGTGCGTCACCATCGGCGACGGTAAAGCCATCCTCCAAGACATCCACGAGGGCATCTGCGGCCATCATGCAGGTAGCCGCTCCCTAGTCGCCAAAGCTCTACGGGCCGAATTCTACTGGCCAACGGCCATGAGCGATGCAAAGGACATCGTCCGAAGCTGCAATGGATGCCAACGGTTCGCCGACAAACCTCACGCACCCGAGTCAGAGCTCAGACCCATACCTATAGCTTGGCCTTTTGCTCAATGGGGCCTCGACATGATCGGCAAACTGCCAAAGTCCTCGAAAGGGGGACACGTTTACCTCCTGGTCGCAGTCGACAAATTCACCAAGTGGATCGAGGCCATGCCCGTCACCAACCAAAAGGGAAAAACTGCCGTCAAGTTCTTCGAGTCCATTGTCTACAGGTTCGGCGTACCGCATAGCATCATCACCGACAATGGATCGAACTTTATCTCCAAGGAATTCCAGGACTTCTGCGAAGGACTTGGGATCAACATCACGTACGCCTCAGTGGCACACCCGCAAACGAATGGGTAAGTGGAAAAGTCCAACGGCCTAATCGGCGTGGGCATCAAGAAGCGCCTCATGAGTCCACTCGAACGGAAAGCAGGAGCCTGGACGAAAGAGCTACCATCCGTCCTATGGAGCTTACGGACCACGCCAAACAGCTCCACAGGCTACACACCGTTCTTCATGGTACACGGAGCTGAAGCCGTGCTACCAGCCGAAGTACGCCACCAGGCCCCCCGGGTCGTCGCTTACAGTGAAGCTGAATCCACGGCTGCACTCGAAGATGCCGTCGATACACTCGACGAAGCAAGAGACATAGCAGCAGCTCGATCAGCGGTGTACCAGCAGAGTCTCCGCAACTACCACAGCCGCCGGCTTCGCCCCATGTCCTTTCTCGAAGGAGACCTCGTCTTGCGACTCAAGCAAGAGCAACCGACAAAATTCGAGTCAGCATGGGAAGGACCCTACGTCATCACCGAAGTCATCCCAGGTGGCGCCTATCGCCTCAAGCACGTGGAGTCTGGATTCGCATACTCCAACCCATGGAACATCTCACACTTGCAACGATTCTATCCCTAGCTACTACCCCCTTTACTTTCAATAAGGCTTTCAGCCAAGGCTATTCAGCCGAACAATGTACTTCCTCCATTACGATATAAATAAAGCTAAGTGTCTCGCCCCAAACTCCAGTTCATTATTTACAACTTTACTTTATGCTACAAACGCACTCAGGGGCTCCCCCCCACCTCACGATTTCATCAACTGAGGATCACGCGTGTGCACCTGAGTAGCTGACAACGTCAGGCAAACGAAAAGGACACGTACTCAAACAAAGCACTGCGTGCTCACAACAAACAAACCTTTACAACAAAGGGCACGACACGCCCAGCCAAAATATACAAATTTTACATTTATCTCTTTTACAGGTACTACCTATTCTGAAGAATAACCTGAGCACGCTCTACAACCTGTTCGGCATACTGCCTTACAGCTGCGTAATGTGGACGTATGTCCCACTCATCACCATCCGGTCGAGGAGGTGGCCCAGCTGCCACAGCAGCCAAATGTACATCAGGACGGTGCAGCCTCACAAGAGACAAAGCAGCCTTCACTCCTGCGACGAGCTGTTGCCGCACCAACTCCTTGACATTGCTCACGTTCCGAAACTTCGACAGAAGACCCGCAAGGCTTGTCGGTACGGCATACAAAGGAAACATGATGTGCAGCACCGAGGCAAGCGACGTCTGCACTTGGCGAAGCACTCGCGAAACCTGGTGCACACGATCCTGCACCGTCGCCAGAGCCATGGCACGGTCACGATCCATCCAGAAGAAGCCACCAGCCTCCATGTCCTGTTGAGTCAAGCAATTGACCCGAACAGCGACACGCTCCTTCTCTTCCCTCGGAGCAAGGTTCGCACCTGCGACAATTGCACAAAATAAGAGCAAGGCCAGCAGGCTCACCCGAAGAACTGAGCTCCAGCTCGAAACAAAGAACAACTTACATTGAAGCTGCTTGGACACCCGAATAAGTTTCGCCATCAAGTACTACTCTCTGGCTGCACCATGATCCGCCTTGGACTTCCAAACGTCGGCATGACCTCGCAACCCGAGCAACTCCCTCTCCAGACTACGCACACGATCCCGAAGAAAAGCGAGTTGCGAGGAATCATCCAAAGATGGTCGCAGCGGCATTGCGGACGAGGTGTCAACAGGGTCAGCACCCAAAGGAACCTAGAGCAGCAGAAAAAGAAAGGGACACAAACATTCAGACAGTGGCAGAGCACAAACTCAGGCGAATACATTCAGCACATAAAAGGCCACTACGTGGCACAAGAATTGTGTTCATCAAAATATTTACAGCAAAAGAAGACTACAAATTATCATACGTCTACAACACCTAAGACGCGGCACCCTGAGTCGCCTCGGAGCCGGACTGCCTAGCTTTGGCCCCGCCCTGCTGCCGCAGCGCATACTCAGACAGCAAATCAATGAGCTTTGGCCCATATCTCTTGCAGCGAGCAGAGTAGGCAGCAAAGGCTACCTCGGATCCATCTGCAGTCGTCGGCATCCGGGAGGTGATCTGGGGCAGGTCCAGCTCCGCTCCAGCCGCCAAAGCCATCGCCAGCCCGACGGACGCGCCGATGCCCTTCTGCTTGCGCTTGTACGCCACAGGCGCTTCGGCTGACAAAGCCTCCGCCAGAGCATCCACATCATCGAGGGTCGCGCCCTTAGGGACAAGCTCCCTATAGAAGCGGCCAAGGACCTCCTTCTCCTTGGCAAGGGAGCCGACAACGGTGCTGCAGCGATCTTCGGCCGCTGCAGTAGAATCATCTAGAGCACTACTGCGGTCAAACTCGATGCCTGCGGCATCTGAGACAAAAAAAAGAGGGAGAAGACATGAAGAAAAGCGGCATAGAAGAAGACAAGAAACATGACGAAACAAGCACAAACACAACACTTACCCGAAACAGCCTTGGCAGCAGCCATGAGCTTGTCTGCCACCTCCCTCTCGCGCGCAGCCGCAACAGTGTCCAGCTGCTCCTCACGGTCCGCGGCCTCCTGCTGCAGACGCTCCTTAGCTTCGGTTGCCTTGGTCAGCTCTAGCTCGAGGCGCTCCTTCGCACCAACGGCAGCCTCGGCCTTCTTCTCCGAGTGACCAAGGCTCTTCTTGAGAGCGTCGACCTCACGGAGAGAATTATTATGCTCCTCTGCATTCGAAACAAGAAAATATCAGAAAGCAGGACCAGAATCAATAAAAGATGCACCAACAACAAATAAGTACCTTGAAGCTGTCGGAGGTTACCGCTAGCACTAGGCGCTCCTGCACCAGCCGCTTGGCCTCCTCCACAAAAGGCTGCAAGAAAAGAAACACCTGTAAGAAAAAGGACTTGGGGGCTGCGCCCAACATTAAGGAATAAAGGCAACACTCGAACGCAAAGACACCCGGGGGCTCCCCCCGTGGTACGAAGAAGAGGTACTTACATGCTCTGATGGCGATTCCGAAGGCTCGCTGGCGAAATTCTGAGGCGCAACCACCTGCACCTCCTGCAACAGAGGATCCGGAGCGGCGCCCCCCGAAGTCGCCACCGTCTGAGGAGGAGGAGACGTAATTTTCTACTCCCCCATCATCTCCCGAGCACCATCGCTGGAGGAATCGTGGAAGGAATGCCTGCATACGAAGCAATCAGCACAAGTGCAAAATCAAGAAAGAAAAAGGACAGTAGTACAACAAGAAACTTACGAGCCTAGTGAGCTCAGGTCGAAGACACGAGGAGTCCTTCGGGCTCTCTTCTCCTCTTTCTTCTCCTCCTTTTTCTCTTCCTTCTTTTCTTCCTTCTTCCGCTTCGCTGGCGGGTGTAGTGCTACAGCTCGCACATGAATGGCAGGAATGGGACAGGAAGAGCCTCCATGCCCGTCACTATGACGATCAAGGCACAGAGGGTTTCTGGGAGTCGGAGGAGTCGAGGCATCTGAAGACTCACTGGAGCTCCGTGATCGTTTGCGCGTATGGTCCTCACTCGACTCGTTGGCATCTTCGGCCGGAGATCGCGCTGACGGCAGTTCGGACACGGACTCCACCAGTTCATTATCCGGGGCATTCGGATACTTTTCAGGCAATGGCGGCACCATGCCCGGCACCTTGAAGCTCTGCAAAACCAAAAGGGACTTTGTTAGCAAACAAAAGAAATAAATATGCAATCGACAAAAAGCGCCACGCGCACTAATCTACACCTGCGGAACGGCCAGCGTCGAAGAAAACGGAGGAGTCAGCGACTTCCCCGGGATTTTCTCTCCGGCCTTGAACTTCAGCAGCGCGCGAAGGGTCCTGTCAAGCTCCCCCTTGGAGATTTTCTCAGCCGAAACCCTCATCGGATCACGGCGCCCAGAATAAAGAAACATCGGGTGCGCCCTCGCTTGGAGAGGCTGCACCCGACGCTCAAGAAACATCCGGATGATGTCCACGCCGTTCACTTCCTTCTCCGGAATCAGCTGGAGATCCTCCACCCATCGGTAAAGGTCCTCTATCTCCTCTGTCTCGCCATCCAAAATCTTGTTTTTCCAGGATCTTTTTGGCTCGATAATCTGGGCGGGGTCAAAAGGAACAAGACCAAAATCTTGCCCAGGCACTACGGAGTCGCGAATGTAAAACCATCGCCTCCGCCAGTACTGGACAGATTCGGACATGGAAAAGGAAAAGAAAAGAAGATTGGGACTAAGGGAGATGATGCAACCCCCAATGGGATATACACCATCCGAACCAGACTGCCTCTTCACGGAATAAAGTTTCCGGAAGAGGCCAAAGTGTGGCTCAATGCCGAGCCAGCACTCGCAAAAAGTGATGAAGCAAGCAATGTGGAGAAGCGAATTGGGAGACAGATGATGAAGCTGGATGCCATAGAGAAAGAGCAGCCCACGGAGGAAGTTGTGGACTGGGAAGGAAAACCCACGCATAACGAAGGCAAGAAACATAACCCGATACCCAGATGGGGGACGGGGGATTACCTCATTGCCGGGGAGTCTGACGGCCTCCCTATCCTGCGGGATCAAACCCCGCTCGCGAAGCTTGCGGAGATCACTCTCCCGCGTCTCTGATCGCCGCCAGCCACCGTCGGTGACACGGGTAGCGATGGCGCCTTTCTTTCCTCCGGTGGCGCTGGTCCCAACTGCAGATGACGATTTCTTCGGTTTCCCCATCGCGCTGTGGTGGCGCCGGCGGTGAAAGCGCAGAAGAGAATATGGAAATGTGGAAGGAAATCCCAGCGCGCAGCAAGAATCGCTAGAGCACAAGGAGGCAGTGAAAGCAAGAACTGATGCGGTGAAAACAAACCGCGGTTTTTCCCAATGATTATAACGACGAAGACGGCGCATGGCAGTCGTCCATCCAGAAGACCTAACGCCAACTGCAGATCTGACCGTACACGTGTCAGCATCACAACGAACCGTCGTTACCACGCCATCCACTACGCGTGGAAAACGAGGAGACGCCGTAATTATCTCCACGCCGCGCGTGACCGGTCAATTCAAGGTCAGCAAGTGGGACCCATGTTCGTCTAGTCAAGTCATCTCTGGCGTAGCAGATGCTTGAGCTCATTGATCGTCAGCACTGATGTCATCAAAAGCTATACTAGCACCAACTACAATTCTTCGGCTCCACGGCTAAGAGTACTCACTCGAATCTTCGATTCGACTAAATACTCGGGGGCTACTCCTATCAGGAGCACTGGCCGCGCACCCGAAAGACGAATAAAGACAAAATATTTCTTCGAGTCCTACGTCGAGTCTACGACTCCACTATGGACTCGGGGGGCTACTCCCATAGGGAGGATGGATTTAAGCATCCGAAAAATTGTGTGTCCTACGGACTTAACAACTGAGCAATGCTTGAACTAAAGTCTCCGCTCGAGTCTACGACTCGAACAGACACTCGGGGGCTACTCCCATAGGGAGCGCTGGTCGCGCACCCTATGAAATCTTCGACTGCGATCTTTCGGATCAGCATGCAAAAACTTATCGGCAACTTTGCCCCAACAAGACACTAAGTGAGCAACGACCTTCTTGGCCGCCCGAAAAACCTCCGCGGTGACAAACATTCGGATGCTGTGTCTACGACGCAAAGATAAGACCTACAGATATTATCTGATGGCCTGGCAACGCACACGACTGCGCTATGCTAGTAAAAACCCGTGCTAACAGGTGCGATGAAAAATCCCGACGGAATCGTTGGGTAAATCAATTAAATTCACTGGAATTCCACTTCTGTGAGTCCTCTGCGGCCTGAGTCGAATTACGCCAGCATATGTTCCAGTTTCGAGTTGAGGGACTCGAACCCGAAGAAGATCGTGTTGTTTCGTCCTAAGACAGTTAACTGACCATGATCCGTCAGGTGAGTCAGGCACACGCATCGACTATCCCTACACACATACTGTTAGTACATGGTTGCACCCGAAGGATTGAAGAGTCCTCAGCCGAATTTACGATTCGACTGATCACTCGGGGGCTACTGACATGGTTATACCCTACGGGCGCGTAACCTCAGCATATAGTCCAGCCCAAGGAAGGCCCACGGTGGATATACACCGGCCCATGAAGACTTTCGGGTGGCCCAGGCCCATGACGCCTTCGGATCCTTGGAGAACAAGACTAGGGTAGATAGGAAATTCAAAGGGGTAAACCCTAGAACCTGTAATCGACTAGGACTATGCCCGGGACCTGCCTAAGTCTATATAAAGGCCAGGAGGGCACGACCTAGATTGTAACACCCTCAGAATCGACCCTATGCAAGTTTCAGCGATTCCCGCCAAACTCGCATAGAAACGATTCAAAGGTGCCCACCAGGCACTTTCGTGCCGGTGGAAAACGAAGTAATAACATTACACAACAGTCCTCGATGGGACCCACAGAACAGATATATATATACAACACGACTCCATGAGTCAAGAATACAGATATAATATACAAAGATCCAAATCACCTTGAAAATGATAGAGCGTCCGACTACGGACACGATGCAAATGGGGCTAAGAGCCCTGAAGAATAATCAATGGCGTGCATAACCCTGCCCAGGCCGAGCCGGAAGGGTAACCCTGCTAACGACGTCGATCTCAAAACCTGCTTAAACAAAAGGGGTGCCGACAAAGGGCAAAGGAAAAAGAGGAGCGTCAGTACTGAGGCCAGTACACGGCGAGGCTAGAATTCGGCGGTCCTCGCCTACATAGGTATGGTGGACTGAAGCGGCAGCATGCACTAAACAACCTATAGAGACTCGATACAACTGGCGGCTATCAGAGAGGGGGGGTAAGAAAGACCTATTCGGACCCAACCTGGTGCTACCATCAAACAAACCCATCCTGGTGTTTCCCCCTCGAGACCAAACGAGGAAGTCAACCGAGGAACTCACACAGTTGGCAGTTTTATTTATTCAGTTATCGTTGCAGTAATTACTAGTCAGGTATAGATAATCATCCTGATGAAATAAGCAGTGGGCAATTTTAGTTATCCATTCCGTTGTAGTTGCAACACTTACTAGTCAGATACAAATAGCATGAGATATCCCAAAACCCAGCAGTTGTTGGTACTTTTATTTAGCCATTCCGTTGTGGTGAAGCTGATTATTAGTCATATCGGATACAAGTCAAATTAGAACAGTAAACTTTAGTTATAGTTGTCTATGATCGAGACTCGTGCTCCAAGTCGTCCATAACCGCGGACACGGCTTCTCGAAAAGATTAAACCCTGCAGGGGTGCACCAAAGTATCCACAAGCACTTCGACCCTTTTTGCCAGATCAGTTAACATACACCCATCGGTATGTCGGCGGGGCCTAAGTCACGACGTTTCCAGACCCAAAGCAAGCACGGGGGGCCACCCCACTAAGTACACCCGCAACGAAGTCGGCCTGTCTCCGAGACGGACTCAGGGTTTGCGACAGTGGCTGTAAACGACAGCAAATCCCAAAACTGGGACTGTCGATACCGCGAAAACACTCCGCTTCCAAAACAGTACAGCGTGCTCCTCACACAATCGTAAATAAAGCAGTAAAGCATGGCATAGGTACAGGATAGTAAATAAAACCTCAAACTAGTTGTGTCCCCCAGTACAATACTTTGAAATCAGGTACTAATCAATGGGGGGCCCATATCTCCCCACCTGTGGTTAGCGTGCTCGATCTCGGAACAGGTGTCAAGAACTCGGGGTCCTACGGGACACAAGTGGGCGGTCGGAAACCAGATATTATCTATCACCCACCGATGCCTCTGCTTACCTACTTCAATTTTAGTTGTTAAACAGTAATTAAAGTGAACAATAATTAAAGTCATGACCATCTCCAACATTGAACATGCGGCAATACTCCAACAACTGTGGTACTTGACGACACGCAACAGCATTTGAGCAAGCGACTACGACGCGCAAGTCCAACTATCTACCAAACAACAGGTAATAGGATGTGTCCAAGGCAATATAGGGCTGCAAGGGGATATCACGGGTACGGAAACTAGAGCAACGCAACACAGATAGCAATAGATCAACAAAAGGGAATAAATACTATAAAAGTAAGATAGGTAGAAAGGGGGAGATACTCGCCTAAAAACATTGTCGAAGGTTCAACCGAAGATCGGGGCGAAGCTCACATCAACTCAACGGCCTTATCCACGAAGAAGCAAAACACTAGAATAAACACCGGATGCACTATTTAATACAACGGCAGAAGATCGGCATGCTGCAGGTATGATGCATGACATGGCAAAGATGCGATGCGATTAGGTCAATATTAAGCGGAACCGGGGTCCCGACAATTAAATATATGGTTCAAGTTGTTTAGCTACCCTGCATTTTAAATGTTGTTTTAACAAGGCAAGATATGACAACGGTTCGATGCACAAATTTAAATGAGGCCAATATGAGACTAGATTTGCCCACATATGGGCCCCATATTTAATTATAAGGTGAATCGGCATAAGGCCCCCAAACCACACAAGTATGCGTGCGAGTATGACAAATTAATATGCAACAGATTTATGTTTAGCATTTATAAAAATAGGGGTTCGGATAAGGGTCACACATTGGGGTTCGGCAGATCTTGGGGATCGAGAGGTTCGGGGTCGGTCTCAGGGTTCAGGGTTCGACGGGATCGGGTTCGGTACGGGAAGAAGGCCTTGTCGCAACCGGAAAGCAGGACTTGGTTGGCATCGGGGGCGCATCGGTCTCGCCCTGGTCGGTGTCGATCTTGTCGCTTTCGTGGTCTTCGGGTCCGTGCCATCGATTCGGTCTTGGCATTCGGGCGAGGTACTTGGCGTATCCGCGTCGGCGATCTTGGCGTTCTTCAGGTTCGGATGCGGTCCTCGGCGAACTGGTCAGTTCCCTGTCGGAGGCCTTGGCGCTTTGGATCGGTCTTCGGTTCGGGGCCTCAGGGTCTTGGGGTTCGCGTCTGTGTGGCGATCTTGTCGTTCCGTGGAGGCGTTCTCGAGGTCGATGGCGAACTTGTCCGGTACCGGGGTTTTTCGGAGTTCTTGGCGCGGCACCGGGTACGGAATCGATCTTCGGGTTCGGGGTCTCGGCGTCCGTAGATCTTGGTGTCCAAGGCGCGGCATCAAATCAGCGGGGTCTTATGCATCAGCTCTTGTGGTCAAACACTGCATCCTCGCAGGCGGTCAACGCAAACAGGGAATGGCCCCATGGGCGAGCACAACGGAGGACAGGGTGAGGCGGTCGCGGTCGAGGCGGGACACAGAGGCGCAGACGGCGGAGACCGAAGGCGCTCAGGGGCGGCGGCAGCTCGGAACGGGCTTGAGCGGCCGAGGACGCCGGCGACGGGAGGCGGCTCTCGGAGGGGCGTCTGACTGCGGCAGGAGGAGGGGAGGTCGAGGCCGGCGGCGGAAGGCGGTCGGCACCGGCGGGGGCGAGCGGGTCCCCGGGGCGGGGAGGCGCGGCCGGGAGGGCGGTGGTTGGTGACGGAGGAGGGGCTGCGGCCGCGGGCGCCGTCGGGAGGTGGAGGCGAGGCCGGCCAGGTGCGGTCGAGGGCGGGGGCGAAGAGGGGCTCCGGGCGGCGGAGTCGACTGGGAGCCGAGGTCGGCAGGGCGACGCGGCGAGCGTGGTGAGGTGCGGGCGACGGCTCGATGGGCGGAGGAGAAGGCCGCGGGGACGCGCGCGTGGGGGAGGCGCTCGGGGCGGGCTCGCGAGGAGGACCGGAGGCGGACGGCCGGCGCTGAGAGAGGAGGACAGAGGCGGGGGTGGCAGCTCGGGCGGTGGAGGAAGAGGGTTCTGGTGGGGGAGGCCGGATACGGGGACGGGGAGCAGAGGTGGCGAGGCGGAGGGAGAAGGGTAGGGGCGCGCCGGCGCAGCACCGCGCGGAGGAGGGCGCTGGGCGGCGGCCGGGGCGGCGCCGGAGGAGAGGGAGGGGGAGGAGAGGACGGCAGAGAGGAGGGAGGGAGACGAGCGGGAGGAAGGAGGCGGGGTGGGGCGTCGCGTGGGGCGAGTGGGGTGGGGCCCAGGGACAGGGGCTGCACGGGGGTGGCGTGCGGGTGTGTCGGTGATTGTGCGTGAGTGCGGTTGTTGCATGTGTGCTGGGTGGGACCCAGGGAGAGAGAGAGGGAGAGAGGCCAGGTGGCTGCGTGGGATAGGGTAGAGGGAGGGGAGAGGTGACGTGGCGTCCATAGATTGGTGGGGGTGAGGTGGCTGGTTGGGTGGGTAGACTAGGTTGGGTGCAAAAGGGGTTTAGGGTGGACCGATCTGTTTTGTACGGGGGTGGTCGACTGGGTCGAATCGGCCCGTTCGACTGCCCCCTAAAATATTATAACTTTTAATTCATTTGCAATAAACTTCGGTAAATAGTTTTTAGACAAACAAAATATCCGAAAGCATCCGGGGGTTTAATTTGAAATAGAAGGAGGCTAGTTTCGGAAAACAGTAGACTTTCGTAACATAGTTTCAAGTAAAATAATATGCATGATGATGACGATGCTCAAATGCAATGTGGCGTGATGACATGAGCATGCGGTCATGATGATGCAATGCACAAAAACAACGCGATTTTCTAGTAGTGGTTTTTGCGGGATGCCACAATTCGACACCACTAACAATGGATCTCGCCCTCGAGATCTGCCTCATGGTACCGGGAAGACGGGCGGCGTTCTGAATCTTCTCGCTTCGTGTATATCTTCGCGACGCCACTAACAAGAGGTCGTTGTCCGTGATCGTCGAGGGAACACTCCGGGAACAAAAGTTCGAAGGTAGAGGTATCAACAAATAAAGCCACCTCTAACTTCGATAGAAAGAGGGAACCGATGCATTCTCATACACTTCAATGTACAAAAGCGAATAGAAGGGGTAGTCGGCATGGGGGCCAATCCATCACGCACCCAAACTATTACTCCGAACAATCAGTGGAAAAGCGTGCAACCATTCTCGGAATCAGACTAAAGATCTCGTCAAGCGAGGTTCGGAAACAAAGGAGTGATGCAGACTCTGCATCGGATCTCGCGTAGATGATGTCGTCGTGTCGGAAAAACACCGGAAGGCACGAACAAGGAACAAAGAGAAGTTCACCCGACGAAGGATTCCTCGGATAACATGAAGACCAGAAGGTAGAACACCGTTATCAAAGGAGGAAGCGAAACCCTGAAGGTACGACGGAACCCAACCACGAGAACTCCTGGACTCGAAGAGAGAGAAGAGAGTGGATTTAAAACACGCAGGGGTGAGAGAAGAGCAGCAGAGGGGTAAGGAGTAAAATCAGACCTAATCAGAACTATCCAACCGATTTTGCAAAATAGTTTTGACACTCTACTTCGGCCGTTAGCTAGGTTATCCTACAGGCTGGACTTGTGGGGTATCGCAACTGCTGGGCTCTGATACCACTCTGTAACACCCTCAGAATCGACCCTATGCAAGTTTCAGCGATTCCCGCCAAACCCGCATAGAAACGATTCAAAGGTGCCCACCAGGCACTTTCATGCGGGTGGAAAACGAAGTAATAACATTACACAACAGTCCTCGATGGGACCCACAGAACAGATATATATACAACACGACTCCATGAGTCAAGAATACAGATATAATATACAAAGATCCAAATCACCTTGAAAATGATAGAGCGTCCGACTACGGACACGATGCAAATGGGGCTAAGAGCCCTGAAGAATAATCAATGGCGTCCATAACCCTGCCCAGGCCAAGCCGGAAGGGTAACCCTGCTAACGACGTTGATCTCAAAACCTGCTTAAACAAAAGGGGTGCCGACAAAGGGCAAAGGAAAAAGAGGAGCGTCAGTACTGAGGCCAGTACACGGCGAGGCTAGAATTCGGCGGTCCTCGCCTACATAGGTATGGTGGACTGAAGCGGCAGCATGCACTAAACAACCTATAGAGACTCGATACAACTGGCGGCTATCAGAGAGGGGGGTAAGAAAGACCTATTCGGACCCAACCTGGTGCTACCATCAAACAAACCCATCCTGGTGTTTCCCCCTCGAGACCAAACAAGGAAGTCAGCCGAGGAACTCACACAGTTGGCAGTTTTATTTATTCAGTTATAGTTGCAGTAATTACTAGTCGGGTATAGATAATCATCCTGATGAAATAAGCAGTGGGCAATTTTAGTTATCCATTCCGTTGTAGTTGCAACATTTACTAGTCAGATAAAAATAGCATGAGATATCCCAAAACCCAGAAGTTGTTGGTACTTTTATTTAGCCATTCCGTTGTGGTGAAGCTGATTACTAGTCATATCGGATACAAGTCAAATTAGAACAGTAAACTTTAGTTATAGTTGTCTATGATCGAGACCTGTGCTCCAAGTCGTCCATAACCGCGGACACGGCTTCTCGAAAAGATTAAACCCTGCAGGGGTGCACCAAAGTATCCACAAGCACTTCGACCCTTTTTGCCAGATCAGTTAACATACACCCATCGGTATATCGGCGGGGCCTAAGTCACGACGTTTCCAGACCCAAAGCAAGCACGGGGGGCCACCCCACTAAGTACACCCGCAACGAAGTAGGCCGGTCTCCGAGACGGACTCAGGGTTTGCGACAGTGGCTGTAAACGACAGCAAATCCCAAAACTGGGACTGTCGATACCGCGAAAACACTCCGCTTCCAAAACAGTACAGCGTGCTCCTCACACAATCGTAAATAAAGCAGTAAAGCATGGCATAGGTACAGGATAGTAAATAAAACCTCAAACTAGTTGTGGCCCCCAGTACAATACCCAAGTCCATAACTAGTTGTTGCTTGTTTGTTAACCGTTCCACGATCTCCAGCATCCCCATCTTCTCCAAAACCCAAGTCCATAACAATGGTCATTGACGAGTCGAAACCTCCTTAATTGGCGCCGTCTGTGGGAAACGGGGCTGCTAATTGTGCGATCGTGACGGTCCCAACCCGATCAATCTACAACTCTGCGGCGACGGAGAGCCACCTCCTCTTCGGCGCTTTCGACTTCACCGCCCACTCGCCAGCCACCATGAAGGACTTCGAGCCCGTAGGCAACAGACTCGAAATCCTGTTCGGGAGCTTCTGCTTCCAGGTGGGGCAAACTGGCACCCTCCGCCTCCCTGAACGGGTGCCCCTACCATCAATCAGGCCCGCTTCGTGGGCCCCACACCCCGTGCTACGCACAACATCATCAGCAGATGATTCCTATGACAGCAGCAGCTGCAACTCCGATCTGTGCGATTCGCCATCGGATGCAGGGACCTACGATTCTGGATCTGAAAGCTGCGGCAGCAGCAGACCGATCTACAAGCGCTACCTATGCGCCGCAGTCATCCAGGAGCAGCAAACGCTTAACCCGCCGCCCAACACGAACCCCAACCCGCAGGACAGAAACGGCGGAAACGGCGGGAACAGAAGAAGCCAGTCCCCCCCCTCCCCACCCGAAGGGGAAAACAACGGCCACGTCATCCAACTTAGCAAAGAAGGATGGGTCTAGGCACGCCGCGCCGTAGCAGGCGACATAGTTCTGCCTGTAGACTCCCCACGTGAACTACTGATGCCATACCACTACCTCCTCATCGAGGAGCATAAGAAGCAAGTCAAGATGCAGGAAACACTTGACAAACGCAAGCAAGCAGCCTCTCAGTCCAGCGCGCGACGAGCTGCGCTCTCCGCCATGGCCCCCGTCTCTAGCACGAACGGAAACCAGGGAAACAAGCACCGCTCGCGGGTGGAGAACATGGATCCCAAGGAGCGCCGTGATGTGACCCGAACTCTCCACACATCGTTCATGGAGATGGATGCCGATGGCAACATCATCCCGAAGACACCGCAAGCTGCGATCATGGCAGCCACTGCGTATCTCGCGGCCCACCAACCTCCGGAAGGGGACCCGTAAAGAGCCATGCATAAGTCCGCACTCACCGGACTCGGACTTGTCGGAGCTGCGCTCCACGAGGACGCTCCTACGGAGCCAAAGAAGAAAGCTCCGGCCAGGCGCGACCGGAGCCCCACCCCTTCATCCGAAGAGGAAGAGGAACACGACCTTCCTTGAAGGAAGAAGAGCTCGCGTCGATAATAAACGCGACTACGACGCCAGAGACGCACTTACTCAGCGCAAAATCGACAAAGCACGAGCCAAACGTGCATGCTCGTCTGAATCCGAGATGGACAAAGACGAAGGAGAACTCTGCGGAGCTCGATGCTTCAGTAGACCTGTTCGGCGAACACAGATGCCACGCAATTTCAAGCTTCCTTCGGATACTCCGAAGTTCAACGGCACGCAAGATCCAAAAGCCTGGCTCAGTGACCATCTGTCATCCATCAACCTGCACGGCGGTAACAAAGAAACCGCCATGCAATGCCTTCAGCTGCAGCTGACAGGCGCGGCGCGGGTCTGGCTCAGCAGCCTATCATCAGGGTCCATCCGAAACTGGGAGGAGCTAGCTTACAGCTTCATCCAAAATTTCAAGGGCACCAGCAAGAGGCCCGCCTCAATCGAAGAGTTGCGAGCATGCAATCAGAAAACAGGCGAATCTATTAGCTCGTACATACTACGCTGGTCTAACACCAAGAACTCCACAGCACACATCTCCAAAAAGAGGGCCATCGACGCCTTCAGGGACAGCGTCAAACGCCCAGAATTCAAGGAGGAACTCGGGCGCGTCAAGCCCAAAACACTCGACCACCTCATGGACATCGCCAACAGGTGGGCCAACGGCGAAGATTGCATTCACCGAGCACAATCAGATGAAGAGGACGACTACGGACGAAGACGGGAACGCCGTAGCAAGAGGAGATCGCGCGTCTACGAGGACCGCTACGGACCCAACATGGTTGCGGCTGGCTACACCGAATGTTGCAACGACAACAGCCTCAACAGCGGAGGATACCGCGGAGGAAACTTTCGTGATGGAGGACACCCAGCGCAGTTGTGGCAATGCCGTGACCGCGATAACGGACCCTCAGCGTACGAAAAGCTTTCGGGACCATGCACCATCCACTTCTACATTGACAAGCAGGATGGCACAAAGAAGGCGAGCCACATGCTCAAGGACTGCCGCGAGTTCCAGAAGCTCAATGAAAGCATGGTGCAAATGAGGCAACAAGCCCCAATCCCTGCATTCGGAAACGCACCTGCACAAGGCGAAATAGCACATGGAGCTCCTCCACCGCCGCCTACCGGAGGCCCGAACCAACCAGTCGCACACGCACAGAACAACGCTGGGAACGGGTACCCCCCACCGAAAGGAGCACTAATGATGATCCAGAAGGGACGCCCCACGAATAGGGTGCAGAAGAAAATCACCCGACAAATCAACCTGGCCGTGGCAACCCCACCTGCCATCCCTGAGTACCTCAGCGGATCAGAGTCCTGCATCACATTCACTCGTGTGGATCACCCTTTCCAGATCCCTCGCCCAGGTCATGCTGCCCTGGTGCTGGAGGCGCAGCTCGGAGGTTTCGAGATGAGTCGCGTCTTCATGGACGGCGGCATCAACCTAATGTTCGCAAGCACTCTAGCGCAATGCGGATCCCGCAATGCAGCCTGGAACAGTCAGACACAACGTTCCACGGCATCGTTCAGCGAAGGGCATATTCCCCCTGGGCAAAATAGGACTCGACGTCATCTTCGGGAAGCCAGACAACTTCCGGCAGGAGCGACTCGAATTTGAAGTGGTGGACTGGCCATCACAATACCACGCCATACTTGGGCGTGTATCATTCGCAAGGTTCCTGGCTGTCCCACACTACGCATACCTTCTACTCAAGATGCCAGGGCCGAAGGGCGTCATCACAGTCCACGGGAGCTTCACTCGATCGGACCAGTGCGACAGGGATTTCAACAAAATCTCCCAGTCTTCCGGCATGCAAGACGAACTCGTAAGGCTCCGTGAGGTGACGGACAATGGGGCACCCCCAGTCACAAGGCAAAACGCACCCGATATGTCTTTCGACTCCACCGTCAACACAAAGAAGGTGCAGGTCCATCCGACGGATGCCTCCAAGACGGCGCTGATCGCCAACGACCTCAGCCCCACATAAGAAGGCACGCTCGTCGAATTCCTCCGTGAGCGCTGCAAAATCTTCACCTGGTGTCCTGCGGACATGCCAGGAGTTCCCAGGGAATTCGCCGAGCACGCACTCAATGTCTTTCCAGACACCAAGCCAGTCAAGCAGTCCATCCGGAGACTGTCCGAGCCGCGAGCCAAAGCCATCGGCAAGGAAATCAATAGACTACTCACTGCAGACTTCATCAGGGAAATCAAGGAAAGCGAGTGGCTTGCAAATACAGTGATGGTCCCAAAGAAGGACACGGACATCCTGCGGATGTGCGTGGACTTCACGTCACTAAACAAGCATTGCCCAAAGGACCACTTCCCTCTTCCTCGGATCGATCAGATCATCGATTCGACCGCAGGATGTGAGAAACTCTCCTTCCTCGATACTTACTCAGGCTATAACCAGATTCGACTCAAGGTCGAAGATCAGGAGAAAACGGCGTTTATCACACCGTTTGGAGTATTCTGCTGCAACACAACGCCTTTCGGGCTAAATAACGCAGGTGCGACGTACCAGCGATGCATGCAGGCCTGCCTCAAGGACCAGATCGGTCGCAACGTCCAAGTCTACGTTGACGACATAGTCATAAAATCCAGGGAGGCAAGGACACTTATCGACGATCTCCGCGAGACGTTCGACAACCTCGATCACTATAGGATCAAGATCAACCCCGAAAAATGCGCCTTCGGCGTCCCATCAGGTCAGCTGCTTGGGTACTTCATCTCTCAGCGAGGGATCGAGGCGAACCCGAAGAAAATCAGAGCCATCATGGCGATGGAGAAGCCGAAAAACCACAAAGGCGTCCAGCAGCTCGCAGGACGAATAGCGGTGCTAAGCAGATTCATCAGCCGCATGGGCGAGAAGGCCATGCCATTCTACCATCTGCTACGCAAGGCAGACAAGTTTGAGTGGACGCCAGAAGCCAACGATGCATTCGAAAGCCTCAAGCGACTCCTCTCCACCTCGCCCGTCTTGGTCACGCCAAAGGAGCGCGAGCCTCTGCTTCTATACATAGCAGCCACACACCAAGTGGTCAGCACCATGCTCGTGGTCGAACGACCCGAAGAAGGCAAGACCCACGGGGTCCAGCGCCCAATCTACTACCTCAGCGAGGTACTGACACCAACAAAGCAGAGGTACCCTCACTACCAGAAGCTCGCCTACGGCGTGTTCATGACGGCTCGACGGCTGAGCCATTACTTCCAGGAGCACTAGGTGATGGTCGTCAACGAGGCACCCCTGAACAGCATCCTGAATAATCCAGAGGCCACAGGATGCGTGGCCCTGTGTGGCATCGAGCTGTCACCCTTGGACATCGTCTATGAGAAGCGACTCTCAATCAAATCTCAAGTCCTTCTGGACTTCCTGGTACATTGGATGGAGCTGCAACTGCCAGACACCCCAGATATGTCACAATCATGGACGATGCACTTCGACGGCTCCAAGCGAGAAGCTGGAGCAGGAGCGGGGGTCATACTGACCTCCCCACAAGGCGACACGATGAAGTACGTCCTTCGGATGAAATTCCGAGCTTCTAATAATGAGGCCGAATACGAAGCCTTCATCCACGGCATGAGGATGGCAAAGATATGCGGCGCATCGCGCCTGGTCATCTACTATGACTCCAACCTCATCGTCCAGCAGACGATGAATGAGTGCGACGCATGACATGGTTATACCCTACGGGTACGTGACTTTAGCATACCTGGTCCAGCCCAAGGAAGTCCCACAGCAGATATACGCTGGCCCATGAAGATTTTTGGGTGGCCAAGGCCCATGACGCCTTCGGATCCTTGGAGAGCAAGACTAGCATAGATAGGAAATTCAAAGGGGTAAAACCCTAGAACCTGTAACCGACTACGACTATGCCGCCTAAGTCTATATAAAGTCTAGGACGGCACGTCCTAGATCTCTCAACTCATACTTCCGCACACACCTCCACGCCAGATCGAATCTGCGCACCCTGTAACCTTCGGTCCCGCCGTAATCAAGAGCAGACAAGCAGGAGTAGGGTTTTCCCTCCGGGGGCCTGAACCTGGGTAAATCTCGTGTCCCCAGGTTGCTTGTCTGTTAACCGTGCCACGATCTCCATCATCCCCATCTTCTCCAAAACCCAAGTCCATAACAATGGGCATTGGCGAGATTAAACCTCGTCAATTAGCGCCGTCTGTGGGAATCGGGGCTGCTGATTGTGTGATCGTGACGGTCCCGACCCGATTGATCTACAACTCCGCGGCGACGGAGAATCACCTCCTCTTCGGCACTTTCGACTACACCGCCCACTCGCCGGCCACCATGAAGGATTTCGAGCCCGTAGGCGACGGACTTGAAATTTTGTTCGGGAGCTTCTGCTTCCAGGTGGGACAAACTGGCACACTCCGCCTTCCTGAGAGGGTGCCCGTGCCATCGATCAGGCCCGCCTCGTGGGCTCCACACCCCGTGCTATGCACATCACCATCGACAGATGAGTTCTACAACAGCAGCTGCTGCAACTCTCATAGGTGCGATCCGCCTTCGGATGAAGGAACCTACGGTTTCGGATCTGAAAGTTGCGGTAGCAGCGAACCGATCTACGAGCGCTACCAATGCGCCACAGTCATCCAGGAGCAACAAACGCCTAACCCGCCGCCCAACACGAACCCGAACCCGCAGGATAGAAACGGCAGAAACGGCGGGAACAGAAGACATGATCGCGTACCGCGCGCTCTACAACGCACTCGAATGATAATTCGACGGCTGCGAGCTTCGGCACGTTGGAAGAGAAAGCAACGAGGAAGCCGACAGACTCGCCAACATCGGCTCCACCTGCGCAAAGGTGCCACCAGGTGTGTTCCTCGAACAGATCTGTGTGCCATCCATCAAGCGGAAATTCCCCAAGGGATCACCCGAAGAAGCAGAACATTCGGGGGCTACGCTGCCCGAAGGACAAGAAGGACCCGAGAAACTGGACACAGAGGTCGCCATGGTAAACCTAATGCAGGTCATGGCAGTCGAAGAAACTTGGACGCGACCATACCTCCAGTTCTTGTTAAATGGAGAACTGCCTGACAGCCCGACAGATGCCCGGCGCATATCTCGTCGGTCAAAAGCCTTCACCACCATCAATGGCTAGCTGTACAAACGCAGTATTACGGGTGTACTACAAAGGTGCGTCACCATCGGCGACGGTAAAGCCATCCTCCAAGACATCCACGAGGGCATCTGCGGCCATCATGCAGGTAGCCGCTCCCTAGTCGCCAAAGCTCTACGGGCCGAATTCTACTGGCCAACGGCCATGAGCGATGCAAAGGACATCGTCCGAAGCTGCAATGGATGCCAACGGTTCGCCGACAAACCTCACGCACCCGAGTCAGAGCTCAGACCCATACCTATAGCTTGGCCTTTTGCTCAATGGGGCCTCGACATGATCGGCAAACTGCCAAAGTCCTCGAAAGGGGGACACGTTTACCTCCTGGTCGCAGTCGACAAATTCACCAAGTGGATCGAGGCCATGCCCGTCACCAACCAAAAGGGAAAAACTGCCGTCAAGTTCTTCGAGTCCATTGTCTACAGGTTCGGCGTACCGCATAGCATCATCACCGACAATGGATCGAACTTTATCTCCAAGGAATTCCAGGACTTCTGCGAAGGACTTGGGATCAACATCACGTACGCCTCAGTGGCACACCCGCAAACGAATGGGCAAGTGGAAAAGTCCAACGGCCTAATCGGCGTGGGCATCAAGAAGCGCCTCATGAGTCCACTCGAACGGAAAGCAGGAGCCTGGACGAAAGAGCTACCATCCGTCCTATGGAGCTTACGGACCACGCCAAACAGCTCCACAGGCTACACACCGTTCTTCATGGTACACGGAGCTGAAGCCGTGCTACCAGCCGAAGTACGCCACCAGGCCCCCCGGGTCGTCGCTTACAGTGAAGCTGAATCCACGGCTGCACTCGAAGATGCCGTCGATACACTCGACGAAGCAAGAGACATAGCAGCAGCTCGATCAGCGGTGTACCAGCAGAGTCTCCGCAACTACCACAGCCGCCGGCTTCGCCCCATGTCCTTTCTCGAAGGAGACCTCGTCTTGCGACTCAAGCAAGAGCAACCGACAAAATTCGAGTCAGCATGGGAAGGACCCTACGTCATCACCGAAGTCATCCCAGGTGGCGCCTATCGCCTCAAGCACGTGGAGTCTGGATTCGCATACTCCAACCCATGGAACATCTCACACTTGCAACGATTCTATCCCTAGCTACTACCCCCTTTACTTTCAATAAGGCTTTCAGCCAAGGCTATTCAGCCGAACAATGTACTTCCTCCATTACGATATAAATAAAGCTAAGTGTCTCGCCCCAAACTCCAGTTCATTATTTACAACTTTACTTTATGCTACAAACGCACTCAGGGGCTCCCCCCCACCTCACGATTTCATCAACTGAGGATCACGCGTGTGCACCTGAGTAGCTGACAACGTCAGGCAAACGAAAAGGACACGTACTCAAACAAAGCACTGCGTGCTCACAACAAACAAACCTTTACAACAAAGGGCACGACACGCCCAGCCAAAATATACAAATTTTACATTTATCTCTTTTACAGGTACTACCTATTCTGAAGAATAACCTGAGCACGCTCTACGACCTGTTCGGCATACTGCCTTACAGCTGCGTAATGTGGACGTATGTCCCACTCATCACCATCCGGTCGAGGAGGTGGCCCAGCTGCCACAGCAGCCAAATGTACATCAGGACGGTGCAGCCTCACAAGAGATAAAGCAGCCTTCACTCCTGCGACGAGCTGTTGCCGCACCAACTCCTTGACATTGCTCACGTTCCGAAACTTCGACAGAAGACCCGCAAGGCTTGTCGGTACGGCATACAAAGGAAACATGATGTGCAGCACCGAGGCAAGCGACGTCTGCACTTGGCGAAGCACTCGCGAAACCTGGTGCACACGATCCTGCACCGTCGCCAGAGCCATGGCACGGTCACGATCCATCCAGAAGAAGCCACCAGCCTCCATGTCCTGTTGAGTCAAGCAATTGACCCGAACAGCGACACGCTCCTTCTCTTCCCTCGGAGCAAGGTTCGCACCTGCGACAATTGCACAAAATAAGAGCAAGGCCAGCAGGCTCACCCGAAGAACTGAGCTCCAGCTCGAAACAAAGAACAACTTACATTGAAGCTGCTTGGACACCCGAATAAGTTTCGCCATCAAGTACTACTCTCTGGCTGCACCATGATCCGCCTTGGACTTCCAAACGTCGGCATGACCTCGCAACCCGAGCAACTCCCTCTCCAGACTACGCACACGATCCCGAAGAAAAGCGAGTTGCGAGGAATCATCCAAAGATGGTCGCAGCGGCATTGCGGACGAGGTGTCAACAGGGTCAGCACCCAAAGGAACCTAGAGCAGCAGAAAAAGAAAGGGACACAAACATTCAGACAGTGGCAGAGCACAAACTCAGGCGAATACATTCAGCACATAAAAGGCCACTACGTGGCACAAGAATTGTGTTCATCAAAATATTTACAGCAAAAGAAGACTACAAATTATCATACGTCTACAACACCTAAGACGCGGCACCCTGAGTCGCCTCGGAGCCGGACTGCCTAGCTTTGGCCCCGCCCTGCTGCCGCAGCGCATACTCAGACAGCAAATCAATGAGCTTTGGCCCATATCTCTTGCAGCGAGCAGAGTAGGCAGCAAAGGCTACCTCGGATCCATCTGCAGTCGTCGGCATCCGGGAGGTGATCTGGGGCAGGTCCAGCTCCGCTCCAGCCGCCAAAGCCATCGCCAGCCCGACGGACGCGCCGATGCCCTTCTGCTTGCGCTTGTACGCCACAGGCGCTTCGGCTGACAAAGCCTCCGCCAGAGCATCCACATCATCGAGGGTCGCGCCCTTAGGGACAAGCTCCCTATAGAAGCGGCCAAGGACCTCCTTCTCCTTGGCAAGGGAGCCGACAACGGTGCTGCAGCGATCTTCGGCCGCTGCAGTAGAATCATCTAGAGCACTACTGCGGTCAAACTCGATGCCTGCGGCATCTGAGACAAAAAAAAGAGGGAGAAGACATGAAGAAAAGCGGCATAGAAGAAGACAAGAAACATGACGAAACAAGCACAAACACAACACTTACCCGAAACAGCCTTGGCAGCAGCCATGAGCTTGTCTGCCACCTCCCTCTCGCGCGCAGCCGCAACAGTGTCCAGCTGCTCCTCACGGTCCGCAGCCTCCTGCTGCAGACGCTCCTTAGCTTCGGTTGCCTTGGTCAGCTCTAGCTCGAGGCGCTCCTTCGCACCAACGGCAGCCTCGGCCTTCTTCTCCGAGTGACCAAGGCTCTTCTTGAGAGCGTCGACCTCACGGAGAGAATTATTATGCTCCTCTGCATTCGAAACAAGAAAATATCAGAAAGCAGGACCAGAATCAATAAAAGATGCACCAACAACAAATAAGTACCTTGAAGCTGTCGGAGGTTACCGCTAGCACTAGGCGCTCCTGCACCAGCCGCTTGGCCTCCTCCACAAAAGGCTGCAAGAAAAGAAACACCTGTAAGAAAAAGGACTTGGGGGCTGCGCCCAACATTAAGGAATAAAGGCAACACTCGAACGCAAAGACACCCGGGGGCTCCCCCCGTGGTACGAAGAAGAGGTACTTACATGCTCTGATGGCGATTCCGAAGGCTCGCTGGCGAAATTCTGAGGCGCAACCACCTGCACCTCCTGCAACAGAGGATCCGGAGCGGCGCCCCCCGAAGTCGCCACCGTCTGAGGAGGAGGAGACGTAATTTTCTACTCCCCCATCATCTCCCGAGCACCATCGCTGGAGGAATCGTGGAAGGAATGCCTGCATACGAAGCAATCAGCACAAGTGCAAAATCAAGAAAGAAAAAGGACAGTAGTACAACAAGAAACTTACGAGCCTAGTGAGCTCAGGTCGAAGACACGAGGAGTCCTTCGGGCTCTCTTCTCCTCTTTCTTCTCCTCCTTTTTCTCTTCCTTCTTTTCTTCCTTCTTCCGCTTCGCTGGCGGGTGTAGTGCTACAGCTCGCACATGAATGGCAGGAATGGGACAGGAAGAGCCTCCATGCCCGTCACTATGACGATCAAGGCACAGAGGGTTTCTGGGAGTCGGAGGAGTCGAGGCATCTGAAGACTCACTGGAGCTCCGTGATCGTTTGCGCGTATGGTCCTCACTCGACTCGTTGGCATCTTCGGCCGGAGATCGCGCTGACGGCAGTTCGGACACGGACTCCACCAGTTCATTATCCGGGGCATTCGGATACTTTTCGGGCAATGGCGGCACCATGCCCGGCACCTTGAAGCTCTGCAAAACCAAAAGGGACTTTGTTAGCAAACAAAAGAAATAAATATGCAATCGACAAAAAGCGCCACGCGCACTAATCTACACCTGCGGAACGGCCAGCGTCGAAGAAAACGGAGGAGTCAGCGACTTCCCCGGGATTTTCTCTCCGGCCTTGAACTTCAGCAGCGCGCGAAGGGTCCTGTCAAGCTCCCCCTTGGAGATTTTCTCAGCCGAAACCCTCATCGGATCACGGCGCCCAGAATAAAGAAACATCGGGTGCGCCCTCGCTTGGAGAGGCTGCACCCGACGCTCAAGAAACATCCGGATGATGTCCACGCCGTTCACTTCCTTCTCCGGAATCAGCTGGAGATCCTCCACCCATCGGTAAAGGTCCTCTATCTCCTCTGTCTCGCCATCCAAAATCTTGTTTTTCCAGGATCTTTTTGGCTCGATAATCTGGGCGGGGTCAAAAGGAACAAGACCAAAATCTTGCCCAGGCACTACGGAGTCGCGAATGTAAAACCATCGCCTCCGCCAGTACTGGACAGATTCGGACATGGAAAAGGAAAAGAAAAGAAGATTGGGACTAAGGGAGATGATGCAACCCCCAATGGGATATACACCATCCGAACCAGACTGCCTCTTCACGGAATAAAGTTTCCGGAAGAGGCCAAAGTGTGGCTCAATGCCGAGCCAGCACTCGCAAAAAGTGATGAAGCAAGCAATGTGGAGAAGCGAATTGGGAGACAGATGATGAAGCTGGATGCCATAGAGAAAGAGCAGCCCACGGAGGAAGTTGTGGACTGGGAAGGAAAACCCACGCATAACGAAGGCAAGAAACATAACCCGATACCCAGATGGGGGACGGGGGATTACTTCATTGCCGGGGAGTCTGACGGCCTCCCTATCCTGCGGGATCAAACCCCGCTCGCGAAGCTTGCGGAGATCACTCTCCCGCGTCTCTGATCGCCGCCAGCCACCGTCGGTGACACGGGTAGCGATGGCGCCTTTCTTTCCTCCGGTGGCGCTGGTCCCAACTGCAGATGACGATTTCTTCGGTTTCCCCATCGCGCTGTGGTGGCGCCGGCGGTGAAAGCGCAGAAGAGAATATGGAAATGTGGAAGGAAATCCCAGCGCGCAGCAAGAATCGCTAGAGCACAAGGAGGCAGTGAAAGCAAGAACTGATGCGGTGAAAACAAACCGCGGTTTTTCCCAATGATTATAACGACGAAGACGGCGCATGGCAGTCGTCCATCCAGAAGACCTAACGCCAACTGCAGATCTGACCGTACACGTGTCAGCATCACAACGAACCGTCGTTACCACGCCATCCACTACGCGTGGAAAACGAGGAGACGCCGTAATTATCTCCACGCCGCGCGTGACCGGTCAATTCAAGGTCAGCAAGTGGGACCCATGTTCGTCTAGTCAAGTCATCTCTGGCGTAGCAGATGCTTGAGCTCATTGATCGTCAGCACTGATGTCATCAAAAGCTATACTAGCACCAACTACAATTCTTCGGCTCCACGGCTAAGAGTACTCACTCGAATCTTCGATTCGACTAAATACTCGGGGGCTACTCCTATCAGGAGCACTGGCCGCGCACCCGAAAGACGAATAAAGACAAAATATTTCTTCGAGTCCTACGTCGAGTCTACGACTCCACTATGGACTCGGGGGGCTACTCCCATAGGGAGGATGGATTTAAGCATCCGAAAAATTGTGTGTCCTACGGACTTAACAACTGAGCAATGCTTGAACTAAAGTCTCCGCTCGAGTCTACGACTCGAACAGACACTCGGGGGCTACTCCCATAGGGAGCGCTGGTCGCGCACCCTATGAAATCTTCGACTGCGATCTTTCGGATCAGCATGCAAAAACTTATCGGCAACTTTGCCCCAACAAGACACTAAGTGAGCAACGACCTTCTTGGCCGCCCGAAAAACCTCCGCGGTGACAAACATTCGGATGCTGTGTCTACGACGCAAAGATAAGACCTACAGATATTATCTGATGGCCTGGCAACGCACACGACTGCGCTATGCTAGTAAAAACCCGTGCTAACAGGTGCGATGAAAAATCCCGACGGAATCGTTGGGTAAATCAATTAAATTCACTGGAATTCCACTTCTGTGAGTCCTCTGCGGCCTGAGTCGAATTACGCCAGCATATGTTCCAGTTTCGAGTTGAGGGACTCGAACCCGAAGAAGATCGTGTTGTTTCGTCCTAAGACAGTTAACTGACCATGATCCGTCAGGTGAGTCAGGCACACGCATCGACTATCCCTACACACATACTGTTAGTACATGGTTGCACCCGAAGGATTGAAGAGTCCTCAGCCGAATTTACGATTCGACTGATCACTCGGGGGCTACTGACATGGTTATACCCTACGGGCGCGTAACCTCAGCATATAGTCCAGCCCAAGGAAGGCCCACGGTGGATATACACCGGCCCATGAAGACTTTTGGGTGGCCCAGGCCCATGACGCCTTCGGATCCTTGGAGAACAAGACTAGGGTAGATAGGAAATTCAAAGGGGTAAACCCTAGAACCTGTAATCGACTAGGACTATGCCCGGGACCTGCCTAAGTCTATATAAAGGCCAGGAGGGCACGACCTAGATTGTAACACCCTCAGAATCGACCCTATGCAAGTTTCAGCGATTCCCGCCAAACCCGCATAGAAACGATTCAAAGGTGCCCACCAGGCACTTTCGTGCCGGTGGAAAACGAAGTAATAACATTACACAACAGTCCTCGATGGGACCCACAGAACAGATATATATATACAACACGACTCCATGAGTCAAGAATACAGATATAATATACAAAGATCCAAATCACCTTGAAAATGATAGAGCGTCCGACTACGGACACGATGCAAATGGGGCTAAGAGCCCTGAAGAATAATCAATGGCGTGCATAACCCTGCCCAGGCCGAGCCGGAAGGGTAACCCTGCTAACGACGTCGATCTCAAAACCTGCTTAAACAAAAGGGGTGCCGACAAAGGGCAAAGGAAAAAGAGGAGCGTCAGTACTGAGGCCAGTACACGGCGAGGCTAGAATTCGGCGGTCCTCGCCTACATAGGTATGGTGGACTGAAGCGGCAGCATGCACTAAACAACCTATAGAGACTCGATACAACTGGCGGCTATCAGAGAGGGGGGGTAAGAAAGACCTATTCGGACCCAACCTGGTGCTACCATCAAACAAACCCATCCTGGTGTTTCCCCCTCGAGACCAAACGAGGAAGTCAACCGAGGAACTCACACAGTTGGCAGTTTTATTTATTCAGTTATCGTTGCAGTAATTACTAGTCAGGTATAGATAATCATCCTGATGAAATAAGCAGTGGGCAATTTTAGTTATCCATTCCGTTGTAGTTGCAACACTTACTAGTCAGATACAAATAGCATGAGATATCCCAAAACCCAGCAGTTGTTGGTACTTTTATTTAGCCATTCCGTTGTGGTGAAGCTGATTATTAGTCATATCGGATACAAGTCAAATTAGAACAGTAAACTTTAGTTATAGTTGTCTATGATCGAGACTCGTGCTCCAAGTCGTCCATAACCGCGGACACGGCTTCTCGAAAAGATTAAACCCTGCAGGGGTGCACCAAAGTATCCACAAGCACTTCGACCCTTTTTGCCAGATCAGTTAACATACACCCATCGGTATGTCGGCGGGGCCTAAGTCACGACGTTTCCAGACCCAAAGCAAGCACGGGGGGCCACCCCACTAAGTACACCCGCAACGAAGTCGGCCTGTCTCCGAGACGGACTCAGGGTTTGCGACAGTGGCTGTAAACGACAGCAAATCCCAAAACTGGGACTGTCGATACCGCGAAAACACTCCGCTTCCAAAACAGTACAGCGTGCTCCTCACACAATCGTAAATAAAGCAGTAAAGCATGGCATAGGTACAGGATAGTAAATAAAACCTCAAACTAGTTGTGTCCCCCAGTACAATACTTTGAAATCAGGTACTAATCAATGGGGGGCCCATATCTCCCCACCTGTGGTTAGCGTGCTCGATCTCGGAACAGGTGTCAAGAACTCGGGGTCCTACGGGACACAAGTGGGCGGTCGGAAACCAGATATTATCTATCACCCACCGATGCCTCTGCTTACCTACTTCAATTTTAGTTGTTAAACAGTAATTAAAGTGAACAATAATTAAAGTCATGACCATCTCCAACATTGAACATGCGGCAATACTCCAACAACTGTGGTACTTGACGACACGCAACAGCATTTGAGCAAGCGACTACGACGCGCAAGTCCAACTATCTACCAAACAACAGGTAATAGGATGTGTCCAAGGCAATATAGGGCTGCAAGGGGATATCACGGGTACGGAAACTAGAGCAACGCAACACAGATAGCAATAGATCAACAAAAGGGAATAAATACTATAAAAGTAAGATAGGTAGAAAGGGGGAGATACTCGCCTAAAAACATTGTCGAAGGTTCAACCGAAGATCGGGGCGAAGCTCACATCAACTCAACGGCCTTATCCACGAAGAAGCAAAACACTAGAATAAACACCGGATGCACTATTTAATACAACGGCAGAAGATCGGCATGCTGCAGGTATGATGCATGACATGGCAAAGATGCGATGCGATTAGGTCAATATTAAGCGGAACCGGGGTCCCGACAATTAAATATATGGTTCAAGTTGTTTAGCTACCCTGCATTTTAAATGTTGTTTTAACAAGGCAAGATATGACAACGGTTCGATGCACAAATTTAAATGAGGCCAATATGAGACTAGATTTGCCCACATATGGGCCCCATATTTAATTATAAGGTGAATCGGCATAAGGCCCCCAAACCACACAAGTATGCGTGCGAGTATGACAAATTAATATGCAACAGATTTATGTTTAGCATTTATAAAAATAGGGGTTCGGATAAGGGTCACACATTGGGGTTCGGCAGATCTTGGGGATCGAGAGGTTCGGGGTCGGTCTCAGGGTTCAGGGTTCGACGGGATCGGGTTCGGTACGGGAAGAAGGCCTTGTCGCAACCGGAAAGCAGGACTTGGTTGGCATCGGGGGCGCATCGGTCTCGCCCTGGTCGGTGTCGATCTTGTCGCTTTCGTGGTCTTCGGGTCCGTGCCATCGATTCGGTCTTGGCATTCGGGCGAGGTACTTGGCGTATCCGCGTCGGCGATCTTGGCGTTCTTCAGGTTCGGATGCGGTCCTCGGCGAACTGGTCAGTTCCCTGTCGGAGGCCTTGGCGCTTTGGATCGGTCTTCGGTTCGGGGCCTCAGGGTCTTGGGGTTCGCGTCTGTGTGGCGATCTTGTCGTTCCGTGGAGGCGTTCTCGAGGTCGATGGCGAACTTGTCCGGTACCGGGGTTTTTCGGAGTTCTTGGCGCGGCACCGGGTACGGAATCGATCTTCGGGTTCTGGGTCTCGGCATCCGTAGATCTTGGTGTCCAAGGCGCGGCATCAAATCAGCGGGGTCTTGTGCATCAGCGCTTGTGGTCAAACACTGCATCCCCGCAGGCGGTCAACGCAAACAGGGAACGACCCCATGGGCGAGCACAACGGAGGACAGGGTGAGGCGGTCGCGGTCGAGGCGGGACGCAGAGGCGCAGACGGCGGAGACTGGAGGCGCTCAGGGGCGGCGGCAGCTCGGAACAGGCTTGAGCGACCGAGGACGCCGGCGACGGGAGGCGGCTCTCGGAAGGGCATCTGACTGCGGCAGGAGGAGGGGAGGTCGAGGCCGGTGGCGGAAGGAGGTCGGGGCCGGCGGGGGCGAGCGGGTCCGCGGAGCGGGGAGGCGCGTCCGGGAGGGCGGTGGTTGGTGACGGAGGAGGGGCTGCGGTCGCGGGCGCCGTCGGGAGGTGGAGGCGAGGCCGGCCAGGTGCGGTCGAGGGCGGGGGCGAAGAGGGGCTCCGGGCGGCGGAGGAGAAGGCCGCGGGGACGCGCGCGTGGGGGAGGCGCTCGGGGCGGGCTCGCGAGGAGGAACGGAGGCGGACGGCCGGCGCTGAGAGAGGAGGACAGAGGCGGGGGTGGGTGCTCGGGCGGTGGAGGAAGAGGGTTCTGGTGGGGGAGGCCGGATGCGGGGACGGGGAGCAGAGGTGGCGAGGCGGCCGGCGAGGCGGAGGGAGAAGGGGCGGTGTGGCATCCCGCAAAACCACTACTAGAAAATCGCGTTGATTTTGTGCATTGCATCGTCATCATCATGCATTGTTTGCATAAAACTATTTCGCAAAGCCCGTTTTGTTTTCTAAAACGCCCCACCTTTGTTCTAATGCAAACCCCGGGTCTCCGGATTATTTTGTTTTGTTGCTATCGGGTTGCAAACGGTCCAATTAAATTAAATAAAATATTAAGTTATTTTAGCGGGGGCAGTCGAACGGGCCGTTTCGACCCGAACGACCACCCCCAGGTTTTTAAATCGGTCCACCAGACAATCCTAAAGCTACCCGAAAACCTACCCAACCCTCTGGCCACCTCACCCCCACCTATCCTAGGCCGCCACGTCACCCTGCCCCTTCCCCCTACCCAATCCCCCCCTGCCACATCAGCCCCCTCTCTCTCCTCTCTCTCCCTCCCTCACGCACTCACACAGCCAGCATCACCCCACCACGCACGCTCCCGCACCCTGGCCCAACCGCTGCCCCTGGGCCCGCCTGGGTCCCACCGTCCCCCGGTCCACCACCTGCCGCCCTGTTCTTCTCCTTCCCTCCGCCAGGCCGCGCGCGACCACGACCCGAGCCCCGCGCTCGCCCCAACCTCCTCCTACCTCCCGACGCAAGCACCCCGACCCCAACCTCCTCCTCTCCCCTTCTGGTCGGCGCCGGCGCCGTTCCCCCTCGCTCACCGCCTCACCTCCCTCTCTCTCTGCGCGTGCTCGCGCGGGCCCCTCCCGCTCCGCTCTCCGCCTTCCCCGCCGCTCGCACCTCACCGCCTCCCCTCCGGTCGCAGCGCCGCCCCGCCGCCGACGGAGGCGTCCCCCGACCTTCCTCGCCGCAGATGACCTCCTCGTCGGCAGCCTCGCCGCCCCGCCTCGCTGCTCGCTTCCCGGCGAGCTCTGCGCGGCCTCACCTGCGCCGCCGCCGCCCCTGCTTTGCCCTCTCTGCCGCCGCGTCGCCGCCCCCGCCTGCGCCAGCAGCCGCCACCGGCGCGCCCGCGTCCTCGCGCGGCCCTCACCTCCTCCTGGCCAGCGTCGCCGGCGCGGGGCCTCGCCGTCCGCCTGCTCCACCTCTCCGCGACCCCGGAGCGCCGCCCTCCTCCCCGCGCCTCGCCAAGCTCCGCCCCGCGCCGCCTCCGGCTCGAGCTCCGCCGGCCCGCCCTCGCCGGCCTCAACCTCCCAGGCGCCTCCGCTCCTTCCTCCTCGCCGGCTTCCGCGCGCCGGCCCCGCCAGGACCTCGTCTCCGGCGAGCCGACCCGAGCAGCGCCAGCCGTCGTTTCTCTCCCGCCAGCAACCTCCAGCTCGACCATGCCCTCCGCCGCCGCCAGCGTCCCTGAGACCGCGCTCGTCCCACATCGAGACCACCCGGAGCCGGCCCGACGTCCGCCGCCGCCGCGCGGGCCCACCTCGCCTCGGGCTCGTCCCCTTCTGGAGATGCACCGTCGATCCGCCAAGATCGTCCACCAAGATGCGCAAATTCCCGAACCGATGGCCAAGGGAACCATCTCGGAACGCCATGAGCTACTACCCCGACACCGAAGACGGAACTCCAAGCATGCCTTATCGAACACCGAGACCCGCGAAGACCGAACCCGGATGTGGATATCCCGAAGGCCGATCTCGCCCTACCCTGGAACCCCGCTAAGATCGTCATCAAGACCCGAGAACTCCGCCGCGGTACCCGTGAGTCTCCTTCATGGAACCATCGACGCCACACCCGAGCCCGACACCCGACAAACCCCAAGATCGTCTCTCGGACGCCAAGTGCTTCTTCCCGGCCCGGGGCCCAAGCCTCGACACCCCGAGCCCTGTCGCTGTACCCAAGTTCGCCACCGGTGAATAAGGAGGAAACCCCAAGGACTTCGGCCCGGAGCGGCAAGATCGCCTCACGGAATCCGAAGCGCGGACCCGACAAGTTCTGCACGACGACAAGAACGGCTCCGACCAAAATGAACCCGATGCGCCCCGACGCCAAGATCGCCTCACGGACGCGCCACGGTTTTTGGAGGAACTCTCGGACACCGTGCGACAAGTACTTCATCCCGGACACCGAGACCCCGACGCGACAAGTGCTTCGTCCCGAACGCCATGACCGACAACATGACCCGAAGACCCCGGATGCGCCAAGACCTACCCCTGAGTCCGAGAACGACCTCGCCGAACCCTGAACCCTGAGACCGATCCCGAACCCCGGAACCCCAAGTCCATCGAGACCCCTCAATGTGTGGACCCCTTCCCGAAACCCTATTTTTATAATATAATAAACTTATCGCATATTAAATTGTCATTCTCGCATGCATATCATTGGTTTGGGGGCCTTATGCCGATTCACCTAATAATTAAATATGGGGCCCATATGCGGGCAAATCTAGTCTCATATTGGCCTCATTTAAACATGTGTAGCAAACCGGTTCCATCTGTTGTCTTGCTAAACAACATTTAAAATGCGGGGTATCTAAATAACATGAACCACCTAAATAATTGTCGGGACCCCGGTTCCGCTTAATATGACCTAATTGCATCGCACCTTGCCATGCCATGCATCATACATGCATCATGCCGATCTTCTGCCGTTGTATTAAATATTGCATCCGGTGTTTATTCTAGTGTTTTGCTTCTTCGCGGATAAGGCCGTTGAGTTGATGTGAGCTTCGACCCGATCTTCGGTTGAACCTTCGGCAATGTTTTCAGGCGAGCATCTCCCCCTTTCTACCTATCTTACTTTTATAGTCTTTATTCCCTCCTGTTGCTCTATTTGCTATCTGTGCTGCGATGCTCTAGATTCCGTACCCTTGATATCCCTTGCAGCCATATATTGCCTTGGACACATCCTATTACTTGTTGTTTGGTAGATAGTTGGACTTGCGCGTCGTAGTCGCTTGCTCAAGTGCTGTTGCGTGTCGTCCAGTGCCACAGCTGTTGATGTATTGCCGCATGTTGCTGTTGGAGATGATCATAGTTTTACTTATTGTTCACATTAATTCCTGTTTAACAACTAAAATTGAAGTAAGCAGAGGCATCGGTGGGTGATAGATAACATTTCGTTTCCGAACGCCCACTTGTGTCCCGTAGGACCCCGAGTACTTGATACCTGTTCCTTGATTTATCGCGCTATCCACATATGGGGAGTATGGGCCTCCCTTAGCCAGAGCTTGATTTCGTCTTATTTCTTGGGGCCACAACTAGTTTGAGGTTTTATTTACGATCCTGTACTTATGCCATGTTTTACTGCTTTATTTACGATTGTGAGAGGAGCACACTGTACTGTTTAGGTATGCGGAGTGATTACGCGGTATCGACAAGCCCAGCCACACTTTCGGGTTCCCAGTCGCTTACAGCCATTGGCGCAACCTTGAGTCCGTCTCGGAGCTTGCTTACTCCGTTGCGGGATCTACTCAAAGGGGTGGCCCCCTGAAATATTTCTGAATCTTGTGATTGCTCTGTCGTGAAGACCTCGTTGGGTTTTGATTTGGTTTTTCCGAGGTTGATCGTGTGTGTGTTGCTATTTGTGCACCCCGGCCGGGTTAAAACTTTCTGAAAGCCGTGTCCGCGGTTATGGACGACTTGGAGCACAGTATCTCGATCATAGACAAGCATAACTAAAGTTTACTGCTATAAATTTTACTTTATAATGACTAGTAATCAGCTTCACTATAACGGAATGGCTAAATAATACTGCCCACAATTGCTTGTTTGGAGTGTCGCTTGCGACCATTGTATCTGACTAGTAAGTATTGCAACTACAACGGAATGGCTGAATAAAAGTACCAGCAACTGCTAGATTTTGGGTTATCTCATGCTAATTGTATCTGATTAGTAAGTGTTACAACTATAACGGAATGATTAACCAAAAGTGCCCACTGCTTATTTTATCAGGACGATTATCTAAACCTGACTAGTAATTGCTGCAACGATAACTGAATAAATAAAACTGCCAACGGTGTGAGTTCCCCGGTTGACTTCCTCGATCGGTCTCGAGGGGGGCAACACCAGGATAGGTTGTTTGGTGTTAGAATCAGGTTGGTTCCGAATAGGTCTTTCTTATCCCTCTCTGATTGCCGCCAGTTGTATCGAGTCTCTATAGGTTGTTCAGTGCATGCTGCCGCTGCCGCTTCAGTCCACCATACCTATGTAGGCGAGGACCGCCGAATTCTAGTCTCGCCGTGTACTGGCCTCAGTACTGACGCTCCTATTTTTCCTTTGCCCTTTGTCGGCACCCCTTTTGTTTAAGCAGGTTTTGAGATCGACGTCGTTAGCAGGGTTACCCTTCCGGCTTGGCCTGGGCAGGGTTATGGACGCCATTGGTTATTCTTCAGGGCTCTTAGCCCCATTTGCATCTTGTCCGTAGCTGGACGCTCTATCGATTTCAAGGTGATTTGGATCTTTGTATATTATATCTGTATTCTTGACTCATGGAGTCGCTGTTATATATATATCTGTTCTGTGGGTCCCATCGAGGACTGTTGTGTAATGTTATTACTTCGTTTTCCACCCGCACGAAAGTGCTTGGTGGGCACCTTTGAATCGTTTCTATGCGGGTTTGGCGGGTTTCGCTAAAACTTGCATAGGTCCGATTCTGAGGGTGTTACAGAGTGGTATCAGAGCTCAGCAGTTGCGATACCCCACAAGTCCAGCCTGTAGGATAACCTAGCTAACGGCCGAAGTAGAGTGTCAAAACTATATTTGAAAATCGGTTGGATAGTTCTGGTTAGGTCTGATTTTTACTTCTTACCCCTCTGCTATTCTCCTCTTATCTCTACGTGTTTTTAAATCCGCTCTCTTCTCTTTCTTCGAGTCCAGGACTTCTCATGGATGGGTTTTCCGTCGTCTCTTTAGGGTTTCGCTTCCTCCTTTGGTAACGGTGTTCTACCATCCGGTGTTCTAGCTGCCTGAGCAATCCGTCTACTGTGGTATCCTTTTTTGTTCCTTGTTTGTGCTATCCGGTGTTTTCCGATGCGACGACATCATCTACGCCAGATCCGATGCAGAGTCTGCATCACCCCGGTGTTTCCGAACCTCGCTTGTCAAGATCTTCAGTCTGATTCCGAGAGTTGGTTGCATAATCCGCCTATTCGTGTGCAGAGTAATGGTTTGGGTGCGCGATGGACTGATCACCATCCGACTACTCTTATCATTCGCTCTTGTACATCGAATAAGTGGGTCCAGCAGTTTTACTCCGTCCACGGAAGTTAGGGGTGGCTTTATTTGTGGATACCTCTACCTTCGACCTTTTGTTCCGGAGTGTTCTCCCGACAATCACGGACTACGACCTCTTGTTAGTGGTGTCGCGAGGATCTACACGAAGCGCGAAGGATCAGACCGCCGACCTTTCTTCCCGGTACCATGAGGTGGATCTCGAGGGCGAGATCCTTTGTTAGTGGTGTCGAATTGTGGCATCCCGCAAAACCACTACTAGAAAATCGCGTTGATTTTGTGCATTGCATCGTCATCATCATGCATTGTTTGCATAAAACTATTTCGCAAAGCCCGTTTTGTTTTCTAAAACGCCCCACCTTTGTTCTAATGCAAACCCCGGGTCTCCGGATTATTTTGTTTTGTTGCTATCGGGTTGCAAACGGTCCAATTAAATTAAATAAAATATTAAGTTATTTTAGCGGGGGCAGTCGAACGGGCCGTTTCGACCCGAACGACCACCCCCAGGTTTTTAAATCGGTCCACCAGACAATCCTAAAGCTACCCGAAAACCTACCCAACCCTCTGGCCACCTCACCCCCACCTATCCTAGGCCGCCACGTCACCCTGCCCCTTCCCCCTACCCAATCCCCCCCTGCCACATCAGCCCCCTCTCTCTCCTCTCTCTCCCTCCCTCACGCACTCACACAGCCAGCATCACCCCACCACGCACGCTCCCGCACCCTGGCCCAACCGCTGCCCCTGGGCCCGCCTGGGTCCCACCGTCCCCCGGTCCACCACCTGCCGCCCTGTTCCTCTCCTTCCCTCCGCCAGGCCGCGCGCGACCACGACCCGAGCCCCGCGCTCGCCCCAACCTCCTCCTACCTCCCGACGCGAGCACCCCGACCCCAACCTCCTCCTCTCCCCTTCTGGCCGGCGCCGGCGCCGTTCCCCCTCGCTCACCGCCTCACCTCCCTCTCTCTCTGCGCGTGCTCGCGCGGCCCCCTCCCGCTCCGCTCTCCGCCTTCCCCGCCGCCCGCACCTCACCGCCTCCCCTCCGGTCGCAGCGCCGCCCCGCCGCCGATGGAGGCCTCCCCCGACCTTCCTCGCCGCAGATGACCTCCTCGTCGGCAGCCTCGCCGCCCTGCCTCGCTGCTCGCTTCCCGGCGAGCTCTGCGCGGCCTTACCTGCGCCGCCGCCGCCCCTGCTTTGCCCTCTCTGCCGCCGCGTCGCCGCCCCCGCCTGCGCCAGCAGCCGCCACCGGCACGCCCGCGTCCTCGCGCGGCCCTCACCTCCTCCTGGCCAGCGTCGCCGGCGCGGGGCCTCGCCGTCCGCCTGCTCCACCTCTCCGCGACCCCGGAGCGCCGCCCTCCTCCCCGCGCCTCGCCAAGCTCCGCCCCGCGCCGCCTCCGGCTCGAGCTCCGCCGGCCCGCCCTCGCCGGCCTCAACCTCCCAGGCGCCTCCGCTCCTTCCTCCTCGCCGGCTTCCGCGCGCCGGCCCCGCCAGGACCTCGTCTCCGGCGAGCCGACCCGAGCAGCGCCAGCCGTCGTTTCTCTCCCGCCAGCAACCTCCAGCTCGACCGTGCCCTCCGCCGCCGCCAGCGTCCCTGAGACCGCGCTCGTCCCACATCGAGACCACCCGGAGCCGGCCCGACGTCCGCCGCCGCCGCGCGGGCCCACCTCGCCTCGGGCTCGTCCCCTTCTGGAGATGCACCGTCGATCCGCCAAGATCGTCCACCAAGACGCGCAAATTCCCGAACCGATGGCCAAGGGAACCATCTCGGAACGCCATGAGCTACTACCCCGACACCGAAGACGGAACTCCAAGCACGCCTTATCGAACACCGAGACCCGCGAAGACCGAACCCGGATGTGGATATCCCGAAGGCCGTTCTCGCCCTACCCTGGAACCCCTCTAAGATCGTCATCAAGACCCGAGAACTCCGCCGCGGTACCCGTGAGTCTCCTTCATGGAACCATCGACGCCACACCCGAGCCCGACACCCGACAAACCCCAAGATCGTCTCTCGGACGCCAAGTGCTTCTTCCCGGCCCGGGGCCCAAGCCTCGACACCCCGAGCCCTGTCGCCGTACCCAAGTTCGCCACCGGTGAATAAGGAGGAAACCCCAAGGACTTCGGCCCGGAGCGGCAAGATCGCCTCACGGAATCCGAAGCGCGGACCCGACAAGTTCTGCACGACGACAAGAACGGCTCCGACCAAAATGAACCCGATGCGCCCCGACGCCAAGATCGCCCCACGGACGCGCCACGGTTTTTGGAGGAACTCTCGGACACCGTGCGACAAGTACTTCATCCCGGACACCGAGACCCCGACGCGACAAGTGCTTCGTCCCGAACGCCATGACCGACAACATGACCCGAAGACCCCGGATGCGCCAAGACCTACCCCTGAGTCCGAGAACGACCTCGCCGAACCCTGAACCCTGAGACCGACCCCGAACCCCGGAACCCCAAGTCCGTCGAGACCCCTCAATGTGTGGACCCCTTCCCGAAACCCTATTTTTATAATATAATAAACTTATCGCATATTAAATTGTCATTCTCGCATGCATATCATTGGTTTGGGGGCCTTATGCCGATTCACCTAATAATTAAATATGGGGCCCATATGTGGGCAAATCTAGTCTCATATTGGCCTCATTTAAACATGTGTAGCAAACCGGTTCCATCTGTTGTCTTGCTAAACAACATTTAAAATGCGGGGTATCTAAATAACATGAACCACCTAAATAATTGTCGGGACCCCGGTTCCGCTTAATATGACCTAATTGCATCGCACCTTGCCATGTCATGCATCATACATGCATCATGCCGATCTTCTGCCGTTGTATTAAATATTGCATCCGGTGTTTATTCTAGTGTTTTGCTTCTTCGCGGATAAGGCCGTTGAGTTGATGTGAGCTTCGACCCGATCTTCGGTTGAACCTTCGGCAATGTTTTCAGGCGAGCATCTCCCCCTTTCTACCTATCTTACTTTTATAGTCTTTATTCCCTCCTGTTGCTCTATTTGCTATCTGTGCTGCGATGCTCTAGATTCCGTACCCTTGATATCCCTTGCAGCCATATATTGCCTTGGACACATCCTATTACTTGTTGTTTGGTAGATAGTTGGACTTGCGCGTCGTAGTCGCTTGCTCAAGTGCTGTTGCGTGTCGTCCAGTGCCACAGCTGTTGATGTATTGCCGCATGTTGCTGTTGGAGATGATCATAGTTTTACTTATTGTTCACATTAATTCCTGTTTAACAACTAAAATTGAAGTAAGCAGAGGCATCGGTGGGTGATAGATAACATTTGGTTTCCGAACGCCCACTTGTGTTCCGTAGGACCCCGAGTACTTGATACCTGCTCCTTGATTTATCGCGCTATCCACATATGGGGAGTATGGGCCCCCCTTAGCCAGAGCTTGATTCCGTCTTATTTCTTGGGGCCACAACTAGTTTGAGGTTTTATTTACGATCCTGTACTTATGCCATGTTTTACTGCTTTATTTACGATTGTGCGAGGAGCACACTGTACTGTTTAGGTATGCGGAGTGATTACGCGGTATCGACAAGCCCAGCCACACTTTCGGGTTCCCAGTCGCTTACAGCCATTGGCGCAACCTTGAGTCCGTCTCGGAGCTTGCTTACTCCGTTGCGGGATCTACTCAAAGGGGTGGCCCCCTGAAATATTTCTGAATCTTGTGATTGCTCTGTCGTGAAGACCTCGTTGGGTTTTGATTTGGTTTTTCCGAGGTTGATCGTGTGTGTGTTGCTATTTGTGCACCCCGGCCGGGTTAAAACTTTCTGAATGCCGTGTCCGCGGTTATGGACGACTTGGAGCACAGTATCTCGATCATAGACAAGCATAACTAAAGTTTACTGCTATAAATTTGACTTTATAATGACTAGTAATCAGCTTCACTATAACGGAATGGCTAAATAATACTGCCCACAATTGCTTGTTTGGAGTGTCGCTTGCGACCATTGTATCTGACTAGTAAGTATTGCAACTACAACGGAATGGCTGAATAAAAGTACCAACAACTGCTGGGTTTTGGGTTATCTCATGCTAATTGTATCTGATTAGTAAGTGTTACAACTATAACGGAATGATTAACCAAAAGTGCCCACTGCTTATTTTATCAGGACGATTATCTAAACCTGACTAGTAATTGCTGCAACGATAACTGAATAAATAAAACTGCCAACGGTGTGAGTTCCCCGGTTGACTTCCTCGATCGGTCTCGAGGGGGGAAACACCAGGATGGGTTGTTTGGTGTTAGAATCAGGTTGGTTCCGAATAGGTCTTTCTTATCCCTCTCTGATTGCCGCCAGTTGTATCGAGTCTCTATAGGTTGTTCAGTGCATGCTGCCGCTGCCGCTTCAGTCCACCATACCTATGTAGGCGAGGACCGCCGAATTCTAGTCTCGCCGTGTACTGACCTCAGTACTGACGCTCCTCTTTTTCCTTTGCCCTTTGTCGGCACCCCTTTTGTTTAAGCAGGTTTTGAGATCGACGTCGTTAGCAGGGTTACCCTTCCGGCTTGGCCTGGGCAGGGTTATGGACGCCATTGGTTATTCTTTAGGGCTCTTAGCCCCATTTGCATCTTGTCCGTAGCTGGACGCTCTATCGTTTTCAAGGTGATTTGGATCTTTGTATATTATATCTGTATTCTTGACTCATGGAGTCGCTGTTATATATATCTGTTCTGTGGGTCTCATCGAGGACTGTTGTGTAATGTTATTACTTCGTTTTCCACCCGCACGAAAGTGCTTGGTGGGCACCTTTGAATCGTTTCTATGCGGGTTTCGCTAAAACTTGCATAGGTCCGATTCTGAGGGTGTTACAGGCGGGGCGTGCCGGCGCAGCACCGCGCGGAGGAGGGCGCTGGGCGGCGGCCGGTGCGGCGCCGTAGGAGAGGGAGGGGGAGGAGAGGACGGCTGAGAGGAGGGAGGGAGACGAGCGGGAGGAAGGAGGCGGGGTGGGGCGTCGCGTGGGGCGAGTGGGTGGGGCCCAGGGACAGGGGCTGCACGGGGGTGGCGTGCGGGTGTGTCGGTGAGTGTGCGTGAGTGCAGTTGTTGCATGTGTGCTGGGTGGGACCCAGGGAGAGAGAGAGGGAGAGAGGCCAGGTGGCTGCGTGGGATAGGGTAGAGGGAGGGGAGAGGTGACGTGGCGTCCATAGATTGGTGGGGTGAGGTGGCTGGTTGGGTGGGTAGACTAGGTTCGGTGCAAAAGGGGTTTAGGGTGGACCGATCTGTTTTGTACGGGGGTGGTCGACTGGGTCGAATCGGCCCGTTCGACTGCCCCCTAAAATATTATAACTTTAATTTCATTTGCAATAAACTTCGGTAAATAGTTTTTAGACAAACAAAATATCCGGAAGCATCCGGGGGTTTAATTTGAAATAGAAGGAGGCTAGTTTCGGAAAACAGTAGACTTTCGCAACATAGTTTCAAGTAAAATAATATGCATGATGATGACGATGCTCAAATGCAATGTGGCGTGATGACATGAGCATGCGGTCATGATGATGCAATGCACAAAAACAACGCAATTTTCTAGTAGTGGTTTTTGCGGGATGCCACATAGATCTCTCGACTCATACTTTCGCATACGCACCTCCTGCCAGATCGAATCTGCGCACCCCTGTAACCTTCGGTTCCGCCATAATCAAGAGCAGACAAGCAGGAGTAGGGTTTTCCCTCCGGGGGCCTGAACCTGGGTAAATCTCGTGTCCCCTGGTTGCTTGTCTGTTAACCGTTCCACGATCTCCAGCATCCCCATCTTCTCCAAAACCCAAGTCCATAACCAATGGGCATTGACGAGTCGAAACCTCGTCACACGCACACTCCTATTTTTAAATTAGGTTGGTCATATTTCATTTTTTTTAATTTTTGAGGGTTTTATTATTTTTTTCCTCATATATTTTCCTTGTGACAACACCTACTACTACAAAATAGAAGGGTGACCCGCACATTTGCCCGGCTAGAGATTCATGTGTTTTTAATATGTATAGTACAATGCCATCTTTGAGAAACCCGATGAACCAATAATAAAAATATGTTTTATTATCACAGTTGAAAACCAATTAAAAATAAATAGCATGAAGACTCATCAAGCAATGTTCTTTTATTATTTATTTACAAAATGGGCATATGTTTCTTTTCAAAACCTTTTTGGTACTTTCCACTAAGATATCATTGACATATTAGTTAAATTTTCGTGGATATTTACATTTTCTAAAATATTAGTAAAATTTTCTTGGATATTTTTACAAAAATCTAAATTAGTTTCAGTGACTTGTTTCTAAACCCGATGGTATCTTATTTTTCACCCACCACGACATTATTGTCTTGAGATGTTTCTTGCCTTTGCTAATACTTAGCTATTTGTACGTCAATACAATTATCTTGACTATTAAATTACAGTTGGTCAGTCCATGGTCCGTGGTATATTCCGCAAAGATTTTTTTGGACCTTTTTTCATCCCATCTAATCGCATAATACCCATGGAAAAAAGAACCGGTTATTAGCTCTCATCCCGCAATATTTCTAGAGAAAACTAGTCAGATTTTGTCGCCGAGTTCCATCCCCCCGATCAGAAAAAAGATCTACAAACATTGTTATCGCCTCACCCTAAACCCTAAACCACAACGATGGTGTAATCCCAATCGACCGTTCTGTCCTACCCGGATGAAGCCATCCCGCTCAATTTATGGCTCGCTCGTTCAACTTGAACTGGCAGCCGTGCCTAATTCCGTCTGCATGAGGATCCCTAAATTAATTGTGAAGAACTATGTGCTCTCCTTGCATGTTTGTTAGTGCGAAGATGAGTCGTCCCTGTGTACCAATATTAGTTTCATTACTCTCTTAATTCCTAGAAGAGTAAATTCCACTATATACCCTCTAGTTTATAATTTGTGACACTAATTACCTCATTTAACAACTTTTCATCCAAATTACCCCATAGTGATATTTTTGCCAATGTTTACCCCTTTTAAAGATTAAAAGCCTTTTGGCGCCGTAAGGTCGACATGGCGTGCCACGTTACGTTTGCGGTTTTACTAGTTTTTATTATATAGAGATATTTGACTTCCCACGTTAGTGGATTAGATCTTCTTCAAGGGTTATATTTGGGCAAGGGAAAAAAATTCCGCTTGATTGATGCTTAACAGCTTTTATAGTTGCTCCACCAAAAAACAAAACCATGTAGCCGTTTCAACAATTATGTAGCAATTATTATACTTCAAATCAAAATACGTAGAACTGTTTGCATTGTCCACATCTATTACATGTATTTTAATGCCCTTTTTATTACTTCTTTGCTCCGATTCATCATTCCAGCAAAACAGTTGTTCATTATGTCCATATTGATTGTTCTGGTGTGTACGATCTGAATGAACACGTGGGTTGCTCCAAGCAGTAGTGGTAATTCTTCTTTAGGATATATTGAGGACTAATGGCCTTACTGGATTTAAGTTGATGGTTTTAATTGGCATGATTTCTATCATCTGAGAGTCTCATAATGTTGGGAATATGCCCTAGAGGCAATCATGTATGATGAGATTTCCCATTGTATTCATAAAGTTATTAAGTAGTTCTTGTATAAATATCTGATGTGTATCATTGAATATGTGATTCAGTTGTGGAACTATGCATTCATGTTGTTTGTACTAAATATCCTTGGTCATTGAGGTTGTGCTGGACACACAACTTAGACCAATGTGAAAGTTGGCTTGATGACTCGGTTCCACTTGTCATGGGCATGGAGATGCTATTCCAACTTACACAGACTAGGCTAAAGAGTTTAGCGAGTCGGATTGACCCATATTGAGGTACAACGAACTAAGTTGTCATTTGTATATCTCAATCAATGTAATCCTTAGACCTGAGGTTGTTGCATAGTCCGAGTTGAGGATCACCGACTTAGGTTCTGTCAAACGCTGATCCGTAACTGGGCAGTTATAAAGGCAGGGTTCGGGTCGACTAAGAATCAAGCTGCGTGATGTGAATAACCAAGATGGGATTTTGCCCCTCCACTCGGAGAGATATTCTCTGGGCCCTCTCGTGAGATATGATTCGGAAAGCATGGCCATGCACGACTCGGTTAAGTGTTAACCGAGGCGATCGGCTAAGAGTTAGTCGGGTGAATCACTTATCTCGGATCGAGAAGAGAGTCGGACTATTTAAGGGATGACATATATTCGCCTATAGTCTGACAAGGTATATCGTGAGGCAAAAGGGACTCAGACGTAAGTCGCATTGGAAAGGCAAGTCGTCATGACTCTTTGGTACTTGGGAATCGGCACGTTCTGCTAGGAGCCGATGCCGATTGATCGATTGTGAGTCGGACTCTAATCGTGTCCAAGTAACCATGAGCCTGCGGGGTCACACACTTAAGAGCGGGAGCAAGTTCGGATTGGATCTGAACATATAATCTGGTTGGGTTGGACCTAAACCGGATTAGGACTGAGTTAGTGAGTTGGACTCACGGTGACTAATGTTATATGGGCTTTAGTGAATGGGTCGCGCGAGCAGAGCCCACGTTCATTCCCTATATATTGTGGAGCACAGTAACCCAGAAAGGTTAATCGTTGTTCGGTTAGGTCATTCCATGTGTTGGAAACCCTAGCTCCACAGCAGTCCAGCCGCCGTAACGAACCTAGCAGTTCGCCGCCGGCGCTCCTCCTTGTACGTGTGGATACCAGCAGAGGTGTTGTACGATCAGCACCAGGACGATCGGATCGTGAGGACTGCACTGCATCAACTGACGCGCTTCATCAATAATCCGCAACCGCGCGTCTAGTGGTAAACCTCGTGGCCTTCTACCTCAGCTAGATCTTGGGATCACCACGTTAGAGGAAAAAGTTTTGTTTTATCTCTGCGTGGCCCAACAGTGGTATCAGAGCGATAGCTTCTGGTTTTAGGCTCGATATCTCGCATATGAGATATGCGGTAGGCTATAGATGAGATCTATGTGCTGTTTTGGTGGTCGATCTATGAGATAGATCGATTTTGTATGAAGTTGATTGGATCAACTGTACTCGGGGAATGGTAGATCTGATTTCCGTGATCATACTGCTAAGGTCGTGGAACGACATACCCCTACCGGTCGGCTTCCGCCATCGGGGTAGACTGTGACACGTAAATCCAGAAGCGGTGATCGAAGATCAAATGGTTTGATCGAATCGGAACGATGGTCGGAATCCATGTTCGGATCGTAGATGAGATCTATGTTTTCGGAAAAATCGTCGGGCGCTGCCCGCCCCCGCGAGGGGCGCTGCCCCTTCGATCCCCGCCCGCTATCCGGCTAGCGGGACCGCCGGCTTCGCCCTGTCGTAGCGCCTTAGATGTCGTTGCGAGTTTCACAACGCCGGTAGATATTGTATCTATGCATAACTTGTTTTTGCAGGAAGTTGTGAATGGTATGGTTCATGTGCATGTGATGTATGTGTGTAATCCATACGTGATCTGCGAATCACGGTTTTTGTCAGCCGGCTGGAGCCTAGGTGCTGTCATTTTATTGTATAACGACCTGCGTGTCGGATTCTCTATGTAATTTACTTTACTAAGCTAGTGTAGCTGTTTGAGAACCCGGAAGGCATGCAAGGCGTTATACATGTCGGCGACATGGAGTAAGACGGCAAGTGAAAAGAGTTGGCACGAGTCGGATTACAGGCTTTGTGGAGATGGAGATCGCCATGAAGAGAGCCATACCATTTCACATTATAATTGCTTTATTTTGTGTTATTGTTATGTCTCAGTTTTACCTCTATTAGATAGTCGGTAAAATTTAATCCCTCAAAGAAGGTCTAGTCGGTTTTCCCGCCAGTGTTTGCACCATCACAAGTCGGACATTTTTGGTAGTGGGCTCATAAAATTGAGGTGCTGCCAATTCTTTCCGACTAGGTGGGTTCGAGTCGGACTCTTACTGCAGAAACATTAGGTAAGCTAGACGGGTCTATCACAACGGTTGTGGGACTCGGGGAAAGGTCGGATGGGAGCCGGGGCATGTGATGCCACCCGTCCAATAGGAGTCGCATGAGATGCGATTGACAAGGAGTTGTCTACCTAGATCACTTGGCGGCTAGCGGCGATGCTAAAGCTCACTAGCCGACTTGCTTATTTAGGATCCTGAATCACTAAGTAACTATCGGAGGGGTGTTGGTTCTAGTGGGAGCATAAAATATTAAAATGTTTAATATGCTTGCTCTTTTATGAATACATGTCTTAAGTGTTTTGCATATTTTCTGTTGTAGATCATGGCACCAAGTAGCAGTCACTCTCAGATATCCGGTTTTGCATTGAGAACCATTCTTGAGAAAGATAAACTGAACGACACTAATTTTACCAACTGGTATCGAAATCTGAGAATTGTTCTCAAACAAGAAAAGAAGGACCATGTCCTAGACAACCCACTTCCAGATGAGCCGAATGAGAATGCGACTGTCGCAGCCACCAATGCCTACCGTCGGGCTAAGGATGAGTCCACGGATATCAGCTGTCTTATGCTTGCTCACATGGAACCGGACTTGCAAAAGCAGTTCGAGCATGTTGAGGCCTACGATATGATCGAAAGCCTCAAAAGTATGTTCCAGGCTCAGGCGAAGACTGAGAGGTATCAAGTCTCTCAGGCTTTGCTGAGTTGCAAGCTTAAGGATGGTGATCCACTGAGTCCGCATGTGATCAAAATGGTTGGTTACGTGCAGTCTCTGGAGAGGCTTGGCTACCCCATAAGCGAAGAGTTCGCTACGGATATAATTCTGAACTCTCTTCCTAGTGCATATGGACAGTTTATTTCGAACTACCACATGCATGGTATGGATAAGAAGCTCACTGAATTGCATGGGATGCTCAAGCAGGCAGAGGCGGATCTCAAGAAGGGCACCAGTCAAGTGTTGATGGTGCAGAATAAGGCTAAGTTCAAGAAAAGTTCTTGGACTAAGAAGAAGGCTAAGTCAGGAGGAAAGCAGGCTCAGGACCCGGTCCCAAGCGCTTCCTCAGGGACTAAACCATCTCCTTCAGCCGGATCCACTTGCTTCTACTGCAAGGCGGATGGCCACTGGAAGAGGAACTGCAGCAAGTACTTGGCCGACAAAGCCAAGAGTGGAGGTATGACTTCCGACTCACGTACACTTGTTTGCAATGTTATAGACATATATCTTGCTGATGCACCTAATAGTTCTTGGGTATATGATACCAGATCAGTTATTCACATCTGCAACTCGTTGCAGGGACTGGTAAGAACTAGGAGCGTAGCAAGAGGCGAGGTTGATATTCGAGTCGGCAACAAAGCAAGAGTTGCTGCGTTGGAAGTCGGCACGATGCAACTTCATTTACCTTCCGGATTCATTATGGAACTAAATAATTGTTATTATGTTCCAGTGCTCAGTCGAAACATTATTTCTGCTTCATGTTTGATGAGGCAAGGCTATGAGTCGAATATCAAGAATAATGGTTGTTCTTTGTATTTGAATGATATGTTTCATGGCTTTGCACCCGTCCAGGACGGGTTATTTATTTTGAATCGTGATGGTGAGTCGGTTTATAACATAAATGTTAAAAGGTTGAAACCAAATGATCTGAATATGACTTACTTTTGGCACTGTCGGCTTGGTCATATAAGTTGGAAACGCATGAAGAAGCTCCATGATGATGGACTCCTAACTTCGTTTGACTTGGAGTCATTCGAGACATGCGAATCTTGCCTACTCGGCAAAATGACCAAGACACCTTTTGCAAAGAGTTGCGAAAGGGCGTCCGACTTGTTGGGACTAGTACATAGTGATGTATGTGGACCAATGAGCACGACAGCCAGGGGTGGTTATGAGTACTTCATTACCTTCACTGATGATTTGAGTAGGTATGGATATATCTACTTAATGAAACATAAGTCGGAAGCCTTTGAAAAGTTCAAAGAATTCCAGAATGAAGCACAGAATCAACTCGGCAAGAAAATTAAGTTTTCTTCGGTCGGACCGAGGAGGCGAGTACATGAGCCATGAGTTTGATGACCATCTGAAAAGTTGTGGAATAGTTCCTCAACTTACTCCGCCAGGAACGCCACAAAGGAATGGTGTTTCGGAAAGGCGGAATCGGACCTTGTTGGATATGGTACGATCAATGATGAGTCGGACAGATCTGCCTTTATCATTTTGGGGTTATTGTCTAGAAACAGCGGCGTTCACACTAAACAAAGTACCATCAAAATCGATAGAGAAGACACCGCATGAGATGTGGACAGGCAAAAAGCCGAGTTTGTCTTTTCTTAAGATTTGGGGTTGTGAAGCTTTTGTCAAGCGACTTCAGTCGGACAAGCTTACGGCCAAGTCGGATAAATGTATTTTCGTGGGGTATCCGAGGGAAACCTTGGGTTACTACTTCTACAACCGAGAAGAGGGCAAAGTGTTTGTCGCTCGGAACGGTGTCTTCCTTGAGAAAGAGTTTCTCAGTCGGGGAGTAAGTGGGAGCACGGTGCAACTCGAAGAAATTCGAGAGGAATCGGCTAATAGCGAATCGGCTAATAGCGAATCGGCAAAAACCTTGGAGGTTGAGCCGATCGTGGCAGCTGAGCCGACAGCAGCACCTGTACTACGAAGATCGGCAAGATTACGAAGTGTTCGTGATGTGTTACTGTTAGACAGTGATGAGCCGGCAAATTATTCGGAAGCGATGGTGGGATCTGATTCCGAGTCATGGCTTGGAGCCATGAGATCCGAGATAAAGTCCATGGATGAAAATCAAGTTTGGAACTTGGTTGATCTGCCAGATGGTGCAAGACCCGTCGAGTGCAAATGGGTCTTTAAGAAGAAAACTGATATGTATGGAAATGTTTCAATCTATAAAGCACGCCTTGTCGCGAAGGGGTTCCGACAAGTTCAAGGAGTTGATTACGACGAGACCTTCTCGCCCGTAGCAATGCTTAAATCAGTTCGGATCATGTTAGCTATAGCGGCCTATTTCGACTATGAGATATGGCAGATGGATGTCAAAACGGCTTTCCTTAATGGAAAATTAACCGAGGACGTGTATATGATACAGCCCGAGGGTTTTGTCGATCCGGCTAATACTGACAAGGTATGCAAACTTCAGAAATCCATTTATGGGTTGAAGCAAGCATCTCGGAGTTGGAATATTCGATTTGATGAGGTAGTCAAATCGTTTGGCTTCATCAAGAGTGATCATGATTCTTGTTTGTACAAGAAGTTTAGTGGGAACAAAGTAAATTTTCTAATCTTATATGTGGATGACATATTACTGATTGGAAATGATGTCCAGATGTTGCAAGAAACCAAGAAAGCATTGGAAAGGAGTTTCTCAATGAAAGACTTGGGTGAGGCAACATACATCCTCGGAATCCGGATCTATAGAGATAGATCAAGGAGGCTCATTGGATTGAGTCAGAGTACTTATTTGGACAAAGTGTTGAAAAAGTTCAACATGGAATCGTCTAAGAAGGGGTTCTTACCGATGTCCCATGGTGTAAAACTTAGCAAGACTCAGTGTCCTTCGACAACTGATGAGCGAAGTCGGATGAGTGCGATTCCATATGCTTCTGCAGTTGGATCCATCATGTACGCCATGATTTGTACTAGGCCGGATGTTTCCTATGCTCTAAGTGTTGTGAGCAGATACCAGGCTGATCCTGGAGAGATCCACTGGACAGCGGCTAAAAATATCCTAAAGTACTTGAGAAGGACTAAGGATATGTTCTTGGTTTATGGTGGTGAAGATGAACTTAGTGTAAAGGGTTACACAGATGCGAGTTATCTCACCGACTCTGATGATTCTCGTTCGCAATCCGGATACGTGTTTATTATAAACGGAGGTGCTGTGAGCTGGAAAAGTTCCAAGCAAGAGACTGTGTCTGCGTCTACAACAGAGGCTGAGTATATTGCCGCCTCGGAGGCAGCAAAGGAAGCTGTTTGGATGAGGAATTTCCTCATGGATCTTGGTGTGGTTCAGGGCTCGTCCAATCCGTTGGACGTGTATTGTGACAACAATGGTGCTATTGCACAAGCCAAGGAACCTAGACAACACCAGAAGAACAAGCACATACCCATGCGGTACCACCTAATTCGCCAGTTCATCGATCAGGGTGATATCAAGTTATGCAAGGTACACACGGATGCAAACATTGCGGATCCGTTGACAAAGCCGTTACCCCAGCCAAAGCATGAGGCGCACCTGAGAGCCATGGGCATTAGATGCTTAGACATGTGATGTCGGAAGATTGACTCTAGTGCAAGTGGGAGACTGTTGGGAATATGCCCTAGAGGCAATCATGTATGATGAGATTTCCCATTGTATTCATAAAGTTATTAAGTAGTCCTTGTATAAACATCTGATGTGTATCATTAAATATGTGATTCAGTTGTGGAACTATGCATTCATGTTGTTTGTACTAAATATCATTGGTCATTGAGGTTGTGCTGGACACACAACTTAGACCAATGTGAAAGTTGGCTTGATGACTCGGTTCCACTTGTCACGGGCATGGAGATGCTATTCCAACTTACACAGACTAGGCTAAAGAGTTTAGCGAGTCGGATTGACCCATATTGAGGTACAACGAACTAAGCTGTCATTTGTATATCTCAATCAATGTAATCCTTAGACCTGAGGTTGTTGCATAGTCCGAGTTGAGGATCACCGACTTAGGTTCTGTCAAACGCTGATCCGTAACTGGGCAGTTATAAAGGCAGGGTTCGGGTCGACTGAGAATCAAGCTGCGTGATGTGAATAACCAAGATGGGATTTTGCCCCTCCACTCGGAGAGATATTCTCTGGGCCCTCTCGTGAGATATGATTCGGAAAGCATGGCCATGCACGACTCGGTTAAGTGTTAACCGAGGCGATCGGCTAAGAGTTAGTCGGGTGAATCACTTATCTCGGATCGAGAAGAGAGTCGGACTATTTAAGGGATGACATATATTCGCCTATAGTCTGACAAGGTATATCGTGAGGCAAAAGGGACTCAGACGTAAGTCGCATTGAAAAGGAAAGTCGTCATGACTCTTTGGTACTTGGGAATCGGCACGTTCTGCTAGGAGCCGATGTCGATTGATCGATTGTGAGTCGGACTCTAATCGTGTCCAAGTAACCATGAGCCTGCGGGGTCACACACTTAAGAGCGGGAGCAAGTTCGGATTGGATCTGAACATATAATCTGGTTGGGTTGGACCTAAACCGGATTAGGACTGAGTTAGTGAGTTGGACTCACGGTGACTAATGTTATATGGGCTTTAGTGAATGGGTCGCGCGAGCAGAGCCCACGTTCATTCCCTATATATTGTGGAGCACAGTAACCCAGAAAGGTTAATCGCTGTTCGGTTAGGTCATTCCATGTGTTGGAAATCCTAGCTCCACAGCAGTCCAGCCGCCGTAACGAACCTAGCAGTTCGCCGCCGGCGCTCCTCCTTGTACGTGTGGATACCAGCAGAGGTGCTGTACGATCAGCACCAGGACGATCGGATCATGAGGACTGCACTGCATTAACTGACGCGCTTCATCAGTAATCCGCAACCGCGCGTCTAGTGGTAAACCTCGTGGCCTTCTACCTCAGCTAGATCTTGAGATCACCACGTTAGAGGAAAAAGTTTTGTTTTATCTCTGCGTGGCCCAACACATAATGCCATAGTAGTAACACAATCCTCAAAGGACCTTTCACAAATTTTCTGCTATGCTCTCGTTTATTTCCATAATTTTAGTGTGCCAAATGACAGAACACATACGATGGAAGTAAGCAACTCATTGGCAATCATTTCAGGACACACGGTTAAGCATGGAAAAACTTATGTGAAATTTCCTAACTACGTAGATGGTTGGTTTTCGACAACCGTTAGCATTTTCCCACACGGTTATAGAAATTGTGTGTGGTAGCAAAGGTTCATTACCACCCACGGCTAGCGACGGTTGGATTCATCGTGTGTAAAGTGTGATTTACATCGTGTGCGAAGAACCGATCTGTACTAGTGCAATAACCTAGTAATATATCTCTCTCGCATGGTTGGTAGAGAAACAAAAGTGGACGGTCCTAGAGAGAAATTGTCAAATTAAGAAAGAGTGGGACATTTTGTTTGAGATATATGGTGCAAAGTTGTCAATCAAGCCTTCATCGCAACCATACCATACGTTGTGGTTTTAATCACGCGCTCCTTCAAACCTACTCACTCAGTCCTAAAAATAATATTGTATATTTGCTAAATTTAAATATACTAGTTGAATGCCCGTGCGTTGCTACGGCTCTTAAATTTTTTTCATCCTTACAAAATGTCACATATGTAAATCAACATATAACAAAATGTTAAATTGATCCAAAATAAATTGATATGTGTTTTACAATGTGTGAAAAAAATATAATATGTATCACTATACATCTTACATTTTCATTTTTTTTGTTTTAAATATTTTAAATATTTATAATTAGTTCCCCTGCAAAAAAATTCACCAAAGAGAGCTCACTGATTAGTTTCTAATCTTCCTTGTTTGCGTCATTTTGGGGTTATCTATACGAATTATCATGCATATGGTGCAAAAACTGAGTATAGGTTTACAAATAAACAATTTCAAGTTAAATTTCCTAAATTGCATGGGAAAATCAATAAAAAGGATTAAATCAAAATAAATTTTCATCACACATGAAAAAATCCCAAGGTTTATTGTATGATATGCCCCCAAAATCTAGTTTTTAGTGTGGGAAAATTACATATTATAACTACAATCTGAAATAATTTCACAAGTGGCAGTCAGGCACGGCAAGCATATCTCACATCCACTTATAAGTATACTCTCCAATCATGGCATCAACTCAGACTGTCTTTGTCGGTGCCTAACATTGTTGTTTTTCCTTGCTTATCGTGGTCTCTTCTGCTAGTATCCAAGTGGCAGTAACTACACACCATCCATGGAATCTGGTCATGCCATCCAGATTCTATAGTACACTACTACTCATTAGGTACAATACATTAAATCATCCTAATGACAAGGAAATGGAAATTACTATTTCATTCAGCATTGCACACGCTTTCCATAACAATTACTCTTAGGTAAACTAACGATACAAAAATGAAGAAAAAGTAATGGACAAAACATTTAGCAATTAAAATGACACTTTAAATAAAGAGTTGCAATAAGGGTAGATAATGAAATATGATGTTATTGATGCTCTCGAAGTTTGAGTGAGAATTGCATCATGGTTCTATGGTAGTTATTTTTTAAAAACGGCCGTTGATCATGACATCATATGTACTCATTGGGTGTTTGAAAATACCATTCTCTTGGCATGCGATCACCTTGCTCCCTCCCTTGCTGATATCCGTCTTTCTTCTTAAATCGATACGCCGGAAAACATCTGATAATTTCAGTAAGGAAAACATGTGATGCATGCCTTTCTTGATACATTGTTCTGGCCAACTGTACAGCTATATAATTTCAGTAAGAAGGATAACTTTAGATTGAATTCAGCATCACCAGCTAATTACGTATCAAAAATATTTTTCACCTATTAACCATCAACACACAATAGGGTAGCCAAAGTACAATATTTTCAAAACTATATACTTCAGCAGTTGACTTCCTACAGCTAAGAGACATTTTTGCTAACAATCTTTGCTAATAGCTAGCTAAATTTCTTGTATTGATATGAACGAATAATCAACATATATTGGCCAAATAGTCCCATATTATACCTCACATAAGTAGAAGGAAGCATCGCCGCGAGTTTCATGTAATTCTTCTTCCAGAAATATTTAGGCTAGTCGGTAATGCATATAATATTCACATCGTATTCTCAAGTAAATACATGGAGATTACAAACTCCAGCACATTGATTTCTCTACAAATACACCAAGACGTTTAACAAAATTGATCAGCTACATTACATAACCGCTTCAATACTTCATCAACGTTAGATCTATATGTTTAGGAGACAAACTGTTGGCAGCACATCATCTCACCACTCACACTTTGACCTCAAAAACATACCGCGTTACAACTAACTCCTGCATTCACCATTAATGAGATCATTTAGCTGAGCCGAGCATGCACATGAAGTGATAATTCCGTAGTTGTCAACAAGTCAGGTGAGCATGAGATAGCTGGGTTGTACTCCATTACCTCAGATTGACTCGTCAAAGACGTGTGCTCAATCTCCTGGAATATTGCCCTCACCTTGAACTTGCTGATCTTGGCAAACATGTCCAACGACCCCACACTATAGGGCTTGGAGATATGGATCCTACACATACACCTGCATATATACGAATGAAATCAAATCGATCATGGATTCATGGCGAGCATAAAAAGTTAGAGAATAATAATAGTACTTCATCTAAATTGTAAAATTGACCTCAGTGGACAGTCCAAAGCAGCAGAGCTAGATCGGAAACAAAATTGTACAAGACCAGCCGATAGGACAGACCACGTCGTGGGCGATACAATCATCGGCGACAACGAGGGTGAGGCCGTGGATGGACTTGACGCCAAAGGTTTAGCGACCTCGTCGACCAACATGGGCCACATCTCGTCATCTCCATCGCACCCCGACAAATAGAGATTCCACAACCACGTCGACGAACGTGGTTTGTGTCTAGCCGTGCTTGTCACACCAGAACAAGTAGATCCACGCTGCCCATGTATCCCTGGAAGTCGGATCACCTCGCGTGGTCCTGGTCACATGCCTGCCATGCTATCGGGTAATGACGGCAACATGTTCACCCAGTTGAGCACCATCGCGAGCAGATGTCACGACTGTAATTCGGGAGATTAACCAGAGGGAGAAGGCCGGTTGACGACGGGAGTGGCGACGCCCGGTATAGTGAAGAAAACAAAATATAATAAAAAAAAAGAAAAGAAAACAGCAAACGAGTTATACATAAAAGGAAAAAAGAAACAAAAAAAGGAAATGCAAAAAACATTAAAATAAATGAGAAAAGGAAATGAAGTTATATGCAAAAAACATATGCCCCTCGTTCGTTGCTCCTTGGTCACTTGGGAGACGTGTGCATGCTGCATCGGCGCGCTGGCCAGACCACGTATAATCTGAGTATTCCACTCGCTAGATACGCCATGTAGATGTCGGCCTGTAGGGGCACCTATGTGAAAAGACAAACGATTTGACTGATTTTTTTTTCTGAAGAAAAGACCGATCGAGTTTACCCCGGCCCCAAGGGTCCTTGTTTTCCAGCTGGATACAAGCCCAGGCAAGCACAGAGCTTCCATGCGTGATTCACACCACCGCGTTTGAATTCATTACTGGGATAAGAAAAGTTTGTTAGAGAATTAGTTATATGGTTGAGTAGTTAAGGAAAATTGTTGCGGTGGCATTTTTCAGTAATTATCTTCAAGTATGACACCACCGTTTTTCTTTTAATATTTTTCTTTTTTTTGAACAGGAGAAGGGACCCGAAGGTCCCAGGCATTAATATATCAAAATTGTTACAATGCTACAGAAAGGACCTGAAAGATAGCAAATTACAACCATGTCCTTCCAATTTATACAGAGGACCCTAGAAAAATATTTCCAAGAGCCATCGAGTCCTCGAGTAAATCCCGACCTCGCCGGCGATGCAATTGCCACCATCGCCAGCCGCGTCCTTGCCCAAGACAAGCAAGGTAGAGGGGCCTCCCGCCGGAGGTTGAAGGAGGGGCTTCGGAAACTGGCCAGCGAAACCACTGATGCTGGCGAACCACCCGAGCCACCCTGGCTGCAAACTGGAGGGGATTCCTTGAGATCTTGAGAGCTCCAGCAGCAGCAGAGGTCGTCACAGCAGAAGAAGAAAGCGAGCCACCGATGCCAGTTCGCGGCTTCCTCAACACATCCTGAACAACGAAAGCAGCAACTTCTCTACTTCTCCCCTCGCTACCATGGCCGGCCAGAGAAGGTTGAAGAGGCCTCATACGAAGACAGGGTGTACTGAGGCCACTGACCTGATGAGAGGAGCCACCGATGGGAGTCGTCGCCGCTGCATCTGGCTTCCTCCATGGAAGCTCCACACCGAGTATTCCTCCCAACAGGCGCTGGATCTGGCCAGAAAGATCCAGCGGATCGCATCCTGGCTCTTTGGAAGATCTGGTCTGCACCGCGCCAACCATCTCCCACCCCTCGCCACCACGGCCGGTCAGGGGGACAAGCACGAGCGCCGGCCTCCAGATCTTGCTGAAGCAGCCGCCGCCGTTATTATAGAGGCTTCCGTCCTCATACGCACTACCAGCGTTCCCCCCACCTTAGGGACTCGCCGGAGCACGAGGAGGACAGTCGTCTATCGCCGAGCGGCAACGACAGAGGGGACAAGCCCATCGGAATATCGCCATACGCCACGGAGGCAACAACGACTAACCCTAATCCTAAACCTATGCGAGATGCCCTACACCTACTCTACACAGAAGATCCCGGCAACCTTCCCCATCTCCTCTCCTACCAGCATCGCCGGCGGAAGAGGAGGAGGGAGGCGCCAGGAGAACACGGGCGACTCTCAAGGGAGAAGACTAATGTAGCAAGAGGGAAAGGCGGAAGAGATCTATACACTAAAATATGTTTAGATACATGTGAATCTAGAAAAATCCTGAACATCCTTTGTAGGGCGGAGGGAGTAGAATTTTAAAAAGGAATAAACAAAAGGCTATATTTAGGTTTGTGCTTGTTTTGTTCTTCAAACGGTTTATTTATCTTAAACCCATCTTAATCCGATTGTCCATCTGAAATACGCCTAAAAAATCTGAAATGGAGGGATTATCACAATACGTGTTGATCACCCTCATCTCTAAAAATCTGAAATAGAGGGATTATCACAATATATGTAGAAAGCAGAAAGCGTATGGTTACAATATATGTTGATCACCCTCATCTATCTCATAGTAGTAACTTATGATCTATGTTGCATGCCCACGCATCTACATGGATCCGTCCGTACACGTACACAAAGCGATTAATAACTAGTAAGAAATACTAGCAGCTTATTTATTTCTGGATATATATATATATATATATATATCATTTTCTTCATTATTCATTATATTAGCAGCAGCTGGTTTCGCATTTAGCGTGCGTATGGGGTATGTAATTTAAGGTCGTCGGCATATATATATATATATATATGTGGGCCGGATCGGCAGCTGCTATTCTTCCAGGGGCGCCACGTATGCGCCGAAGCCAACAAGGGTATCAGCACCGGCGCGGCCGAAGAAGCCGACGGCGGCGCCATTCTCCGGCAGTGGCACACTGAAGGCAGTTCCAGTGGGGCACCCAAATGGGCCGTAAACTTCTTCTTCGGAATTGACGAACTTGAGGGAGGTGATGCCGTACTCATCGTGGGTGCCGCTGACCAAGTTGATGTAGTTGTCCTCGTTCATGGTGAACTCGCGCTTCTGGCCTTTGGTCTTGGAACCCCATGGCCCCACATGGATGCGCTGCCCGTTGTGGTCGAGGTAGGCGTAGGAGAAGCCGTAGATGCGGCCGCCGGACCTCTCGCTGCTGCGGATGGAGATGCTCTGCAGCCGCTCCGGCATGTTGCTCCCCAGGAGGTCCCTGGAGGAGCCGGCGTGGCCGCCCCACGGACCCACCTTGCCGGGGGACTCTTTCCTCCCCGGCACATAGACGCCCAGTGCCTTGAGGGAGTCACCGGAGTGGCCGAAGAAGGCCACCACCTCGCCCTTCCCCTGCCGCAGCGGCACGCTGAACTCCGGCCCCGACGGCCATCCGTAGGGGCCGTGCTCTGTCTGGTTGGTGCCTAGCTTCAGCGAGGTCACCCCTCTGTTGTTGGCAGTGCCGCTCACGTGGTTCACATGCTCGCCAGGATTCATCTTAATCTGCAACAACAACAACAACAACATATATGTTCTACATTAATATGTCGAGATGATATCAAGTAGTAGTAGTAACATGTCGAGATCGAGAGAGATTACGGTGGTGACGCATCCTATGAAGTTGGTGCCCCAAGTGCCGGACGAGATGGCCCTTCCGGTCTGGTCCACGTACGTGAAGGAGAAACCATTGATACAGCCTCCTGGCGTCTCGTTGCTGCAGATGCTGATGCTCACAAGCCGTTGAGGACTGCTCAAGCTGTTGATGTCGCAAGGTTGACCGCTGGGTGCACCCCAGGGACCAACCTTCACCGAGTCCTATATATATTTATTTATTTTACATGGTGAATATTCTTTCAATGCAAGCACATACTTATCATAATAAGAAAATAGTAATTAAGATCATGCATACGCTCATGAATCTTATAATTAAGAGCACACGTTTACTTACCGCCATCCGACTAAGAGATTTCTTCTTACTAGATCTAGCTAGCTCGATCGATCCAACTTGATCGTCTAGCTATTGTGTGTAGCTATCTTGAGGTGGGTTCTTGATAATGTCCAAGCCCAACCATTTATAGCACGGGCGAGCATCCGGATTCCATCAATTTGTTACAGCTATCCTGATCGAATCTATTAAGCATTTCCTCGCACCGGAAAAAAAAAAGAGAATCTAATAATCCAAAAGGCGCCATACTTTAACTAACCTCAATCCAAAAGTAAAGAACATATATATGCATGTTGCATCGATAGTTGCTCTACTTTGAGCTATATACTTCAAATAAACTGTTTCTCTAACCAATCTCTATGTATCACTTAACAATTCTAGTACCCCTAATTCAACAACGCCATATACGTCTTACTTAGTAACAACCTGCTAATTGGAGGGATTGACATTGTTTAAGTATTTGTCTTTTCTCGTGATAATAAACTTGGTAACAAAATTCTGGATTGATTGCCGGATCCTTTGAGTGAAGATTTGGGGGCAGCCGTGATCCCGCTTTTAAAAAAACAAAATTCATATTTTTGAGTTTCAAAAAATCTGAAAATAAATCCGTATGTATAACAAAAACGTGTAAAATATAAATTAGAAATAATATGTATTTTGATCTGCACATAAATGCCAGAACGGTTGATCTGAGTATAGTTAGTTCAAATCTCACGGAAAAATCGAACTTGGTCATTTTTGTGTAGCTCAAAATACAAAACATTTCGAATAGGGACTCTACACGTTACTGGTATACATCATTAGCTATATATTATCATGTTTTTATGATGGTTTATTCTTTGCACAAATATTTACGGCAAGGTGTATATTATCATGTATTTTGTGTAGGGTCATTGTATTTTGACTTGTTAAGGTAGTGCTCAAAGCAACTTGAGAACCGTGATAGTTTCCTACAAGACTTACTCAATTCTTCCCAAATGTGTTTCATATAAGTTTTGGTCAGAGTCCAACTTTGTATGGTTTGACCAAGCATATACATCATCGCCAATACAAAATGCATTTCACGATGATTTGAAAAACATTTCTTTGATAACTGTAGATAAATACAGCATATTTTTGGAAAAGAGTGAGTACATTTCAAGTGTAATGTTTATCCCATTATTACCACCCATGATCGGTTGTCGTGTAGCTAGCCGACAGGTAGCTAAGGTTCCTTGTTATCTTCACATCCTTCACGTCAAGAATCTTCATCTTGTGGAAATATTCAATGTATGAAGCCGCCAAACAGAATCTTGTGTAGCTAGCGTGTAGTATCAATTGAGAAAAAATGTTATTCCTACAATAATGGTTATAAGAATGTTCTCTTATGTATAGATTCTACCACCCCAAGCTGCTGATAATGATAATATTCCTACTCATCTTTCCACTAAAAACCATGCATGCATGGAGCCCATTATTCCTTCGATATTTGTAGCCTAGGGGGGTCGAGGGGAATGGGGATAAGTGTGATCCGTCTATTCGCATATACATGATGCTTAGAACATTGGCATGGTATTGGATATGCATGCATTTTAACTGTTTTTTGTTTGTGTTTACATTGTTAGAAAATTGTGGAAGGTTATGTTTGCAAAAATAATTTTCACAGCAAACTACTGAAGCTCTTTGGATCCTAATTAATAAATTCATGCATCTTAGATGTTAGTTTTCTTTGAAAAATAGGTTCCAACCCTGTCCTATGCATCAAAATGATGCACACAGTCGCTTTTGTTGCATTATTCAACAAAGTTGTACAAAGAAATAAATCGGTCAACCTGAAGACACCATCCCCACGAGTGGCAACATCTATCACTACACATAGAACCTTGATCATGAGGGTGGCAATGATCGGGGACATGTGCCCTTACCTCCCACCGAGACCAACATCTAAACCCGGAAGCCTCACCAAACTGCCAAATGGTGGTGAGCCGAGAGCACGAACTAGTCCAGTAAACTCTCAATGTACCCCACATGTGCATGCTTGAGAAGTCATCACCATAGTTTTCCGCCAACCCATCTTCAAGATAGCGATAAACGCATTAACCTTGCAAGAGTTGATGTCGATGCTTCCATGATGCCACACATCACCACCTCCTTATCCACGTCCGCCACTGAGACCCCGCTACTGAGTTAATTGCAGAAAACTATGACAATTGGGGCTAGGGCTTCAAAAAACTACGACAATTGAGGAATCGCTGCAAAAAAAACTAGAAACTTTGGGGCTATCAACTGTTGAGAAATAGAGCAATTTACCAAGCGAATTATCCATAATAAACGCTAGATAAAACATGACTAGAATAATAGGTAATATACTAATCATGCTAAATAGCGAATACAAAATAAGGCATATAGCCAAACAAACTGCAAGGCATAAAACTCTGGATAGAATCAGAACAAGATTGAGACAGAAGATGTACACGGCAGTAGCAGAAGTAGAACCGCCGGCTTTGGAACCGTCATTGGCCATGTCGTCGAGGAAGAGGATGCTGATGTCGGGGAAGAAGTCCTCGTCCGGGAAGACGTCGCTATCTGTGAGGGAGTCCGTGACGAAGCCAGTAGTCGCGCTGATAGCGCTCCCCAAAAACCTTATCGCCCTTCTCCCGTACAGGACTCGAAGCAGCGGGGTCTCGGAGGCCTACTGTCCCGGCTCGCGGTGCACGCCGCAAGACGGGATGGGGAAGATGAAAATAGCGCAGTGCTCTGGAACTCGAGGCAAGGGATGTGTAACAGCACAACTGAGAGGAGGCGCGACCTCTCTCTCTTATAGGCGCAGAGGAGAAGGCAGACGGTGCAGAAGATGAAACGAACAGGCGCATTTAACTCGTATTAAACGTCCATTCAAAGCAAACGTTTCACCTTCGTATATCTGTTCATATACCATTCATGCGTGGCAAAATAAAGCTCGGCTCGGCGAGATTCCCGCAACCCGCGTCGTGTCGTGGCGAGGCGAGGCGAGGCGAGGCGTGGCGAGGCGAGCGAGGAGGAGGAGGAGGAGCGCGCGTGTGGAACTCTCTCCTTCTCCTTCTCATCCTTTTACCAAGTGGTAGAAGAGCTCACCTTATAAGCTGGTCCAACTTCCACTCAACTAGCAATGTGGGACTAAACATTTGTCCCACCTCTTGTCTTGCATGAATGGGACACATGGGCCTCTAGGATTTTCAGGAATTATTTAAATAGAAAATGGGCTAGACTTTTTGGGCCAAAATTCCAACAATCCCCCACCAGATCCCAGAGGCATATGTAATCTGCCTTTGGTTCCAAAACACTGTTTATATACCGGTACTATAGTGGAGACTGTTAAGTTGAACTTTCACCTAGAATTCTATGCTACACTAGGTTGCGACTTGTACAGTGGACTATGCCTTGAACTGCAAGTTTGCTGCAATCTAGCTTCACACGAAGTCTTGACCGATATTGGGCTACCGTGGGACTTCCCCGCGGGTGGAGCTTATACGTCATACTCCATGACCTTTTATGAGTTTATTAGAGAGCACCCTACTCTCATAGACTGCGACGTTTTAACAGTCAGACTCATATAGGTGTGTTCTTCAAAAGATGTTCTGCAGGACAACATCTTTGCTTAGGATAAGCCACTTCGAACACATTAAGATAATAAATTAACCTGCCATGCAGAATAGGAAAGTATTGCATCTTTATGGAGTGGTGTTTATTAAAGTAGGGATACTTTCCTCTCAGCTAACCAACAGCCTGTTTCCCAATTCTAATTCACGGGATCTCCGATCACATAGAGTGGTTTACCACTATGGAAAGCTCAAATTATGGGTCTCATACTCATCTCCTTTGATGCATTTTCTATCACGTTGCGTGATAGACCCTTTGTGAAGGGATCTGCCAAGTTTTTAGATGTTTGGATATAATCCAATGCAATAACTCCGGAGTTTCTCATTTTCCTGACGGATTTCAGTCTCCTCTTCACATGTCTTGAGGACTTCATATTATCCTTAGAACTATTCACCTTAATAATCACAGTTTGATTATCACAGTTCATTGGAATTGCGGGTATAGGTTTTTCAACCACAGGTAAGTCCATCAAGAGTTCACGAAGCCACTCTGCTTCAACAGTGGCCGTGTCTAGTGCTGTGAGTTCTGGTTCCATAGTTGACCTCGTTAAGATGGTCTGCTTGCAAGACTTCCAAGAAACAGCGCCACCACCAAGTGTGAAAACATATCCACTCGTGGCCTTTATCTCGTCAGCATCAGATATCCAATTTGAATCACTATAACCCTCTAGTACCCTTGGATACCCGGTATAGTGTATGACATAGCTCGCAGTGCCTTTTAGATATCGCATAACTCTTTCAAGAGCATGCCAGTGATCATCTCCTGGATTTGAGACAAATCGACTGAGTTTGCTTACAGCAAAGGCAATGTCAGGTCTCGTGGCACTAGCTAAATACATAAGCGAGCCAATAATTTGAGAGTATCTTAGTTTGTCTCTAGCATTTCCTCGATTCTTTCGAAGCAACACACTAGGATCATACGGTGTAGGAGAAAAATTGACGTCGCTATACCCGAAACTACTCAAGATCTTTTCCACATAGGGGGACTGAAGCAATGTAATCCCACCATAATCATCTCTCAATAGCTTGATGTTCAGGATAACATCAGCTACTCCCAGATCCTTCATCTCAAAGGAACGAGATAAGAAATCTTTTACCTCCTTAATTGCATTAAGGTTGGTTCCGAAAATCAGTATGTCATCAACATACAAACAAAGGATGACTCCCTCACCCCCACCATGGCGATAGTATACGCACTTGTCAGCTTCGTTTACAACAAAGCCTGCAGCGGTTAAGGTTTTATCAAATTTTTCGTGCCACTGCTTAGGTTCTTGTTTAAGACCATACAAAGACTTCAGTAGCTTGCACACTTTTCTTTCTTGACCATTTACTACAAAACCATCTAGTTGATCCATATAAATTTCCTCATCCAACTCTCCATTTAGGAAAGCTGTCTTAACGTCCATTTGGTGAACGAGAAGACCGTGTGAGGCAGCCAGAGAAAGTAGTACTCGAATGGTGGTCAACCTTGCTACAGGTGAGTAAGTGTCAAAGAAGTCTTCACCTTCCTTTTGGGTATAACCCTTGGCCACAAGCCTTGCCTTGTACTTCTCAATAGTACCATCAGGTCTTAGTTTCTTCTTGAACACCCATTTACATCCTACAGGTTTGCACCCATAAGGACGATCAGTGATCTTCCATGTTTCATTAGCTAAGATGGAATTCATCTCACTATGAACAGCTTCCTTCCAGTAGTCAGCATCAGGAGATGCATAAGCTTCTGAAATGGAAGTGGGAGTGTCATCCACAAGGTACACAATGAAATCATCACCAAAAGACTTTGCAGTCCTTTGTCTCTTGCTCCTTTTAGGAATTTCATTATCATCCTCCTTAGGACTTTTAGAGTGTTCAATCGGAATGGTAGGTTCAGAGAATATAGCAAATTCCACTAGGTATCTCCGGATTTGATGAGTTAGGTTTATCCTTCATTGGAAAGATATCCTCAAAGAAAGTCGCATCAGTCGACTCCATGATTGTACCGACATGAATGTCAGGTACTTCAGATTTCACTATCAAGAATCTATAACCAATGCTATGAAAAGCATAGCCCAGAAAAACACAATCAATGGTTTTTGGTCCAAGCTTGCGCTTCTTGGGGATTGGTACATTAACCTTTGCCAAACAAGCCCAAGTACGTAAGTAAGAGAGTTTTAATCTTTTCTTCTCCCATTCTTCGAATGGAGTAATTTTTTTGTTCTTTGTGGGAACTCGGTTTAGGACATGACATGCGGTCAATAATGCCTCCCCCCACCATTCCTTAGAAAGACCCGATGTGTCTAACATGGCGTTAACCAAATCTGTTAGAGTACGGTTCTTTCTTTCGGCTACTCCATTTGACTGGGGTGAGTAGGGAGGCGTCCTCTCATGAATTATACCATGTTCCGCACAAAAGGAATCAAACTCGTTGGAAAAATACTCTCCACCACGATCAGACCTAAGCCTCTTAATCTTTCGATCAAGTTGATTTTCTGCCTCAGCTTTATAGATTTTGAAGAAACTCAAAGCCTCATCTTTTGATTTCAGAAGATACACATGACAATATCTCGTAGAATCATCGATCAAAGTCATGAAATATTTCTTTCCACCTTTTGTCAACACACCATTCATCTCACAGAGATCAGAATGTATGAGCTCTAGTGGTGTTAAATTTCTCACTTCTGCAGTCGTATGTGACTTGCGAGGTTGTTTAGCTTGCACGCAGACTTGGCACTTAGATCCCTTAACAGTTGAGAAATCAGGGATTAAATTCATTTGGCTAGCCGCGTCATACAACCAAAATTAATATGACAAAGACGAGAGTGCCAGACATTTGATTCAAAATTTGTGTAAATATGATTAACAACTTTATTACAAATGTCTGATAGAGATAAGCGGAACAAGCCTCCGCATTCATAGCCTTTACCAATAAAAGTTCCATACTTCGAAATTACAAACTTATTGGACTCGAATACAATCTTGTAGCCATCTCGACACAGAAGAGATCCGCTAACAAGATTTTTATTTATTGAGGGAACATGATGCACGTTCTTCAGGCGCACAGTCTTTTCTGAAGTGAACTTCAGATCGACCGTACCAACACCATGAACAGAAGCATGCGAGTCGTTCCCCATCAGCATGGTTTGAGTCCCTCTGACCTGATATGAAGAAAACATGGAAATATCAGAACAGACATGTACATTAGCGCCCGTGTCAATCCACCAATCAGGAGAATGAGATAATAAAAGAACAATAGGTAATATACCATACCCAACATCTTTCATCTCAACGTCGTCCATGACAACATTAGCAGTCTTGCTGCTCTTCCCATGCTGACGCTTGTCAAAACGGTTGGGACAAGCAGGAGCCCAATGATTAGGATCACCGCACACATGACAAGCACCTTTCCTCTTATCAGTCTTCTTCTTGAAGCTGGTGGACTGTGAGGCCTTGTTCTTTCCATCGAACTTTCCTTTGTCATCAAACTTGCCTTTGTTCTTGAACTTGTAAGGCTGGAAGTTCCTTTTCTGTACCAGGTTGGCATTAGAACCTCCCTCGGTACCTCGAGCACGTGTGTCTTTTACTCTTGCCTTCTCTTCCACATCAAGAGTCCCAATGAGATCCGTCACGGAGAACTCTTGTCTCTTGTGCTTCAGAGAAGTAGCAAAATTCCTCCATGACTGGGGAAGTTTGACAATGATGCCTCCGGCAACAAACTTGTCCGGTAACACACAAGTGAAGTGCTCAAGCTCCCTGGCAAGTGACTGTATCTCATGAGCCTGCTCCACAATGGAGCGGTCATCAATCATCTTATAGTCATAGAATTGTTCCATGACATACAGTTCACTGCCAGCATCAGAGACTCCAAATTTTCTCTCGAGCGCATCCCACATATCTTTGCCATTGCTAAATGACAGATATGAATCGACAATATTGTCGCCAAGGATGCTGATCAAGGCAGCCTTGAAAGTAGTATCAAGTTTTTGGAGGCGAGGCGAGGCGAGGCGTGGCGTGGCGAGGCGAGCGAGGAGGAGGAGGAGCGCGCGTGTGGAACTCTCTCCTTCTCCTTCTCATCCTTTTACCAAGTGGTAGAAGAGCTCACCTTATAAGCTGGTCCAACTTCCACTCAACTAGAAATGTGGGACTAAACATTTGTCCCACCTCTTGTCTTGCATGAATGGGCCACATGGGCCTCTAGGATTTTTAGGAATTATTTAAATAGAAAATGGGCTAGACTTTTTGGGCCAAAATTCCAACATCAACTACAAAAAGCTACCGGCTTTGTGTAATCGGGCAATTAGCTCGTTTGATCGCGTTTCCGACACAGGTGGACCCATTATCAAGTTGACGTGGCATGTGTATTTTGCAAAATAGTCCTTGGAAACATTATAATTTTAAACTTAGTCACTCATTTTACTTTTCTATCTTTTTCTTTTTTATCTTTTCTTTTTCCAAAAAATAACCAAACCGTGACCAAATCCAGAGTGTGTCGGTTAAAAAAAAACGACCGTGTGTGCGCGTGCAGGGCTTCCTTTCCACGAGCACGCGATGAAGCCGGGATTCCCGCCAGCCCCCACTACTCTGGCCACCTCCATCCGCGCCACATGCTTGCAAAGCTCCACCGCCTACATCCGCCACCGCTGCTCCCGGCAAGTGCGCGGACGACTAGCAAACTGCTGCAGGCCGTCGACGACGTGGGCCAGCGAGGGCGCAGGGCCGGCAAGCGCGTGGGCCAGCGAAGGCGCGGGTCGGTGCGGCAGGGCGCGCGACTGGCGAGCTGCTGCGGGGCGGCGAGCGCGCGGGGCCGGCAAGCTGCTGCAAGGCGGCGAGCGCGCGGGGCGACGCGGCGAGGACGCGGGGCCACAAGGGCACAAGGCGGCGCGGCTGAAATGGAGCTGCTGATTTGGGTTCTATGGCGTCGGTGGCTAAAGGTTAGGGATGACTTAAGCCATTGTCGTAGTTTTCTGTAATTAACTCCCCCGCTACACCATGCCTCCAAGACTCACCATCGGCGAGATGGTAGAAACAATGCCGCTCCACCAATGTTGATGCGCGAGAAAAATTTGGAAACATGCAGCTAGCCACTGAAGTCATAAACTTTTCTCTCCAACGCGGATGTACGTTTGCAAAGATAACGCCCCTACTGGGGTGACGATCGAGGAACATGGTCATCATTCGATCCAGAAATTAAAGCCCGGATCTAGTGTTTCTCGTAAGGCATATAGGAAACAGGAAACGCCCTCACAACGTTTCTATGGAGGTAACAACACCTGCAGGTGCCATTGTCGATCGACGGTTCCCACCAAGGCAGAAACATGCTTTCATGGCATACTCTCGCACCCACCTTGACTGAAGCACAAGACAAGATCATCCTCCAATGGAACGGCCACCCTCATCATGTTATAGCAGGGACTAACGCTAATATGAATCAGTATTTTTCCTGCTAATAGTCATTAGATGCTGGCCATTAGACAAAGCCTAATTGGCGCCTGCCTAAAGGGCCAAGCCCAAGAAGAACAAAAGTATTGCCTCCTTGCTTGCGGAAATGCTATTTACCGCTTGACGCGGCATAATTCTATTAGCCCGCGCGTGTCTCCCATGGTCTGGCCCAGTTTCCGTATTACAAGAGGTTTTCCATTTCTGCCCAAATTTTTGGGTGTTTTTCTGCTGGTTTTGTCGGTTTATTTTTTCTTTCTGGTTTTTGGTTCGTTTTTCTTATTCGTTTTTTTCTTTTTATAATTTGTTTTATGTAGTTTTAAAATTGTTCATTATGTTCACGAATGTTCGTGACATTGAAATATTATTCATGATTTTATACAAAACTGTTCACGATATTCAAAATTTGTTCATCACATTGTAAATTTGTTCACCCTTTTTTAGAAATTGTTCATGATTTTCCAAAATTGGTTCATGATTTTCAAACATGATTCATGGAATGCGAAAATTGGTTTATGATTTTCAAAAAAATGTTCATAAATTTCTAAAACTGGGTTTCATGGTTTTTGAAAACAAATTTGTTCATGAGTTTTAAAAATCTTCATAATTATTCAAAAAAAAATATCCCGGATAATTTGAGGTTTGGAAATGAGGCTCTTGCTAGCTAGCTCGTGTGAACCAACAAACAATCCAGCTGATGGAATTATCAACAGATCCTACTTTGTTCTCATTCCCAAGCACCCAGGTGCCACCGATCCGGATCATTTTAGGTCAATCTCTCTGCAAAATTGGTGTGTTAAGTTAGGCTCTAAATGTCTGACCAATTGTCTGCAGCCTATGATACTAAAATTAGTTAGCAAGGATCAAAAGGGTTTTATCAAGCAAAGATCCTGCTATTGTTTTGAAGATAGAATTCCAAGAAGCCTTCGAATCACACCAATTTCTCCGCTTCGCCCACCTCTCTCTCCCTCCGCCCTCATGTAGCTGAGCTCGCTTTGCCGGCCGCCGGTCCTCCCCCGGTGCCTCTCCGCCGGAATAGCCGGCTGGAGCAGGTCTGGGGGCGGCACAGTAGTTGCTAGGGTAGGTTTGTTTGGCTTCTTGCCGGTAGTGGGCCTTGTGCCCGGTTGTGGAGATCTGGATCTTGGTGACCATATCCAGATTTTAGGGTTCGTCCCCATGGCGCCCGAGCTTCTCCGGCTGGAGTACGGTGCGGTGGTGGCGTCCACCACTTCCTCAAATAAGAAGGTCACGTTCTACTTCTTCCTCCTCTTTGCCTTTGGGCTCTCTCATCTCTCTCTGGCTGGCAGCGGTTGAGAGGGGTCTGAGATGGTGCGCGCCCAGGCGAGAGAAGGTGGTGGCGGCGGGAGGTTCCCCACTCGGGCAGGTGTGCGCGCCGCCGGGTGGCTGTCGGTCTTGCTGGTGCTACTCGTTTCTCCTCTTCCATCCGACCATGGTGGCAAGGGGATAGAGGAGGACGGGCTTCGGCGAGAGGGTGGCTCCCTTATCCCTTGCGCTCTTCGTCTTCTCCGTGCAGGTGGCCTTCGTCAGCTCTCCTTCCTCTGTACCGGCCATGGTGGCGTGGGAGAGGACGTGGGCTTCTCGAAGTTCCTCTCTGCGTGGAGAGACGCTGGGGAGATCTTGAAGCTTCTTCTCCCCGTGGCAGATCCCAAGCGTCGACTGGTCGTCGTCGCTATTCTTGGTCAGAAGACTAGCCTCGCCATGCCCGGCAGCAGAGCAGTCTGCCGGTGCTTAATCTACCTCCTTCGGAGGCCCTTCACCGACCTCACCAGGGCTTTTCATGCCGCATCTCAGCCAAGTGGTGTCGTCCCCGGCCTGGAATGCGGTGGTCGCGGCTGCAGGTCGTTCGTCGCCGTCGTGTTTATACTTGATCGCGTTTTTGCATTTCCTTCTAGGGTGTTCTGTGTAAAAGTGCAGGTCCTGGTTGTTTACTATAACTTTGGTTGGGACCTTTCTGTAAATGTTCACCCACCGCCGATGAAATGAAGCTTCTGTTCCTTCGGGACCTTTCCGTTCAAAAAAAAAGAAGCCTTCGAATCAATTAGCTGGGACGCACTAGATCGTATCCTTTGTGCTAAGGGCCTCCCTAGTATCTGGTGCACTTGGATTAAAAATCTTAATTTGTCAAACCAGTCATCTGTCCTGCTCAATGGTAAGCCGGGAAGATGGATTCAATGTCGTTGTGGCCTTCGCCAAGGCGATCCGCTATCTCCATACCTTTTTAACATTGTGGCAGATGTTCTGCGTCTTCTGCTTCATTAGGCTTCTTTAGATGGCTTGTTGCTTCACCGCCTAGTTATGGCTGGTCAGGGAAGAGATACCTGAAGGGAATATGCCCTGAGAGGCAATAATAAAATGTTTATTATGTGTATTTATATGATAGATGTTTATTTTGCATGCTATAATTGTATTAATACGGAAACGTTAATACATGTGTGTTTAATAAACAAACAGAAAGTTCCTAGTTATGCCTCTCTCATAAACTAGTTTGTTGATTAACAAGATGATCATAGTTTTCTGATCATAGACATTGGATGTTGTTAATAACGAGATCACAACAATAGTGTAATGGTGTGATGAACATTCATCCGAAGTATAGCATTACGATCAAAGTCGTTGAGTTTATATTGCTATAAACAACTTACGAAGTAGTCCTAATCCTTAGACCATGAGATCATGTCAATCACTAACACTAGAAGAGTTTCTTGTTGACATCAAACGTCACACCGTAACTAGGTGATTATAAAGATGGCTTCAAAGCTACTAAAGTGTTATGTTGAGAATCATGGATCAAGAGTGGAATTTGTTCATCCCGATGACGGATAGATATGCTCTAGGCCCTCTCGGTGATATCACATTGGTTAGCTTGCAAGCAAGTGATTTGATCACTAGAATGTTATATCACGGGAACGAGAAAAGAGTGCATGCCAGTAACGAGATCAAACTAGGTATGGAGATACCGATGATAGAATCTCGGACATGTAATATATCGTGAAACAAAGGGATTAAGATACAAGCGTAAAAGATTCCGACGATCACAGGAAAAGTCATCGTTGAATGTGTGGGAGTCAGTATGGATCTCCAGGTCCCGCTACTGATTATTGATCGGAGAAGGGTCTCGATCATGTCCGCATTATTCGCGAACCGTAGGGTGACACACTTAAGGGACATTGGCATCCAGTTGGAGTAAATGTTTCATGCCGAAAGAATAAACAAGCGCAGGAATTTATTTCACTAGATACCGAAACAGGTTTTCGGGTGAAATTGCATAAAGTGGTTATGCATGTGAAATGGAATTCTAGCAAGGGGTTATTTGTGAATGTTTGTCATTAAAGTAATTGACAAAATTCTGAATAAAATAAAAGAGTTTTATTTAATGAGAGATTGCATTAAATTTGGTGGAAATTATTTGAGTGGATTTTTTAGTGGAGAAAATTGAAGGGCCATTTTGTGAGTGGAGTGTCCACCCACATGAATGAGGGAGAGGTGGGGGCACCCTCCATGGCCGGCGGCCATGCCCCCTTGGGCTGCCCCCCTCCCCTATAAAAGGAGCCCCTCCTCTCACTTCTCACTCACACCTCCTCGTGAAGGATCTCTCTCCCCCTCTAGAATTTATCTCCCATGGTCTCGGACTAGCGAGATACATGTTCACGGTGGCTATTCGGCAAGAAAGAGTTGTGCTTCCGCTGCATCGCTGGAGCGAGGAGGCGGAGGTTGCTCGGTGTCTTGTATGTATGTGCGAGCACGGATGCGCTGCTGCTTTGCAGCGCTAGGACTTCCTCTCGATCTTGAGATCGGCAAGAGATCGTCTACATCAATCACGAGTTGAACTCGTTAAGCTTTGTCGGTCTTCAAGGGTATGTTCTCTACGGATATACATCCGCCCGTAGTTTGTATCTAGTAGATAGATCTTGGTACATAGTTGTTCCCATCGTAGGAAATTTTTTGTTTTCTATGCTGCGAACCCTACAATACCCAGGACAGGGGATCCTCATCGGCTAGACTCGATTATTACTTTGAAGGATCTGCTATCTCCTGCTTGCCACATTTTCGCAGCAATCTCGCCTGATCAGTTAGAGTAGGATCAGGAATCACCAGCAGCAGCATCACTACAGGAAAGATTCGCCGGCCGTCGGCACAACGTCAAATTGCCGTCGGCACAGGCTGTGCCGACGGTGGCCGCCGGCGTAGCCCCCTTGGCGTACGTCCTCGTCGGCACAGCTCCATGGCTGTCGGCACAGCCATCCCCCTCGGCATAGCATTTTTCAGCGGGTCCCGCATGTCAGTCAACGGCCATCTACGATAACGGTCCAGTCTGGAGCTACGCCGACGGCTAGACCGTCGGCATAGCCTAAAACATTATTTTAAAAAATAATATTTTTTAAAAAAAAATTTATTTTTAAATTTTTTAATCTTTGAATTGTTTGACTTCTTAATCTCTCGCTTTAATCATTTTAACACTATTTATAGTTAATAATTGATTAAATTGCAGTCTTAGTCAAAGTTCCCGTTCGGTCACCCGTCCTAGCATTACTCCAGCTATAGCACGCTTAACTTCCTCGTTCCTTCAGCTCTTTCCGCAAAGTAATTTACACATTGTTATCAATACTATGATATCATTCCTATTAACTCTTATAACATCATGTCACATGGTTGTATTTTTTGAAATTATAAGCAATTATTTAAGTAAACAACAATGAATAAGTAAAAAATATTATTGAATAAAAATAAAAATATAAAGATTTTATTTTTTTGTATTTTTTATTTAATATGAATAATTAATATCTTTAAATCTGTAAATCGGAATTCGATATGTCTAAATTGATTACAAAAATGAGAGGAATCCAAATATATCAACTTATCACAAACTATGTCGTGATTCTTATCATAATTTCATTTAGCCGTTTAAAACGACACGCATAAAGATTCTTAGCTCGGGGCTGAGAATCGCTAAACTTGAAGTGGATCTATGATGAAACAACATATTTTGAACCTAAAAATGATTTTTGTCAAAAATCATGAGCATCCGATCATGTACCTGTAGTTCATATCTGACCCACTTCGATTCGGCAGGAATTTGTCTTTTTCACCAGGGATAGACGGAAATGTTTGAGATCCCCCTGTTATTATATTATCCATGTAATATGGTCTAGTACTTTTGATAAATATGACAGTAGTATTTTGAATTAGCCATTTGGTGGTTGCTTCACAAAACCATCAGTTTTTTGTACTCGAAAAATGGAAAACGGCTTTTTGGTGCGACGAAAAGAAAAACTTCCTCCTGAAACATTGTTCGTCTTCCCATGATGCACACTTATACACAATATGGACACATTATCACAAACTATGCCTTTATTCTAGCTATAACATTGGTCATTTGACCCAAAAGCCAAGAAACCTCGAACGAGATAGGTCATTTTGTGAAGGTTTTTTGAGACATAATCAATATACTAAGTTTTATATTTTTCCTTCTAACTATGTCACATCATATGATATCACGCGAAGGTTTCATGTTGTTTGGATCGTTTTTTAATTTATAATTCCCGTTTAAACTATCGTTAAACTTTGTCGAAGGGCGGGCATGATTCTTAGCTCGGGCTGAGACTCGCTAAACTTGAAGTGGATCTATGATGAAACAACACATTTTGAACCTAAAAATGATTTTTGTAAAAAATCATGAGCATCCGATCAGGTACCTATACTTCATATCTGACCCACTTCCTACCGATTCGGCAGGAATTTGTCTTTTTCACCAGGGATAGAAGGAAATGTTTAAGGTCCCCCTGTTATGAAATTATCCATGTAAGGTGATCTAGTATTTTTGAAAAATATGACGGTAGTATTTTGAATTAGCCATTTGGTGGTTGCTTTACAAAACCGTCCGTTTTTTGCACTCAGAAAATGGAAAACGGCTTTTTGGTGCGACGAAAAGGTAAACTTCCTTCTGAAACATTGTTCGCCATCCCATGATGCACACTTATGCACAATATAAACACATTATCATAAACTGTGTCTTCATTCTAGCCATAACATTGGTCATTTCACCCGAAAGCCAAGAAACCTCGAACGAGATAGGTCATTTTGTGAAGTTTTTTTTGAGACATAATCAATATACCAAGTTTGCTATTTTTTCTTCTAACTATGTCACATAATATGACACCACGCGAAGGTTTTATGTTGTTTGGATCGTTTTTGAATTTATAATGCCTGTTTTAAACTATCGTTAAACTTTGTCGAAGGGTGGGCATGAAGATTCTTAGCTCGGGGCTGAGACTCGCTAAACTTGAAATGGATCTATGATGAAACAACATATTTTGAAACTAAAAATGATTTTTGTAAAAAATCATGAGCATCTGATCTTATACATGTAGTTCATATCTGACCCACTTCGATTCGGCAGGAATTTGACTTTTTCACCGGGGATAGACAGAAATGTTTGAGATCCCCTTTTTATGACATTATCCATGTAAGGTGGTCTAGTATTTTTGAAAAATATGACAGTAGTATTTTGAATTAGCCATTTGGTGGTTGCTTCACAAAACCGTCCGTTTTTTGCACTCGGAAAATAGAAAACGGCTTTTTGGTGCGACGAAATGGAAAACTTTCTCCTGAAACATTGTTCGCCATCCCATGATGCACACTTATGCACAATATGGACACATTATCATAAACTATGCCTTCATTCTAGCCATAACATTGGTCATTTGATCTGAAAGCCAAGAAACCTCGAACGAGATAGGTCATTTTGTGAAGGTTTTTTTGAGACATAATCAATATACCAAGTTTGATATTTTTCCTTCTAACTATGTCACATAATATGACATCACGCGAAGGTTGCACGTTGTTTGGATCGTTTTTGAATTTATAATGTCCGTTTTAAACTATATATAATGTTTTATGTTTCACTTTTTTTAAATGTGTAATATTTGAGTGTAGATAGATAGGTCTTATTTTTCTGCAAATTTTGATATATTATTTGTATTTTTCTGAATTAGAATGATTTAGTTATAATTTTTCAAAAAATAATGAGATAAAAGGAAAAAAATCTGGAGGCCTACGCCGACGGCTAAGCCGTCAGCACAGACCAAACAAAAAATTCAAAGAGTTGTGCCGACGGCACAGCCTGTCTGCCTAACGCTATTTCCATCGCCCTATCTAAACTAGGGCTACGTCGAGGGCTGTATCTATGCCGAGGGTCACCGTCGGCACATCCCTCTATACTACGCCGATGGCTACCCTCGACACCGTCACCTACGCCAACGGCCAGGCTGGTCAGCTGACCACGGAAGATAGATACGCCGACGGCCCCGACATTTGGACGTCAGTGTAGCCGGCCGGCCGGCGGCACCTTAGTTCTTTCATGTAGTGCATGTCGTTGTAGTGCATGTCCTTCTCGGCTATCTACTCTCACGTACTTCACCGGTTTGTTCTTCAAGTTGTCTAAATCTAAACATGCATGCCTAAATTATGATGTGGGAAACTGCAGGCCTGCCCAGCCCGGCCCGGCCCGGCTCGGCCCAAGAGAAAAGGGTAGCAGCCCAGACCGGTTCACAACGCGTTGCGTTGCGTGTCCGACTCGACTATAGTTTAGCTTAGCTGGGACTCCAAGTTCCCTTAAATAAATAAATAAAAAGAAAAAAGGAAAGCTGGGACTCCAAGTTTGTGTCCGTATCGAACTAGGATGACCATCGATTGATCGATCATATCGGTAAATAAATCTATCGATATATATAAATAAACGCATCCGATCCAATCGATGGATCCATCGCAAAACCCAATAACATCGCTCCGAGTTCTTACTGCGCGCGCGAAACCCAACAAACATCGTCCCTCGCTCGCTCCTCCGATCGATCGAGCAAGCAAAGACGATGGTGCGTCCAACGACGAGCACGGGGAGGCACCGCATCGAGATGAGACTCATCGAGGACAAGAGCAAACGACAGGTCACCTTCTCCAAGCGCCGCCCCACGCTCTTCAAAGCCTGCTCCCACCTCTCCCTCGACTTCCCCGGCGCACGCGTAGCCGCCGTCGTCTTCTCCGAGGCCGGCAAGCTCTTCTCCATCGGATGCCCCTCCGTCGAAGCCGTCCTGCAGCTTAACGATGATTCTGACGACGCTGCTGCTGCTGCTGCTGCTGTCGACCTCGAGGCGCTTGAGGAGCTGCGTGGGACCAAGGAGGCTGCCGCGAAGCAGGTGGCGGACAAGATGGAGCAAATGAAGGCGGTCGGGAAGAAGGTGGTCGAGGCCCAAGCCGGTAGAAGGTTCTGGTGGGAGGCGGACACGGAGATGCTGGGTGCCGCCGAGCTGCCCGAGTTCAAGAGGGCCCTCCGGCGGATCAGGGACAACATGTCCCGCCATGTCGACAAGCTCGCCCGCCGCCCGCCACCACCACCACCCATCGCATCGCACGCCGCTCTATATTAAGGGGATACGTATAGTAGGCTTTATTGCTGATTTTCGATTCTAAGTAGTACTAGTACTAGTTTTATAGATATACAAGCAGTTTTACTGATGTGCTTGCAATAATATATGGTGGTTTTGGGCAGTTTGTGCCACGATCGATCGATCGACATTAATTAACAAAAGGTTTACCTGCAATTTCATCGGGAATAGTACATAGCTATTGTGATTTGACACCAAATATCTGTGCCTTATTTTTTTTTTTTTGGAAATGGGCGCATTTATTAACCAAATATTTGATCATTACACCCGGCCTCTGCATAACTAAGATGCACACAGCCACACGAAAGACAAACTAAGACAATAATAAAAAAAGCATTACAAAAAGGCACTAAATTAAAGCCTGGAAACTAAGATAGCTCAATCCTCAGATCACGCGGCCATCCATGTCGTGAGAAAACATTCCTCGCCGTGTCCTCCAATCGCGTACATCCGTCCAGAAATACGTCCCGAAACTCCATACGTTGGAGAATATTCCATGATCGAAGGATAGCCGTGGCACGATAAATAACCTGCAGAGGGAAAGACACAATGTTATTAAAAATCTTGTCATTTCTACAAAGCCATAGCGACCATATAATGGCAAGCGCTCCCACCCTAAACAAGGTTCTGTACTTATCAACAATTCCATGTAACCAATTACCAAAAACATTGGTTACTGAACGTGGGGGAGATAAGCCAGAAGATATTTGGATGAATGACCATATAGACCGAGCAAATTTGCAGTGAAAGAATAAGTGTCGAATTGTCTCATCTTGATGACAAAAAACACATTGTGTACTTCCATGCCAATTCCTCTTTACAAGATTATCCTTTGTCAGAATTACCCCTTTCCGTAGATACCATGCAAATATCTTCGTCTTAAGGGGTATTTTCATTTTCCAAATTTTACTATTATCATCGACTAGGAAATCAGGTTGGACCAAAGCTTTATATAATGAACCAACGGAAAATTTACCACTTTCCAGTAATTTCCATTTGAACACATCAACACCGTCCGACAATTGTATCCTGGATAACCGTAAAATGAGATTGTTCCAAGATAATAGTCTAGGACCGATGAGACTTCTTCTGAAAGACACATTAGGAGGATTGTCCTCCATCACTGTGGAGATTGTATCTCCTTTATGTCTAACAATTGAATATAGAGCTGGGTACTGTTCGCGAAGAGTAGATTGGCCTAGCCATTTATCTTCCCAAAACCTAATTTGTGATCCATCCTTAATCTCAAAAGCACCAAAACGAAAGAAATGTTTCTTTGTGGCCATAAGACCTGCCCAAAAATGTGAATCTCCGGGTTTCCATACCACTTGAGACACAGCTTTGGAGCCCACATATTTCCTCCATAACATGGTTTGCCAAACGCCTTCCTCAGTAAGTAGTTTAAAAAGCCATTTGCCCAGAAGCGCGGTGTTTTTGACTTGCAAATCGTGTATGCCTAGTCCACCAAACTCCTTCGGCCGGCAAACCACATTCCATCGGGCCAGACGATATTTCTTTTTCTCACTATCCCCTTGCCAAAAGAATCTTGAACGGAAATAATCCACTTTGTTCAAAACCCCTTTTGGCATTTGGAAAAACGAGATCATATACAGTACCATATTAGTAAGGACTGAATTTAGAAGTACTAGTCTTCCCCCAAGAGATAACAATTTTCCTTTCCAACTATTAAGTCGTTTTTGTATCCTTTCCTCAACGAGCTTCCATTCAGCAATTGTGAGACGCCGATAATGAATCGGTATTCCCAAATAATTGATTGGAAACTGACCCAGACCACAGCCGAAAAGTTCAGCATATATATGGGCCTCGTTTTGGGCCTCGCCAAAACAATACAAATCGCTTTTATGGAAATTTATTTTAAGCCCAGATAAGAGCTCGAATGCTGATAATATTAATTTCAGATTCTTAGCTTTCTCCAGATCATGTTCCATAAAAAGAATTGTATCGTCAGCGTATTGAAGAATAGAAAGTCCACCATCAACGAGATGTGGAACTACACCTTCAATTTGGCCGTCAGCCTTTGCTCTCTCAATAAGGATAGCCAACATATCAGCCACTATATTAAATAGTAAAGGCGATAATGGATCCCCTTGTCTCAGTCCTTTCTTGGTCTGAAAGTATTTGCCAGTATCATCATTTACTTTAATGGCAACACTACCCCCAGATACAAAGGACTGAATCAAAGCACGCCACTCCTCAGAAAAACCTTTCATACGGAGTGTTTGCTGGAGGAAAGACCAGTTAACTTTGTCATAAGCCTTCTCAAAGTCAATCTTGAACAGTACACCATTTAATTTTTTTGAGTGCAGTTCATGAATTGTTTCATGCAGAATGACAACCCCATCTAGGATATTTCTTCCTTGCATGAACGCAGTTTGAGACGGGCTAACAACATTGTCAGCAACCGAATTTAGTCTAATTGTAGCAACTTTAGTGAAAATTTTAAAGCTAACATTAAGCAAGCAGATTGGACGGTACTGTTGTATCCGTTCTGCATTATTAACCTTAGGCAGTAAAATTATGTTACCAAAGTTGAGTCTAAAGAGATCCAATTGTCCAACCTGTAAAAACCCAAACAAATTCATCAGGTCCTCCTTGATAACGTCCCAGAATTTTTGGTAAAATTCCGCTGGGAATCCATCAGGACCTGGTGCTTTGTTATGTTCCATTTGGAAAACCGCTTTCTTGACCTCTTCCTCGGAATATGAGGCAGATAGAAAACTATTTTCTTCATCCGAAACCTGGGGAATATCGGACGTTTGGGACTCATCAAGAGAAAAAGAATTCTCCACTGTTGCCCCAAACAAGGATTTATAATACGAAGTAATATATGACTTCAGATGTTCTTGTCCCTCAATCATACCTTCATCCTGAATCAGAGAGTGAATAAGTTTCTTCTTATGCCTGCCATTGGCAACTGCATGGAAGTATCTAGTATTCGCATCTCCTTCCAGAATGAATTTAGCTTTAGAGCGTTGGTACCATTTGAGTTCCTCTTCGCGAAGAAGTCGGGCTATCTCTGCATTCGATTGGCTTTTAAGCTCAATTTCTTGTGCAGTTAATGGCCTTACCTCCACGGAAGCCTCTAAGTCATCTATTATAAGTGTTAGGCGTAATTTTTCTTTTTTTAGGATACCCGCTGTATGCCTGGCCCAACCCCGAAGGAACTTGCGTAAAGAACGCATTTTGTTATTCCATCGTAGGATAGGCGTTTGGCCATGTACCGGTTTCTCCCAATTAGCCTTAACCATCTCATAAAAACCATCACGAATCATCCAACCGAGTTCAAATTTAAACTCATTTGTAGACTTCCGTGGCGGTAGTCCAAACGAAAGAAGTAAAGGGGCATGATCCGATAAAGCCTCAATACGCTCTAGAGCCCGAACAGTTACCATAGGGAATTTTTGTTCCCAATCAGTATCCATAAGCACTCTATCTAGCTTTTCGTATGTTGGCTCCGGAAGACTATTCGCCCATGTGAATTGCCTTCCTAACATTGTAACCTCTCTCAAATCCAGACTGTCAATGACAGCATTGAACAGAAAAGGCCAATGTTCATCGAACCGGCCCCGACTTTTCTCATGAGGAAATCTGAGCAAATTAAAATCCCCTCCTATAAGGATAGGATAAGGATTGTCCTTTGACAAATTCACAAGCTCACGTAAAAAGTCAGCCTTATAAACATCCTGAGCGGCCCCGTATACGGCGACTAAAGACCATGTGAAGTTGTCAGCCTTGTTTCGGATATGGATTTTTATAAAAAAATCTCCCACCGAACTAGCTAAAACTTCCATAGTCTCATCTCGCACACCTAACAGGATCCCCCCGGATCGACCACGCGGCGGACGTGATATCCACGTAAAGTCCACTCCACCAGAAAGGCGATTGAGTAGAGTTTGCGAAAAATCCCGTCTACCAGTCTCAGAAATACCCAGAAAATCCAAATTATAATCCCTCACGCAGTCAGCAAAGAATAAATGCTTAGCCAAGTCCCGAAGACCTCTGCTGTTTGAAAACATTCCATTCATTGAGAAACTATAGGAGATTTGGATACACGGGATCTCTTACGCAGCCGCTGGCTCTTCGATTTTCGACCAGAAGCTTTCAGCTCATACATAGAAGCAAGCCCAGTCTCATCAAAGTCCACTTCCGACACTTCACCGACTAAGTGAGAGAGGAGTTGACCATCTACTGTGGCATGCAACTCCTCCTCCTCCTCAGTTAGTAAAGCATCAGGAAAAGCACTGACCTTAGGAGTAACCGTTAGACGGTCAACCTCCATATGTCTCAAAACATTAGAAGAAAAAGATACATCCTGTACAGAGCTACCCAAACTAATGCCAACGTTGGCTAGTTTAGAAGAAATAACAGGAGTAGAAAATGACAAAAAAGACTTCGAATTACTCTTTATACCTGGAGAATCCAAGTTCCTCTCCGCCTTACGCCGCATGGCCTTGAGCATGGAGTCCTCATCAGTCACGGACGCCCCAGAGGCATCGACTCCATGACGCATGCTCCGCCTGAATGTAGAAGCACTCCCCTGCACAGGCGTAACGTCCCCTGGAGACCGAGGCACTCCAGGCCCCTCCTGGGTCCGGTCATCCCCAATGACCACCGAGGTCACCTGCCCCACCAGCGTAGGCGAGACGTCCCGAGGGTCCAACCCCACCTGGGTCGGACCAAGCGAAGCCAAACCCTGAAGCTGGTGACAAGCGTCGCGGTCAGCCGACCCCTCCTGGGCCAGCTTCCGCGAACACACCGAAGGAACAACCTCCTCAAGTACAGGAGTGGAGACAGGAATAGATCTGCCCAAAATATGCGTCCTGGACCTCGCAGGTGCTGAGCAAGCTCGCAAGACCGGGATGGAAGCAGAACGAAGAGCCTCCTGTAACTGGGCCGGTGAAACGCGAGGTGCTGAAGTAGAACCCTTCCCACGAAGAGGGGAATCCAAAGGAAGAGCATCTAGTAGTTGTCGTCCCCGCGGAGTCACCGGATTAGCATTAAAGGGGGTGACAGCAAACGCCCTCTGCACCCCCTGACTGGAAGATGCAGGCCCTGAAGTACCCTGCACATCGGAGGAAGATCCAGTACCTCCGCCCCCTCTCTGAGTGGCAGCAGAAGCCTCTGAAGTATCCATAGCATCCTCAAACTGCTTCCCATTGGCATCATCATCCGCATCATCATCTCCTTTTCTCCACAAGAAAGGAACAAACTCTGGTTCCGGAATATAACCCTCAGGTTCAATCCGAAAACGAAACTCAAAAACCTTGTGTTTAACCACAGCATCTGACACAATAAAGTGTCCAAGGGCGTCCTTCTCCTTGAGAAAGATCTTCGTGTCAAACATCTCCACGAGTATACGGACTACCCCCCGCTTCCGCAGACTGAATAAATCAACATCAAGAGTGTTCCCCATGAGTCCTCCAACTGCCCACAAGCCCTGAAAGGATCGCAGAATATGGGGTACCCCCTCCACATGTAACCAAACCTGCTGCATCTCGAGCTTATGTGGCACCTCCTCCATCCTGTATACCGAGAAGGTCAGCTGGGCGGTACTAAGTGGAACTGTCATCAGGATTCCATCGACCCTGTCCAAATCCTCAAACGTCGGGAAGCTCACTAAGAAGCCAGAATCACCATGAGGCACCGCCTCCCACTTCCACTGAACATGCACCTGACATCGCCTGGCGATCTGCCTCTGAACAACCTCTGCTGAAACCATCGGTCCAGAAACACGTACCAGAGCAATCGGAGTCTGACTGCGCTCAAGATAATCCCGAGTCACTGCATCCGGAATCTGAGTGAACAACGTCTGGTCGCTGCCAATACCCGCCATATACGGAGTCAAGCGCGGCTGCTTCAGCACCGGGCACCTCAATGTGGGATGTGCAACGGAATCACAAATATAGCAATAATGAATGACCTTACAATCCTTGGTCGCATGAGTATTAACCGCACACTTCCAACAACGAACAAATTTTTTATTCTTCTTACCGACATCAGCCACTGCCGCACCCTCAGAACTAGGTGCAGTGACAACCGATGGCTGATTCAGCTGATGCTCCTGCGGAATGATCTGCTGCGGAAAAGGAGGCACAAAACACCCAGGCACCTGCATCTGTGGAACCCCATACTGCTGGAAACCCTGTTGCTGAAGATGAAACTGCTGATCCGACTGTGCATTCAAAACATGTTGCTGAATCCCACTAGCTTGTGGCTGCTGTGACTGCTTTTTATTCTTCTTTCTCTTAGGAACAGTAGAAGCCGCAACGCCCGCTCCCAAAGAAAATTGTTGCGGGGGTTGCGACGGAACCACCGCCGCCTGATTACCAATGTGGCCCCCATGGATCGGAGGGGCAGACATAGTCCCCTGGAAAAAAGCGGCAGACGGCTGACCGACAAACGGGGTCGACGACCCACGATAAGGACGCTGCAAAGGCTGCTGCGGGATAGCTTGCATCGCATTGAAATAAGCCATCGGAGGCCTGAACTGAACACCCGGAGGGAACTGCGGATGACCGGAGTTAGGCTGGTACGTCCCGACAGAAGCTTGCATATTTCCCTGACCGGCCGCGGCATGCTGCATCGGAGTAGCCGATACCGTCGTCGTAGGCTTCAGCGCAGCGGCAGTAGCAGTCCCAACGACCGGCACAGGAGCGCCGTGGTTCGCAGGTACAGAGGGCGGCCCCCTAGGGTTTGCCCCATTGCCTCTACCCGCCATCGCAGGAGAGGAGAGCACCGATGCAAATGACCTCTCGGAGATGTTCTGGGGCAGCGCTGGGACGGAGGCCGGCGACCGCGGAGCGGGTTTGGTCGAAGAAGACGGCGACCTGGCGGAAGAACTGAGAGTCGGGGGCGACTTGGCGGAAGAACTGAGAGTCCGGGGCGACGGGGACGCTAGCAGAGCGTTTTCTGGCGTCGAGGGAGAGGCCTGGTACCGATACCAGGACCGAAGCCGGTTCCCAATCCGCGTCCAGGAAAAAAACTGCCCCGTCCCGATCGAATCCGGACCCACCCCAGCGGCCACGTCCAACCTCCCGCGATGCGCCCGCTTGGAAACCGGAACAACCGCCGAGTCCCGCCGCCCCCGAGCGAACGCCTCCGCCGCGAGCTGAGCAAAAATCGGAGGAGCAGAACGACGACGAGGAGGCAAAGGACCTCGCCAGGGTTTGATCTTACCCCTGGACACTCTCATTCCCGACGAAGAAACAAGCCCTCCGCGGCTTCCAGGCGAGGACGACCTGCGCCGCAGAACAGCGCACTCCGGCGATGGAGCGTCGCACGCCGGCGACGACGATCTTCTCTCCCAGAACCGAGACGCTGGAGTAGGGAAACCAATCTCCTCCCAAAATTCCTGCTTGAGTTGATCATCTGTCTTCCGCCGTCGTCGCGACACCGTCTTCCATCCGAGCTCCCCAGATTCATCCTCCAGCGCCTCGAGAGCCTCACGTATTGTCCCTGCCGGTTGAACGGACTCATCCGCGTCGGAATCAGACCCGAGGCAGAGAAACCTCGACCCAGACGCTCCTGGCGAAGTCGACGGCGACGAGAGGCCGCCAGGTGCCAGGGTGAGACGTCGCCTTGAGCCTCCCATCTCTGTACCGGCTGCTAGCTCTTTGCGGGAAAATGGCTGTAGCCTATCAAAGGCGCCCCATCTGTGCCTTATCTATATCCATATTTATGTTCACTTAATGTACAATATGCATGCATGGCTTTCATATGATGATACAAAAATAATGGTAAGTACCTAGGACTGTATAACCTCTCTAAGCTAGCGCTCTCCTTTTGTGACATATTTTGGCCCTTCACCTACCATCAGTCAGTGAAGAAATTCATATATTAGCAAGCAAAAGCCGGCTCATTAAAAACTTTAGTCCCCTTAGGTATCCTCATAAAAAAAAGAGTGCGTCTGGAACTTGCTGCTGTAATCAAAGTTCATTTACATCATCGTTTAAAAATAAGTCATGAACACACCCAGAAGCTGAATCACTCAACACACCACTATAACCCGATTTACCTAGTTGCGCCGACACATGTGGTGCCACCATTGCAAACACGGTCTACTTTCCTCATGGTGATCTCTTGATAGACCCTCAAAATCTCTTTAGCTTGGTTAACAATAGCCCAACTGCTCGACATCTCATGAATATTTGCTTCCACCATCCGAATGAGTTGCAAGCAGTCAGACTCTAGAGTCGTCGGACATCTTCGGAGGTCAACAAGGTGTTTTAGGCCTGCTAGACAAGCCATCATCTCTGCCTCTTCTGCACTGGAACACGACTGAATAGATCTCCAAATGGAGATCACCGGATGCCCGGCATTGGTCTCGAATGACAATACCGATCCCTGCCCTTTTTGAAACCTCGTCCCAACCAACATCAACATTCTCTTTTAGTCTTCCCTCCATAGGTGCAGACCAATTATATGACGGCCCTCAGCCCCAGAATGGTCCAAGGGCCCCGACTTTGTTACCCCAACAGAAGCGATTGTAAATAATTGGAAATGAACTGCGCAGAGGCAACGATAGAAGTGTTGACGTCGCCGCTTTCTAAGCAAACACCCTCAGCTTTGCTTTCCAGATAAGGTTCCAAATGCTCCGATCGCCCGATGGTTCCGAACTCGATTCTCCTTGGCTCAGTTTCTGTAGCGTAGGTTGGATACCGAGCTGATAAGAAGACCAAGCAGTAAATATGCCATTGCTTTCTCCACTCCACTCCAGGCAGTGAAATCGTCAAAGCCTCTCATCGGTAGCTTAATGGGAAGAATTTCATTAATTTTGCCCTTCACCTACCATCACTGAATACATTATTCATCTTCCTTTTTCTTCTTTTCCACCTCGGTGTAGTGTTCAAGCATTTCATTACTTTCTTCCCAACGGTCTTCATGTATTTCATCGATTGATTCCCCACCATCTCTACAAAAGTTCTATGGTTTTGCTACAACAGTAATGTCCCCGGCGATGTCTTCGTGGTTGCTACATTAGCAACCCTTTTCGGGTTTGTTATAATAGCGTAATTTATTCTACGAGGTCTTCGGCAAGGTTTCTTGACGAAAGTCTCCGACGAAGTCAGATTTGCTATATTAGCATAATTTTTTTTGCTGCATAGACTCCGATGATGTTCCTGGTCTTTTTATTTTTTGTCTTGTGGACGAACCATTTTCTACTATTTATAGCAAAAAGTGAGGCGATTTATAGCAAAACCAAACCGTTTGTAATAAACACGGGATTCTGATCGTTTTTATAAGACAAATACAGCTCGAACTAAAACACTCTTACATTCTCTAAGCCGGGTTAGATTCTGAAGTTAGACGGGAAAATTAATTCTGTGCAAAGGTCAGATTTGTCAAAAAAAAAAGAAAACTCGTGTGGCTTGGCTCGACAAGAACAAGAGCAAGAGCAAGGGTGCGTGCAGTCATCAGTACTTGTGGTGGGCCCCACACGCACACAGCAAGCAAGCAGCATTGTGCGCGTTGACTCGACAAGAACAACACAGTGGTGGTGGTGGTGGTGGTGGTGGTGGACTCCGCCGCCGCCGCCTCCTCCTCCTCCTTTTCCTCTCCGTCTCCGTCTCCGTCAGATTGACGATCAGCCGCAAGATGCTGCCGTCCATCTTCAGCCGCAAGGGCGCCTCCGGCTTCTCCTGGGCCTCCACCGCCGACCAGGTCACCCAAGGCCTCTCCGCCCAAGGCCTAACCGCAATCGTAACCGGTAACACGACGCCATTCCCCCCCCCTGCCGCCGCCTCTGCCCTGCTCTCTTCTCTCCCCACCCCCTTCTCTTGGTTTCCGATTCGATTCTGCAACCTCCCAGGGGCGTCCAGCGGGATCGGGGCCGAGACCGCAAGGGTCCTGGCGGCGCGCGGGGCCCACGTCGTCATGACCGCAAGGAACCTCGCCGCCGCAGACTCCGTGCGCAAGGCCGTGATTGCGGAGACGCCCGCCGCCACCATCCACGTCATGGAGCTCGACCTCTCCTCCATCGCCTCCGTCCGCAAGTTCGCCGCCGACTATATCGACAAGGGACTCCCGCTCAACATCCTCATGTACCTACTACTTCACGCTCCTTTTCCACCTTCACCTAATAATTCTGATTCCAACACTACTAGGACTTCCAATCATTACAGACGCACCTTGGTTTTACATACCAGATTTAATGCGACTTCACATGAACCTATCAGGCTGTTTGTACGCACGACATTTCCATGCCATCCTGCCAATTTTATTCAGGTTTCAGGACAGCTGATTAATGTTTTTGCACCATGTTAGTCAAATGGACAGTTCCATTTTCCAGGGAGGGGCAATTCATCTGTATATTATGGGTTCATTCTGTAGGATTAGAACATTCCAACTGTCCTGGCATGATTTAGTCATAATTAATACTAGTGAAATACCTGCATACCTACTACATGATGCTTGCTTCTTGGACCAGCACACTTAATAATCCTCTACACACAAACCTTGTGTATTTTTACGTCTACTGTTTTCATGCCTTCTTTCTTGCTTGTACGTCTGTTCAATACTAGTTTCTCTGTCAGCAACAATGCAGGAGTGATGGCGATTCCTTACACTCTCTCAAAGGACGGAATCGAGATGCAGTTTGCAACTAACCATGTCGGTACGATTACCAACTCCCATCTACTACTTAACTAGCTGACCGGACGAACCAATTACGTACCCTGAAATGGAAGACCTTCATCTGACCAATATGTAGTGTCTCAACATTGTTGGGCTGCACGGCTCTTCTGAACCATCGTGGATCTCAACATTGTAAATCCTGTCGCAGTAGTAAACAGTTTAAAACATGCATCTTCTACTTTGCCTAACTGTCCTACTTCATTTTCTTAGATGAAAACCTGTGAAGTTTCAATTCATGATGTTGGTTCTGGTGTCATGATATTCAGGACATTTCCTTCTGACGAATCTTCTACTGGAGACCATGAAGAAGACCTCTCGTGAGTCAAATGTGGAAGGAAGAATTGTTAATGTTTCATCAGAGGGGCACAGGTTTGCATACTCGGAAGGCATCCGCTTTGACAAGATAAACGATGAGGCAGGGTATGTGATTGTCGTGCAGTTCTTAAAATGTTTTTCTCTCATGTTTACTTCATTTCAAGGCAAACCCATTCACTTGCTGTTCAATCTTGTGTTGTACAGGTATGCGACCTTTGGAGCATATGGGCAGTCAAAGCTCGCAAACATTTTGCATGCCAATGAACTTGCTAGGAGATTCAAGGTATGCTTTGTTCAATCATGGTGTTCTCTTCCAGCGTGTCTGCAGCTGGACTTTAAAATCACACCATTTGCTAAATAAAAGATCGAGCTGTTGTTACACATGATTTTCATGGCATTATATCATTTGTTTCAATGTTTATCATCTGAGGGTCTTAAATAGCTAGGAGATCAACCTACATCCGACCCGATAGGAAACAAGTGTGCCTTATTTTCTGTAAAGTGCACTCTTAAACTGGTTTAGTCTGTTTTTACGTCTCCGTCTATGTTACATAGCTTTGTTTGAGCCCAGCTCTGTGAGGATCATGGCTCCTGACAGAACATTTTGTCTAACAGGAAGAGGGTGTCAACATCACTGCAAACTCTCTCCATCCTGGATCTATCATCACGAACCTTCTTCGCCACCACAGTATCATAGATGGTAAATAAACCTATGTGTGTGTTGAAATTATCATGTCCCCATGGTTTAGGGCTTCTCTTGGAATGGTAAAGTCTGATTTCACGATTCTATCATATGTATATGCAGTTCTCCACCGGACACTCGGTAAACTGGTGCTGAAAAATGCTAACCAGGTAGGCTTGTGCATATTACAATGCTCAGTTTTCAGGGTTTTCTCTCAGTTTTACAGTATTGCATACCTGCAGAATAGTAGCATCTTACAGAAGAACAAAGCTAGGAAAGAAAAGGAAATAAATGCATGTTATACTGCGTAGATCAATGATTGCGGATCATGTAACCCTGTCACCAACTTTGATCCTTGGGGCCGGGTTGCTCAAACTTGGCTTGAATCCGCAGTAGTCTACATACAGGAGGTTGATATACAATTAATTAGACAACTCTTGTCCTAGTAGGTTATTGAAGGATCTAGGGACCTGCACTTGGTCTGCTGCCTCATCTCCCAGGTCCCTAAACTTTTTAAGATGGTACTTTTGGTTATAATATCATGTACTAGGATACTCTGCAAGAAGACCATAGTTATATATTGGTAGTACAACTCTAGATTTAACTAAGAGATAGATATTATAATACTCGGCGGCCTGTGTACTAGGATTCGCGATCCAGGGACCTGCGCTGCACTTGCTCTGATGACACAGGCAGGCAGTTGAAAAAAACTTAAAGATGTAGAGCTTAGAACGTACGGTCTCTGCTGCAAGATGGCCACTAGTGTTACTATATTGGTAGCAGCACGACTCTAGATCTCAGTAAGAAAGTCATCATCATTTGTTAACAACTGCTGTGCTGAGATTCAGTAGGGGTAAGTAATAAGCAGATATCTTGTTTAGCTTGCCGTTACGCTCGGCTGCTGCTGCTGCTGTGCTGAGATCTGTAACAAAGCTCGATGGTGGTTGCTGGACAGGGGGCGGCGACCACGTGCTACGTCGCGCTTCATCCGGGCGTGAAGGGGGTGTCGGGGAGGTATTTCTGCGACAGCAACGTGTACGAGGGGAGCGACAAGTCCAAGGACGCGGAGCTGGCGAGGAAGCTGTGGGATTTCAGCGTGGAGCTCACCGCCTGATGGACGATCGATGAGGCCGCCGGCTGTGAGGGTGTGAGAGGAGTGGAGAGGGGGCGGCTAACTCAGTGCCCATACACAAATGCAATGTACTAGTTATAACACCTGATGGAAACTGTTAGCAAGACGGACAGGGTTTTTTGCTGCCTGAAATATTATGGTAGTAGTACACGCCCTGGAGGAAGGATGTGAATGAATGTTTGTATATCCCGTGAATTGAATATATATGCTCTAGGTTGTGTGCTGGTGATGCGGCCGGTTTACTTGTCCGGTTGTGGTTGTGGTTGTGGTTGACACAAGTAAAGTAGATCCTGGGCCCACTTGACAGTAGGAGGGCTAGGTACTGCCCCGTGATCCAGAAGGGGGACACGTACGAGACAGACAGCTCACTCACATTTGGACTGGGATCGAACGGACACAAGGCTGGCTACGTGGACACAAAGGATGGACAGCCGTCCGTCCGTCTGCCGGTGCCCGGTGCTTCTGCTACCGGTCGCGTCGTCTTGGTCTGCTGTGCCTGTGCTGGGGGTCATTTTCTGGCTCGCCTTTTTTCTTTTGATTTGAGGAAGAAGCGGCCGGCCATAGGTAGCTCCACTTATCCGCACGTCCACCTCTCGTCTCCCTCCTCTCTCTCTCTCTCTCTCTCTCTCCTTCCTTCCAGGGGCAGAGCAACAGGGAGCCTCTTCTTCCCTCCTTCCTTCCAGGGGCAGAGCAACAGGGAGCCTCTTCTTCCCTGAGAGAAGAAGAGGGCAGGGCCAGCCGGAATCGTCGATTCTTGGCCATGGCTATGGGGGCCGTGCTCTCCTCCAGCAGAGCCTTCGTCTCCCCCCTCTCCTCCTCCTCCTCCTCCTCCTCCTCCTCCTCCTCCTCTTCAGCTGCTGCAGGTAACCTTTACCCAACATTCATTCTCCTTTTTTTTTTTATTTCTTCCTCTTCCTATTTCTACTTGCCGCAAATTCAGCTTTTGGGGCTACAACCCCTACCTAATCTGCCTGCACATTCCAACCTCATTAACTCTACCGTCCCTAAATGCATGTACGGCAGCATGCATACACAGATGCTTCAGAAGAACCTCAACAAACCACAGATTTACTTTCCTAATTGTTCTGCACCACTCATCCCAACTTGCTTTGCTTGCTTGCTTCTCATTTATCACCACCATGCTACCTGAAATGCCATCGCAAAACAGTCGCCATAGAAACTGAAAATTCTTATAATTGCTCTGGAAGATTCAAACCAACTTGCTTGCTTCTCAATCACCACCATGCTGCGACTGAACGATTTGCTACTACCTGAAATGCCACGGCAAAAAAAAAAAGAAAAAAAATAAGTTACAGCTATTCTCCACACAAACTAGCAATTACAATCCTTACATGCTGCTGACCGGCGGCGTTCTTTACAGGGAGGCAGCAGAGAAGATGGGTGTGCTCCCTGGTCCCCGGAGACAGGAACGGCAGGCAGATCACGAGGAGCACCGACACAGCAGGGCAGCTCTCTGCCCAGGCTCAGCACTATGTAACCATGAGGCTCTGCGACGCCAGCCTCAAGAGGAGAGTCCTGTCCAGGGTCGACTGCTTCCTGTCGTCTGCAGACCCTCTCACCAGCGGCTGGCACAGGCCCAGGAGACGGGACAGCCCAGACACCGCCTGCGTGGTGGCGCAGCCAGAGTACAGGGTGCCGGCGAGGAAACGTGCCGACTTCAGGGCCGAGCAGTACGAGATGGCTGGGTCGCCGTCCGACGTCCCCGCCACTGCCGCCGACGCCGTCCTGGTCGGAGAAGCGTCCTGGTGGCAGCAGTTACCCAAGCGCTGGACCATCGTCGTCCTATGCTTCTTCTCCTTCCTGCTATGCAACATGGACCGTGTGAGTTACTTACTTACTTCTCGTCCTTCTGTTTACGCACTACGACGGTGCTTGAGCTGTTTCAAGTTGTTGTTTGTGTGGGTTAGTAGCTTGACATAATGTGCTAACTGAATCCTGCTAGGTCAACATGAGCATCGCGATACTTCCAATGTCAGCAGAGTTTGGATGGAGTCCAGCAACCGTTGGCCTAATCCAGTCTTCTTTCTTTTGGGGCTACCTTCTCACTCAGGTATATTGCTGTTATTATTCAGAATTTTCTCTGCATTGACACCGTCCTTACTTTTGGTTTCAATTCCAATTAAATGTAACCGGGCACCGTCCTTGATATTGATTTCGGTTCCAATTAAATGTAACTACGCACCGTCCTTGATATTGATTTCGGTTCCAATTAAATGTAACCGGGCACCGTCCTTGATATTGATTTCGGTTCCAATTAAATGTAACTGGGCACCGTCCTTGATATTGATTTCGGTTCCAATTAAATGTAACTGGGCACCGTCCTTGATATTGGTTTCGGTTCCAATTAAATGTAACTACGCACCGTCCTTCATATTGGTTTCGGTTCCAATTAAATGTAACTACGCACCGTCCTTCATATTGGTTTCGGTTCCAACTAAATGTAACTGGGGCACCGTCCTTGATATCCTCTTTATCAAAAAAATAATATACAGACACTTCATTTTGTAAATTGGTTCTGCAGATTCTTGGAGGCATTTGGGCTGACCGGTTTGGTGGCAAGGTAGTTCTTGGATTTGGGGTTGTATGGTGGTCTATTGCAACAATGCTCACACCCATTGCTGCCAAGCTTGGTCTTCCCTTTCTACTCGTCGTGCGTGCTTTCATGGGGATAGGCGAGGTTCATGTCTTCTACTGTTACTCTGCTTTATTTTATGCAACACATACTCTTCTAAAATGATATGGACCGTGATTCCTTGAGACACTAGTTTCCACATGTCAACATCAAGTAAATACTATGTATATCGGGATAAACTATGTCAACATCTTATCTGGACTATCGAGTACTCTGTTCAGATCTGGCTTCCATATCAAATACTATTACTAGTGCAAGTATTGTTAAGAAACATAGCTTCATCTTTCAGCAGTAAGCGAGTTCTTCCTTTTCTGCTTCTGTTTGATTTTTTTTTCTTATATCTATGGTTTGACAGGGTGTTGCCATGCCGGCTATGAACAACATTCTTTCTAAATGGATCCCGGTTTCGGAGAGGAGCAGATCCCTTTCATTGGTATACAGTGGAATGTACCTTGGTTCAGTTACTGGCCTGGCATTTTCGCCGTTCTTGATAAGCAAATTCGGTTGGCCTTCTGTGTTTTATGCATTTGGGTCCCTGGGAAGCATCTGGTTTGCACTGTGGCAACGCAAGGTAAGTCGTACCTAGTTATGTTACACTAGGTTCACAAATTCTGTCCTGCAGTGCTAATTTGGTTGGTCTCAGTAGACTTGTGTTTGTCATAACTACTTTCTTGATATGGAATTTAGTGTAACATGAATTGCTCTGGGAATAAGAATTCTACTAGTTGACGCTCTTTGTCTTTTAAATACTCATCATTGTTATTCAGCCAATTGCTAGTCTCTGTTCTCAACTAGGCACGCAGCTCTCCGAGTGAAGATCCAGAAATAAGCGAAGATGAAAAGAGGCACATACTAGGTGGCAATACAGTAAAGGAGCCTGTTAGCTCCATACCATGGATGTTAATCTTATCAAAGCCTGCAGTATGGGCTCTCATAATATCCCATTTTTGCCATAACTGGGGAACATTCATTCTACTAACGTGGATGCCCACCTACTACAATCAGGTAAAATTTTACTGTCAAATGTTTGCAGTCACCATTGATCGCTTATACCAGACAAGGACACTGCGTCATGTTGTACTCGCCGATCATATGCAGGTCCTGAAGTTCAATCTTACCGAGTCTGGGCTTTTGTGTGTCTTGCCATGGCTGACAATGGCCGTGTTCGCAAATATTGGTGGCTGGATAGCTGACACTCTTGTTGCAAAAGGGGTTTCAGTAACAAACGTTCGTAAGGTAAGTTCTTTTTCAATATCTTACTATTCTCTGTATGGATTTTTGGCAAAAGTTCTGTGCATAGTTGCCTATCCTGACATACTTTTGAACCTGTTTCTGCAGATCATGCAATCTATCGGTTTTCTTGGACCAGCCCTCTTCTTGACACTGCTCAGCAAAGTCCGTACCCCAGCCATGGCGGTATTGTGTATGGCATGCAGTCAGGTTCACACTGATGACTTCCACTCATGGGGGCTACTAAGTAGCTTCTGAATTTTGATAATACTAAATTTTGTGATACAACTACTTGCTGAGATTTCTGTGTGATATTTTTGGTAGGGGAGCGATGCATTTTCCCAGTCTGGGCTGTACTCAAATCACCAGGATATAGGACCGCGTTATGCGGTAATGTCCTCACGCGAATCATCACTGTTTTGTGTGTTCTAGATCAGAAAAGAAGTTGTTATTTGGTTGCTCCTTTGGGCTTTTTTTTTTTGAGGGAATTGCTCCTTTGGGCTTGTGATCTTATGGTTGCAGCTAACTAGACAACGCTCCCATAAAATTGCAGGGAGTACTTCTTGGTCTGTCGAACACTGCCGGCGTGCTTGCAGGAGTTTTTGGTACTGCTGCCACTGGCTACATTCTTCAGAAAGGTGAAACCCTGTTGTGACATGTACGATATGCAACCGTTATTTGTATTAAGTATGCTAACTTCCTCCTATGTCGTATCCAGGTTCCTGGGATAATGTATTTCAGGTGTCTGTTATACTGTACATAGTAGGGACAGTGGTGTGGAACGTCTTCTCGACCGGAGAGAGAATTCTTGAATAAGCTGTTGGATGTTCCGATAATGCCGCTATACAAAAATAGCTGATTTTGATGATGTTTTTTTTGGTGTACAAGAAGTAAAACTCTCTTCTAGCAAGAGATACCTGAGAAAAAAACTCTCGTTTTTTAGCAAGAGATATAGCTGCATTTGATGATTGGGCTATTGAAGGAGTGAAGAGCACACTCAAGTGTTGATGACTGTGAAGTCAAAAGGACGGTAGAGTGGGAACTTAAGAATTCTCTGACGATGAAAGCAGCTGGACCAAGGGAAAGCCACACTTTGCACCAAAGCCTAGCTTAGCACCTGTTTCTGGAGAAGTCTAATATGTTTCAGATTTTGCACCAACCAAAGAATTCCATATGGTCTTTTTATTTCTCAAAATCGATGAATTAACCATGTTTTAACTTGCTTGTGAGGGAGAAGATGCAGCTGCCAACTTCATGTACTATGCAGTCATTTTGGGAGAACATCATAATTTTGTTAATTTGCGATGTTGTTCTTGTTCCCTTCTTATATCCTGTATGATTATATCACCTGAAAGTTTTGAAGAGCAAACTGAACTGATGCAATGCTAAGGAAAATTTGATTGTGAATTGAAGACACTGACTTGGAACCAAAGAATTATGTGTTGTAGGAAAGCAGATGCACCAAGAGAATGCCACACTTTGCACCAAACCCTAAGCTTAACACCTGATTTTAAGAAGTCGAAGCTAGAAGCTAGTTCCTGTTTCAGCTTTTGCACCAACCAAAGAATTTCCATGTTCTTTTCATTTTCCTGAAATCGATGAAGGTTTAACCATGTTTTCTGTCCTGATTTCGAGGGAGGAGAGGTGAAGCATTTTTTGGGATAACAGCATATTTTTGTTTTGCATATCCTGTATGATTATATCACCTTTTTGGGTAGAGATGATTAAATCACTCGATGGACGAAATATAAACGGTGACTTTACGACAATCCTTTGACTAAAATTAGCAAAATTTACCTTTTTTAGAGGTTGGTCTATATATACCTAGTGGTTTTGGTAGTACTTATCAGTTCCGAAATTGAGATAATTTTGCTTGTGTATGCAAAAAAAAAACATGGAGAGAAATCTCTTTAAAAGGCCAAAACCGTGTTGTACATGAGTAGAAGTATTTTTTTTGTAGATATTGAAATCGTATACTGTGGTCCTTTTTCTCTTTCTTGTATCGACAAGAAGACTTCTTACCAACCAATAGCACAGGTGCACGACACAGATGCAACTTGCGACAAAATCGTTTCAGAATTGGTACACAATAACAATGCAGGGGAAATATTATATGTTGTTGTTTACCGAAGTGGACCAATTTATTAGCAAAGATGTTTTTGCATAACCGATTCGATCTTGTTTGAGATGTCTCCATGGAAAATAAAGTAAATAATATGTCAATGTAGACAACTGGGAGTTGCAGAATGATGCGTTTATTGAATTATTATCCCGTAATAAAAAGAAAACGAAATGGCAATAATAACACTATATATGATGCCGAAAGCAACAGAACCAAGGGGATGCTTCCACACTTTCCAAACCCTAGATTAGCACCTGTTTTTGGAGAAGTCTAAGCTAATGCTAAGCCTTTTTCAGCTTTTGCACCAACCGATGAATTCCTCATGGTCTATTTATTTTCTGAAAATGGATGAATTAACCATGTATTCCGCGAGCTTTTGAGGAAGGAGATGCAGCTACTTCTAAACATGCATCAACTCCATTTCAAATTATAAGATGTCTTGGAAGGATGTTTTAGCCTTCTAAAACGTCTTAGAGTTAGAGCATCTCCACGAACTGTCTTTGTGAATTGCCAAGAAAGACCAAAAGGACCACTTCTTCGTGGTGGCAGGACCAACCAGGCGACAGCCGACAGGTGGTGCCTGCCGCCATCGACGGAGGCGGCAACGCCCTGCCACCGCAGGCCCTGGTGGGGGTGGGGTTGTTGGGGGGGGGGGGGGGGGGGTTCTTTGGCAATTCACTCTTGTGCATAATAAAAAGGTCAAACCTTGTTGTTCATAAGGAGATTTACTTGCATGTAATGAAAATTGTGTATGGTGGTCCTGTCTTATTTTCGTTCTTATTATGATGAGATGACTTCTTACCAAACTAACAACACACTTGCAACGGATTGGAATTGGTATAACAATGCATGAGAAATGTTCTAAAATAATGTACTCCCTCCATAGATACATCCAAATTCAAACAAACTTAAGACATCCTTTTTAGGACGGAGAGAGTACATATTTACAAAGTTTCTATGGAGAAGCATTTACCAAGTGCATAGCCAGAAGAAGACGTGACGAACGCTCTCTCAAATACAGGAGAAAAAGGGCAAAACCTAAATAGACGGAAGACTCAAAACGAGTCCAGCTTTGAATTATGAATCCATCAAGCCTAGCTGCTGAAATTCTGTCTCCTACTGTTAGTTAGCTTGAGTCTGTGATTTGTATCGTGTGTACTAGCTCTGGAAATATTTTTTAGTTATTAACTGCAGTGTCTCTGAAAATGAACAAGTATACAGAGACTCACGTGTTGCAAAAAATCTTCAGAAAATCAGAAACATGTAATATTTCTCTAATTTATTCTATTCACAATTTCCTTGGGTGCTTTCTCCAATTTTACTCCATCACGTCTAAGCTGATTCGGATGGGGCCCACCATACATACATATATACATAAGAAATACGAGTGTATACCGGCCTATATGCGTGTTTAAGTGGTCATAATGGTGTTTATGAAATGTACATAGAATTGTAGTGGCATTTATCAAAAGACAAAAATAGTAGTGGCGATTTCTCAAAAATCCAAAAGTTGCAATGATCCAATTAACCCATTCTTATATGGGGATCGATCTAAGTACCTGATGTTCTTGACATAAGCGTCATGATAGACACGGGTGAGGACGAGGACATGGCCGCCACAGGACGCGAAGGCACAGGCAGCGGCGCAATTTCCTCTTCGCTCATCCCTCCCTTCCACCTTGCACTGAATTCGCCAGTCGTCGGTATAAAGCATTATGCACGTAATTAGAGGACCGAGTTCGTGTTGATCAATACCTCTGGCGACAATGGCGCTCGATACTTATAGGAGGCAACTACCGCTTGTCGTCGGCGAGGACGGAGCCAACATAAATCGTGAGCGACGGGCACGCCATAGTAAGGAACTGCATCAAACCAGACCAGAACCTCTAAACATCTTTGCTCGCAAAGGACCACAAACACCTAGGACATTGGATAGCTACAACAAATAGAAGACGAAACTTCAGGGTTCAAGGTGGGTGCTTCATGACAACACCCCGAGGAAGGGAAACAGTGCTCGAGGGCGTCATCATTGTCGGCACAGGGCAGAGCATTGCGAAGCTTTCGCTGGCTCCAACACCCACTCCAAGAGACACCTATGCTTTTCCCTAACGACCAGGCTGGCAATAGGATGGATAAAACACTGGTATCCCACGTGGCAGGTCACTAACTTCGACTACCCCATCGGCTCAAGAGCTGTCGCGCTAGCCGGAAAGCACACCGTTTAGAAGAGGCCGAGCCGACCTGATGCAAGGCATCGTCGAATAGAGATTCCAAGGAGGAACTCGAAGATGATGCAAGCCAAAAGACTGCACCGATGTCTAGGGGAAAGCAACCGGCAGTGGGATGGGTGTCATTGCCACACCTCTAAGGAGGATAATGACACCCACATACATCATCAGCGCCAGCAATGGACAAAACCTTTGCGATGCTTTCGCAAACACACCATCTTACACTCTGGCATCCTCTCTAGCTAAGATGGAGAGAGGGACTAGACCGATCATCCTCTGGCTCCCCTGTAGAGCACTAACGGCCGATCGTGCCCGGAGAAGGCGAGGTCAAGATGGTTGTCCCAACACTCGTTATATTTGGATGGAGGAGAAAGACTCAAAAGCATAGACGGCAACCATCCACCCGACCAGTCCACCAGCCATGGACCCCTTAGCACCAGATTGAAGCTTCCTTCCCAGATCCGGGGACACACCTGACATGGATATGCCCTACGGGTACCCGATGTTAGTATACCTGGTCCATCCCGACAGAAGACCCACTCGACGACCTGCCAGGGTCCATGACGCCTATGACGTTTCGGCTGCTACGAAGCCATATGGACACGGACTCCCAAGCGCACAAGACAAGGAAACCTCAAGACTAGAGTTTGAATACAACTTGTAACCTACTCGTATTGGCACCCGAGACCTAGCCTCCCCATATATAAAGGCTAGGAGGGTCCAACGAGGAGATCACGACCTACACACGCCATAACCCCCCAATAGACTAGATCACAACAGATCTACAGATCTAGATCTCTCGACTCATACTTTCGCACACACCTCCACGCCAGATCGAATCTGCGCACCCTGTAACCTTCGGTTCCGCCGTAATCAAGAGCAGACAAGCAGGGGTAGGGTTTTCCCTCCGGGGGCCTGAACCTGGGTAAATCTCGTGTCCCCTGGTTGCTTGTGTGTTAACCGTGCCACGATCTCCAGCATCCCCATCTTCTCCAAAACCCAAGTCCATAACAATGGGCATTGACGAGATTAAACCTCGTCAACACCTCTAGCTCCCCCTTGGGAGGAACTGAGAGGAAAGAAACAGGAACCGCCGCCACTTGTCACTGGTCATCGAAAGCTCAAACACCAATGACCACCACCCAACCTCCAGGAGGCCCCAAACCCTAGCACACAAGGTCACCTCCGCCCCGAGCCCTCCCGCACATGCCAGCCCCCAGAGGCGCAAAGCAAGGTGAGAAGGGCTGTCGAGATCGACCGGCACCGGATTTGGAGTGGGCGCGATGTTGTCGACCACCGCGCGCGAGGAGTTGTGACCGAACCGACGAGAGGACCGCGCAGGAAGAGTCTCGCTGCCGTCGTCGGCCATGCCGACTTCATCCGACGACACCCTTCGACATGTCAAGGGAAAGAGGGTGGTGACACAGGTTGCCGCTTGATTCAGCATCATGGGAGTGACGCGGGAACTTTCCTCCTATGGTTAAAACCTAAATAAAATATGTGGTTGTGCGGACTTGAATTGCGATGTCTACTTTTGTATATTTCCATTTCTCTAACCAAATGAGTTATGCTCACTTTTTATTTTGCAGATTTCTTGTAGGGAAGGATGTTTTCCGGGGTGTATTATTTGGCTAAAATGGTTTTAAAGTTTTTTAGGAAGATGCCTCTAAGGAAAATAATAAATAAATAAGTATAGGATATACATATAAAAATATTTTGTCAACCTAGACAAGTGGAGGAGGAGGAGGAGGAGGAGGAGGACCAGAGGCAGAGTAATGCAATTTGCAATTTTTTTTAGTTTCCCTCCACATTTCCATTTCTTGAAATAATAATATTCCATAGAGAAAAGAATAATAATGATGAAAACCCTGCCAGAATCCATCCAATCCATTCCGGGGCGCCTTGACTTCCTTCGACTCCTTCCTTCCTTCCTTCCTTCCACATCGGCGGGGCCTTGTCACCGACGTGTCCCCCGCCAACCATCCCACCGATGCCTCGCCGCGGCCGGCCATGGGCGACTACCCGCCGCCCACCGACCGCCCCTTCCTTCTGACCTCCCCGCGCAGCCACAGCCGCCGCCGCCGCGACCCCTCGGAGGAGCCCCGCAGCGACAGCGACTGGGACGGATCCAGCCGGGAGGACTCCCCCGACTCCCCTGGAGAGGCCGTGCGCCGCGCCGCGCGCCGCTGGAGCGACGACCCGGCCGCCGCGCGGATCTCGCGCTCCGCTGCCGCCGACGCCGGCTGGTGGCTCGGTGAGATCGAGCGACAGCGGGTGCGCCTCGTGCGGGACTGGGTCCACATGGCTGCCCGCGACGCCGACGACCACCAGCCTCCGCCGCCGCCCTCCCCCCAAGCCGACCTCCGGATCCGCGGCCGCCAGGCGCGCCTCGAGCTCGTCATGCGCCTCGCAGCCGACCGCCACGCCGAGCTCCAGCGCCTCGCCCTCCGCCGCCCAGTCTCCGGCTTCCCCCACCGCAACCGGATCCACGTGCGTCCTCCCCTCCCATTCCCTGTTCCCTTCCTTCCAATCCAGACACTGTTCCATTAGTCCGCTCAGCTGTCGCGTGCTTCGCTTTGCTTTCCGTGAGGGCCACTTCAGACAACCGATGCCGTCTGCTTTTTTTGTCTTGCCATAGGCCCTGCTCCGAGGCCGGTTTCTGCGGAACGGCGGCCTGCCGGAGGAGGCGAGTAGACCGCCGTCGGTGGCCGCCAGGGAGCTCGGCCAGCTGCGGCAACGGCACCCTGTATCGGGTCTCAGGTACATGGATATTTCATTTTTTATTTTCTTGGAATCAATTTATGCACGCGATTATTGTCCTACTGATGAATGGGGTCATTGTCATGAGATTCTGTTTATTTGGTTCAAGGAGCCCATGATTTGTAGTTAAGTACTGATGCTGATACTGCTACAGTTTGAGCACCTGCACTTGCATGTGTGCTCATATTTCTCAATCAACATATAATGGTTGGACTGATGATGGTTATATCATGCTTGAATCGATACTATGGTCCCCCTGTTTATGATGTTAAGTTGCACTTTGCAGATCACCATTTAACTCACAGAATTTTATCTTCTCCTGTCCCATGGGTAACATAGTTATTTCCAAGATGATAATCTGAATGAGGTGTGTGTGATTATTCTTCTCTATGAGGTGGAAGGTTGCAACCTCGCTTTCGCATTGTGACCAATGTGGGTGTCTTCGCTTCCTTTCGGGACTAGTATAGCCATTGCAGTTATAATGTACGTGCTTAATGTTTTACTCTTTCCTGCTTGTGAAGGTTTGAGTTGGTGGTCATATGTTCTCTCCTTTTCCAACCTCGTTTTAGTTTAGCCCTAACAAGTGGGGCCATGCAAATCTACGAGCATAGCAGCAAGCGATCCTCTACCCAATCTTCCTGCGCCCCCCTCCCCCCCCCCCCAATACCCTCCTCCCATAGCCCAAAGCCACCCTGTCCTCTGCCAACTTGTTTCAAAAATCAATCAATGATGGCTACTTCCATTCGTTCCAAAGCGCATCGAATCTTGAGTGCAAACTTTGATATCTAGCGTACCAAGGTTCCCTGGTCTATAGACCTTGTCAAAATTATGCAAGAGTGATCATTGGACTAATGGGGTCATTGTCAGGAGATTCTGTTCCTTTGGTTGGAGGAGGTCCATCTTATTAGATAGCCCATGATCCTTAGTAGTTAGTTATTAGTACTGATGCTGATACTCCTACAGTTTGTTCAGTTGCATGTTGCTGATATTGTCTCAGTTGACATATAATGGTTGGATCAATGATGATTACACGATGTTCCAATGAATGATAAGGTCCACTGTTTATGATGTTAAGTTTCACCTGCAAGATCAGCGTTACTCATTTCACTCACAAAATTTAGTCATCTCCTGTTCCATAGGTAACGCAGTTATTTTAAAGATTATAATCCGAATGAAGTGTGTAATTAATTATTCTCTTTGAAGTGAAAGGTTGCAACATTACTCGTGGAGAATTGTGACAAATGTGCCTCACGTAGCACGGACGTCTTACTAGGAAGCCATTGCAGTTATAATGTACCTGTGTGATGTTTTACTGTGTATTAGATATCACTCATCAGTTTTAATAACTAGAGATGGGTTCCTCTTCAGGTTGGAGAATCTCGTACGTGGTCAAGCAGCTAGCCTGTCGGATTCATCTTCAGCTCAAAATGTTGAACTATCCACCAATGACCATTCTGAATCAACCCGTAGTGCTTCTGAAGATACCCAGGACACACATGAACAGGCAACCGAGAATGTTGATCTTCAGCGAATTGAAGGTACAGCAACAGCCTCGGATTATGGAAGTAATACTCCTAGTATTGCTGAAGGCTTGTCCGAACCTCCTAGCCAGGAGGAGAGTTGGCATGAAGATTTGGAGGTGGATAGAAGAAGAGTTTGGGATCAATTTTCCCATACCGTTACTACTGGGGAGGTATCCGGAAGAAATTGGCATGACAATACAGACAATAGTTCATCTGATGGGAGGATGGAGGCTGGAGATCATCAAGATGCATCTCTTCGGGAAACAAGTGATGAGTCAGCTAGTGATGATAATCTTCCTGATGCACATGAGGAGCAGCATGACAGTAACCATCTTCCTGAAGTGCTTGAAGAGCTGCAGAGCAATAATCATCTTCAAGAATCACATGGAGAGTGGAATGATCCTGCAGAAGCACATGATGAGTGGCAGAGCGATGATCATTTTCCAGAAGTAAATGAAGTGTGGCATGAGGACGATGAGTCCAATGATGACACTGCACATAACTGGCATGATGATAATAATTCAGAACAACCAGTCGACCCGGAATCCGTGCTTATTAGAAGAGCTAATACGTTCACCCCTGGTGATGATGATAATGTGTACAGCACGGAACTAAGGGAGCTTCATAGCAGGTTCTTGTTTCTTTCTTGCACAGAGAAACTTTGCACAGGCAATTTATCAGTATATGTAGTCTAGATGCTGAAACATTGTTCATTCTGCAGAAGGAGCGTCTCTAATCTTCTCGATAGCGCGTTCCGTGAGAACCTAGACCGACTTATCCGTTCGTATGTTGAGCGGCAAGGCCGTGGTCCTCTCTCTCTGAATCTGGAAGCAGGAGCACCTGCAGCAGCAACCCCCGACCCACCGGTGCAAGGTCAAGAGCAGCAGCATAGAGATGATGAGGAACAAGAGCTTCGTGATGCTACTAATGTTAGGCCTCGTTTAGTGATTCCTCCTCCACCTATGCCTCCTCGTCAACCACTTTGGCATTCGGAGTTGCATCATAACAACTGGATCAGACAGAACATTCACCGTTCTGATATTGTGAGCTATTCCCTGCGACATTCTTACCGCACTCAGTCTGAGTACTTTCTTAGTTTGTTTGCAATAGTTTGGATTGTGAGTTAATAAACCATATATTTATTGATAGTTGGATTTACAATAACTTTATAGGCTGTCACATTCACCCTTCCGCTTAAGTTCTAATTAGATATTACCGAAGTGCAGTACACCATTCCTTTTATGTTTTTGTAGGCTATAGCTAAAGGCTCATGTTTCTTCTGGGTTATTTCTCCAGGAATGGGAGGCTATCACCGATTTAAGGGCTGACATGGCTAGACTCCAGCAAGGCATGGGTCACATGCAGAGAATGCTGGAAGCTTGCATGGATATGCAGCTCGAGCTACAGCGTTCTGTAAGGCAGGAAGTCTCCGCAGCCTTGAATCGCTTCATTGGGGAGCGAGGTTAGTAACTCAGCATGCTCCTGTTTTCTACATTTTCTCTATGATGGTTGCTGTGCTAGCTTAGAAAGGAAGGTGGACACCTTTTTTTGGGTTAAATTTGACCTTGGTGTAGCATGTAAGCTCAATATTGATGATGCTTTTCTCGTACTTTTATCTGTACCTTAAATGGGTGTATTTGGCATCTCAGCGGAAAGCAGAGAGATCATAGACGATGGATCGAAATGGATTAATGTGAGGAAAGGCACTTGCTGCGTATGCTGTGATACTCCGATCGACTCTCTTTTGTACAGGTTGGTTCCTCTATGTACGTTATGCTCTGAAAGCTGTTGTAGACATTTGATTAATTTTGTGTAGCGCTAACCATGACTATGTTAATGTGAGGACAGATGCGGGCACATGTGCACGTGTTCGAAGTGTGCGAACGAGCTGGTCCGAAGCGGAGGGAAGTGTCCGCTGTGCCGCGCGCCCATAATCGAGGTGATCCGAGCTTACTTCATCATGTAGGTGTTAGAATATACGAGAAGAGGAAGAAAGTGGAAGATTTGCAGCAGGATGATATAACCCCGGACTATGATATGAATATGATGATTGCTCAATTCTTTTTTTTTTGTTACATTGGTTGGTGTGTGTGTGTGTGTGTGTGTGTGTGTGTGTGTGTGTGTGTGTGTATAGATCTTGTTCTCCCCAACGTGTTCTTCTTTTCCCTGGTGGAGTGTAACTGTGTAAGTATGAGTTTTGCTGGGTGGGTTTCGCTGATTAATGTATGAGTTTTTTTTCTTCTGCTTACAAAAGAAAGTTGACCTGACGAAAATGTTCAACTGTTATGGATGAGAAGAACATATATCGTCATCGTCCTGAAAGATTCATGGTTTGAATTATATACGACTAAATAAAACCATACACGACAATCTGTTGATTTGTTTGTGATCAAAGATGTGTGCTTGAGCTGATCGAGGGCCTATTTGGTTCGAAGGAATTTTAGAGGATGTATTCATTTGGCTGGTATGTAGAGTTGAAAATTATTGGAATTTTTCATATGGTCTATTTAACCTGCAATTTGCAAATGAAAATCCCTGTCAAGTTGAACCCGATGAGCTGTTTTCTTTGTTCCCTTGCAACTACAATATGTGCTTCATTTTTAGATTCCTCTGAACCGAAGAATCAGGTCGTCTGATATGATGGATTGAAATGTTCTGTAGCCGTTTAGTGTAAAGAACTTCCTCTGTACTACATTTTTTTTTAGTTTTGTCAGATTTATCAGTATTTTCACATCTTTTGTTCATAGACGTGAAAAAAATAACGTGCTAATGCTATAGTGTATTTAGAGAGTTCATGCTAAATTTTTGCAATTTTGCTCGCTATACAGCTATTTGCCAAATAGCCTCATAGCATTACCGCTATTTCAAATGTAGCACGACATTAGCGTCATAGTATTAACTTTTTCTGGTTAATAAGGATCTGAGAAAGTACCGTCCAAAAAGACATACTCTAAATTAGTGTCCACAAGGCACGAGGGGATGCCTTGTGAATCCCTCCGTCCGCAAATAAGTGTACTTTTAGAATTGTGCTAATTTAAAATTAGTAAAGTTTGACTATCTTTATAGAAAAATATAGCAATATTTATGACTCTAAATTGGTACTACTAGTAGATATGTTTTCAAATTTAGTTTCATAATATGTCAATTTGGTGTAATACATGTTGTTATCTTTATCTATAAATTTGGTCAAATTTAATAAAGTTTGACTTGAGAAAAGTCTAGAAGTACACTTATTTGTGGACAGACGGAGCAAGCGAGTAGATTCATATACTGTATTATCATTGCCAAGTGGGCCCCACTACTGGGTGACGGCAGTAAAAAAAGAAGGAAGCCTCCAGCAGTCGAGCTTTCCAACACACGGAGCCATGGCGACTCCTGCCTCTTGGCCTCCGCCGTCGCCGCCGCCATTTTCCGAAGCCGACGCCGACGCCGACGCGACCTCCGACACCGACGAGTAAGTATTCTCCTTCCCTCCCAGACCCACTCCCCGATTCTTGGATCCCTTCCCCCCCTGCTTTCCGGTAGATCTGCAGACGTCGCTTCCACATCTGACGTCTGGAGAGAAAATTTGACCGTACCGATGCTATGCTTGGTTCGATTTTTCTTTCTTTTCTGATGAATGCTATGCTGCGCCATTTCGTGACGATGCGTCTCATCTTTCATTACTGTAGGTCCAGTGACAGTGAGAGTGGGGTCAGCGTGTGGGATTCACAAGGTGCCTGCCATAGATTAGATTACTCTGCATTTTACAGTCATAATAGTACTCCTATTTTCCATGTCCCCTCTCACTGTCATGTTTGCTCAAGAGATTTTCTATGGTTACTTGCATGTTTCATGTTTGCAGATTTACGGAGCCACGCCGAGCGCAATGAGGCGGAGCTGCTGTCCGCGATGCCAGCCTTCTTCCATCCCTCAACCATCTGCTCCTCGAGGTGTATGCCGCGCTGCGGCCAAAGCCCGTCGACTATGAGCAACGGAATGCCTTGGTCCATGTCTTCCACAAGATGTCTGCCAAGATCTTTGGTAAGGGATGAGGTTAACCTTTTTCTTGCTGATGTAGTCAGTCCCTGGATAGCATGCGCCTTGAGCTTCTCGTGGCACAGGGGAAGATAGTATCGACATGATTAATTCTTACTCCCTTTGTCCATCCTAGGATAAGATTGTCGTCGCAGAAAAATCAATGTTGATATGTTTAACCATGTACGCTTAACAAGTGATGTTCTGATTATTGTTTGAGCATTTCTCTCTTCCATGATGTATATTTGACCTCTCCTCTTAACAAACCATTGCAGGTAACGACAACGGGTTTCCAGTTGTGCAAGCATTCGGGTCCTTCACGATGGATTTATTCACTCCCAAAAGTGACCTGGATCTCTCCGTCAACTTCACTGCTGAGACCGAGGATCTGTGCGATCGCAAGAAAAAGATTAAAGTCATCAGGAAAATTTCCAAAGTTCTGTATTCCCTTCAAAGTAATTTACTACTTCCTTTGAGCAGAACATCTTCACATGCTCACGACTAGACCTTTTGTGTGCGGCCATCTATATTTTTCTGTAATTCTTATATTCTCGATTTCAGGGGACGGGATTTACTGTGGAGTTTTACCTCTTGTAAGTGCTAGGGTGCCAATTGTGAATGTTATCGATCGGGAAACTGGCATCGAATGTGATATTACGGTTGAAAACAAAGATGGCATGACAAGATCCATGGTCTTCAAATTTGTTTCTTCACTCGATGAAAGGTTTCGGATACTAAGTTACCTGGTAATCCATTTGATCATTTCCCTTGGTGTACCATACCAATGCTTGGTCGCTATGCTGAAGCTATGTGACAAAAGTATCTTCTATATCGTCTTTCTATTCTGCAGGTCAAGATCTGGGCTAAGATACATGATGTGAATAGCTCGAGAGAACAAACAATGAGCTCAATTTCAATCATTTCCTTAGTTGCTTTTCATTTACAGGTACCAAAACTGTATTGATTTGTGTTCTGTTACAACATCACCAGTAATTAAACCTCCAGTCTCTAGTTTGTTTGACTAGTGACTATTGACCAATTACCCCGCATCCATGGTACCGTGTGTTGCGTACCTGGACTTAGATTTCGGTCTCCTAGCTTGTGGTAGTGACTAGTGAGCAGTATCTCAGTAGTCAAGATATTTAATACTTATCTGATTTTTCTATCTGATTAGAAGTTGAATCTTCTTACTACTTTTGCAATGTGCAGCACAGACCCGCCATCCTCCAATATTGCCTCCGTTCTCTGCCTTATTAAAAGGTATGTTTTATTATTTTTTCCCCTCCTCTGTTTGTTCATTTACTGTCCCCATTCCGCTATTGTATTGCCAAAAAACGATGATGAGATAATTATTTTGTTTTTGGCCCTTGCAGATGGTTCAGATTCTGCAAGTGTTGAGAAGAACATCTTGCTGTTTAAGGGGTTTGGCAGCACAAATAAAGAATCGGTTGCTGAACTATTTGTATCTTTGATGAGTAAAGTGAGTAAAATTTGAATCTTCATGTTCTGTCCAGCTTGTGTAATTTTTCATGTTTGGAGAATATCGTGAACTGTACATTTACTCAGATTCTTTTAGGATCCCACCTTTGTATATCACCTTGATCTTGTGATTGTCAGATAGCTGACAGTGCTTACTTAATGTGTGACACGTTTGTCCATTTATCCTGCAGCTACTATCAGTGGAGAGTTTATGGGAGCATGGGCTCTGTGCTAGCAACTTTGAAGCATCATGGATCTCGAAGACCTGGAGGAAAGGAGTTGGTAATTTAAGTGTAGGTATTTCTGCAAATTGGCTACTACTGATGATAGGTGACGGAATGACAGACTCATCCCAAATCCTCTATCTCGATGTAGGTTGAAGACTTCTTGGACCGGTCACAGAATTTTGCAAGGGCGGTAGGGAAGGCGCAGATGCAGAAGATCTGCAGGTGCCTCACGGATTGCGCCTCAAACCTGACAGAGTTCGTGAGGGGCAACATTGATGCGACGAAGTTGAAGAACCGTCTGTTTGGGCGCCTGAACCCGGACAATCTTGTCAGCAAACCCCGTTTACGGGGTGTCAAGAGGAAACGGAAGCTAAAACATAGCCTGGAGATCAGATACAAGAGTCAAAAGAGAATAAAGCATGTTGTACCGCACGAGGAGCCAGCACACCGAGCTGGTGCTGCACCTGGCACCGTCGCCCCTGCCATGGTCCTTGCGTCCCCAGTTCTGCTTCAGCAGCCCACCCAGACATGGTGTAGTAACAGTGGTCAGTCTGTGGGTAAGCCATGGTGGTGGTCTCTTTTCGTTGTCCCTTCAGGTTTCGGATATGGGTTGTCGGTCCGGGTACTGCCGAGAGCTCCCCACCCTGGCCCAGGATTGCTGGGCCGAGCGCCAGGTGATTTGCCTCGACCGAATAGTGGTACTAAGCTGCTGAAGCAAGTCCAGCTTCCTGGATTACTGGGCCGAGCACCGGTTGACTCGATTCGATCTAATGATGGAATCCAGCTCCCGAAGCAAGGCCCCCTTCTTCCGATGCCATGCCAAGAACAGACGGAATGACAAGTGTGTCGCAATGAGGAGAAGATAATGGTGGTGCTTGCCTCCAGACCCTGGGAGACGACAACTGCATTTTAGAACCACGCAGCTTGCCAGGTTTCAGTGATCATGATGGAAAATTAACAAGGGAGGCCGTAATGGTGGGGTTTAAACAGGTAGCTGTGACTGTTTGAGCTTTAGAAATCTATAAACCATCTGGTATTTTGGTTGGGCTATTAGCAGTTGCTGCCTTGCTGGTTGGTAACGGTATATTTTGGCTCTGTGTAGTGCTAAGCCTTCTGTATCTTGTACAGTTAACTTAATATATCATCATCCGGTACTTGGCGCTTGTAAATGGTATATTTCGTTGACCTAAATTACTAATCCTGTTCCAAAAACAATGGGGCCTGTAAAATTGGTAAAATGTCAAAACTTCCAAGGTTTGACCAATATGTGTAGAAGAAAATGTCAAAGTCTACAATATTGAACAAATACACTATACAAATATCTTATGGTGGACATGTTCATGTTGATTTGATGTTGGACATGTTCATATTTGTCTCCTTAAAATCGATCGAACTTAAAAGGTGTTGATTTCTAACATAAAGTATGCGTATTTTTTCGGGGAATGAGGGACTATGTGCTATAAGTATTGGTTGAGCCATTCTTGTACCTTTTCATCATAGACTCAAAGTAAGATGCTTTTGTTTTCGCTGTGGTAAGCTAGGTCGGAGAAGTTCACTTAGGACGTGTTTGGTAGCCCGTGGGAAGCCCAGCCAACCCATGTGGAGCTGAAAATGAGCCATTTGGTTGCTTGACCTTGAGCTTGGGCTACGCCCGTCGCAAACATTAAAGCAGCCCACAACTAGGCCCAAAGACAACACTCAATTTGAGTGTTTCCGTGGAGCCAGGCTCATCGTGCACCCACCCGATGCAAAAAGCGGAGATCCCCGCATAAGCGCGGCCAACGATGGCGATGGCGGGAGCTTTTCTGCCGTAGCGAAAAGTATTGGTGAGAGATTCACTCACCTCCCACTGAAACCCTCCCCCTTTCTACCGTGCCCACTCACAACCGGAAGCGAACCCGCCATTTCCCCCCATATCGAGAACCGTTTGATGGTCGGTCTGCGTTAGGTGAGGAGGTCCATCTTCTTCGCTCTTCGGCGGCAGCGTGAAGACTACTTCCTCCTCGTTCGACAGTTCTGATCTGTGTCCTCCTCCTTCTCCAGTGATGATGGTAAGTGACCTCACCTTCATCTAGGGTTCCTCCATCTACTTAGATCTGCAATCCCTCTAGGGTTTGTAGATGTTGCTTCATTTGTGGCTTTGGTCCGTAGACCTGATGTGATAGCATTGAGCACCTACAAATTTTACCATGATTCCTTGCCCTAATCTATGTTCAGTGTAGCATGATTTGTAGCCTTGATAAGTTGTTCATTTTATCTTGCTACGTAGCCTTCATATGATATAGAAACTAGATTATTTCAACCATTTTTCTGCTACACATTGTAGATCCATTCCTAGCTACGTCTACCATTCACCTATCTGTGTTGCGTGATGAATGTAGGACTCATTCTGCGATGAGTTTAGCCAGGGCGATGATCCCTATTGGGGACTTCTAGATCTCTTCCTATGTGGATGACAGTCATTCCTTTACTCTCAATATGGTGGATCCTAGAATGACGACCCCTGTCGGTGCAATTATTTCTCTTGACCACAATGTGCAAATTTTTGTCATCACTATTGCTCCATAAGTTGCAGCAAAGCTGGCAAATGCGCAGATGAAGGAACCATGAAATGTCTCCCCTACATGTCCACCTTCGTGTTGGACAAGATGTGTGAGATTGTCAAGAATGACGCCAGGACTAAAAAGGGATTCAAGGAGATCCATCTGAATGCATGCACTAAGGCTTTATTCTAGCACCGCAGAGATGAGGTTTTAGGCATCCAGGTAGGGAGTGTTGCTGATGGAGAACAACAAATGGACATAGTTTCTAAGGAAGAACATCAGGAAGGGAATGATGGCGAGGAAGAACAACATGTGCACATTGCTTCCCATGAAGAACATCATGTAGAGTTTGTTGTGGAGGGGGAACAACTTCATGTTCGACAGGATAGCCTCAAGGATTTCATCATCATCGTTCTCCTGGTGGTCATTGTTAGGTTGATCTTCTACTAGTGTTTAGGATTTATGGTCGGATGTAGTAGTCTCTCCTTGTGATAACCGTATAATTTTTTGTAGAAAATATATAAAAAATTTCATAGAAACTACTTTAACTCTGGCCAAGTTTGTAGAAACCGTATAATTTTTTTTGCAGTATATAAGTTAAAGATAGTAGATATTTACCATATGAAAATTTCGTAGTATGTACTACCTCCATTTCAAAGCTTAAGGCTTATATTTTTTCTAAAAGTCAAACTACGTAAAGTTTGACCAAGTTTTTAGAAAAACTATTAGTATTTACAATATGAAATCCATACCCTTTGATAAATCATGTAACATATTTTTACATGGTGTCTATATAATATCATAGTTCTTGATAGTTTTGTTCAAAAGTTTGGTCAAACTTTTAGTAGCTTAGCTTTTTTTTAAAGACTTTAAGATTTGAAATGGAGGTAGTAGTATATAAGTTAAACACAGCAGATATTTACCGTATAAAACTTTCATAGTATATATGTACCCATGTGCTAATAAGTACGTAATTGTACCTGCTAGAAGATCTACTGGCCGTAGAATGTTGACATGGAATTGCAGGCACTACTAGAAGATCTACTCGCTGTAGAATGTTGACTTGACTAGCCGCCAGATTGCATGCATAACTAATCATGCATGGCTTGCAATTGACCAATGCGACCAAAGACCAGCTACGTTATCTCTTTCAAAACTGTGAGACCTTGCTGCTTAATATATTGGAAGAAATTGTGTGTTTGATCAGATGTTAATAAGGTGATTCTGGGGTGAGGTAAATTATAGTTTGTTAGAACTTATACAATTAGTTAGTACTCCCTCCGTTTTAAAATTTAGGTTTGTAAAGAGAATGTATCTAGACTTATTTTAGTAAATAGGTCCACTCATGTTTGGAGTGAATCTAAACATTAAAACAAGTCTAGATTCATTTGTTTCACAAAGCTAAAACATCTTATATTTTGAAACGAAGGGAGTAGAGGATTAAGATTGATGCAAGAGATAGCGTTGGCCGGATGGCAAAAATCGACAAACTTCACGATTTCTTAACCTTGCTTGAGAGGTGGCATAGCTGAGTCTTCCTTCTGCTCTCTGTTTCGCCTCTCCCTCCCCGTCTAGTCTTCCGATCGGAGTTAGGAGTTGGGAGTTGAATCGCCGTTCATGTCGAAGTCACGTATATTTTTAACCCGTCAAAACCCATATCAAAGTCACGTATATTTAATTAATATCGTCGCAAAATCACGAACAGAGAGCGGTGTTCCCCCTTTTTCTTACAGATGAGATGTGTGTGTATCAAGTTGATACGCACGCATCTGTAGTACAGAATCCAGTCTCTGATGGAACGACAGGACACCCTTCAAAATATCCAGAATGAAAACGATCAACGACGACGACTAGATGACTTGGCATATGCATACATACAGACTTGGCCGGTATCTGAACGCATGCACTACGTACGTACGTTAAGCAACTTTGACTATAAACTGCTGCTACTAGTACTTGTATGATTGCACGCACCATCTGACTTGACTGATCTAGAATATGTTGACTTCCAAATCAGTGAGAAAAATAGATCAAGCTCTGGAAAATATACGTAATATGTCTCGGGTATATGTACAAGAGAGGTTCAGGCCGGTCTTGTTCTTTCTATCCAATCGGACGGCAGATCGACTGACTTTAATCTCAAAAAAATTATGTCTCAGGTATTCCGTGTCAATATCTCGATGTGGCCTCTCAAGAAAGAGAAAATGTTACTTGCATCGTGAGTATCTCCTTGGTTATACTGTTTCTTAGTCACTTTGTGTTTTTTTTTTTTTTGGCACAGGTTACATACTTTTGTATTTGAGTTTTGAACTTGGCATGCGTATATCCGCAAACATCCTCTATATATATATGCATGATTTATCTTGTACTTTGATATTATTTAGCATTTATGATTTGAAGGTTCATGTCGGATCCCAAGTACTCCCTCCGTTTAAAAATATAAGATGTTTTAGGTTTGTGAATGAGATGTATCTAGACAACTTTTAATGTCTAGATTCATTTGAACCTATACACTAAAATGTGTCTAGATACATCTCCTTCACAAACCTAAAACGTCTTATATTTCTAAACGGAGGGAGTAGTAGATATGCTCTGAACTTTCTACATGGAAATATAACTGGCAATGGAACAAGCCAGCATATCGCAGTTGCATGGAGCAGCAATCTCTTCGTCAAATATTCCTGGTCAGTACAGGCCCATATTCTCCATACACTTCCATTCTCCAAGCGAACAAGAAAATAAAAGGTACTCCCTCCATTTTAAAATATAAGATGTTTTAGGTTCGTAAACAAATGTATCTAGACTACTTTTAGTACGTAGGTTCACTAAGGTTTGAAGTAAATCTACACACTAAAACAAGTCTAAATTCATTTTCTTCACAAATCTAAAACATCTTATATTTTAAAACGGAGAGAGTATATACACTAATACTATGAGTAATAATTCTCTTACTCGAAAGTCAAAAAAGTATGGACCCGGACGTGTTGTACGTACGTGTCGATCGTTGAGCTTGGAAAGTCACCTAGTACAAAATGTTGCAATCACGTACTCAAGGGGAATATACTATTGCTTTTTTTTTTCATAGAAACTCTGGAGTTTATTATTTCAAAGGGTTCAGCTTACAATCAGTCATCAGACTACTAACAAGAAATGCAGGGCTCTCGCTAAGCCAGCTGCTCGTCACCTCTAGTGTACTAGCAAGCTTCGCACACAAATGAGCCGAGTAATTCGCCTCTCTCATAACATGCTTTATTGAAAACGAAGAGAACTGGCTCACCATATCTCCAATTTCTTCTAGGATTGGCGCCACAACAGAACGCGAGTTGTAGCGTGAGGTCCAGAGATCCACCACCTCTAGACAGTCCGTCTCGATCACCAAATGCGAAAAGCTCCTTAGTCTTGCAAAGATAACACCATCACGAAGGGACAACGCTTCCATGATGAGAGGATCAGTAACCCCATCATAGGGTTTGCTCCAAGCTCCCAAAAAGGCAGTATGTGATCTTGCAACACCACCTCCCCCTCCTTTGAGTTCTTGAGCTGAGACATCACCATCTGTGTTTATTTTCACCCAGCCTGGGTCCGGTGGCCGCCAGCACTGACCATCCCGGATTGCCATCTGTTTGACAGGAACTTCCAACAATGCCAAGGTTTCTTTTGCTTTTTTCATAGAAACCACAGGATCATAAGCCTCTTTATCATGTGTCCAACGATTTCGAGACGTCCAGATTGACCACATTATCGTTATAATCTGGCATCGTTCTCTCTCAGTAAACATTTGGTCACAAAGTATATCTCTGTTCCATGTTCTTGGATGTAGCCGAGGTAGTTTGAGGTGAAAAACTTCCCCCGCTGCAGCCCAAAAATTCTGTGCATGCGAGCAGTGTACTAACGCATGCATTAGGTCCTCCTCCATGGCTCCACATATCTCACATGTGCCATTTTCTTTGATGTGTCTATAGTTGAGAGTAACTGAATCTGGAAGAATTCCTCGAAGTACTCTCCACCAAAACACACGAATCTTAGGCATGATATTCAATTTCCATAGAGAATTCCACATCTGTTCTTCCGAAGTTGAAGATCCCATTACCGTCCCTTCCTCTAGAGCTCGAAGCTCGTTTTGAGTCACCAGAGCACGGTATGCTGTTTTAACAGAGTAGTTCCTCGATTTCTCGAACGCCCAAGCCATATAATCCTCCCCTCCACCCAATCTCAGCGGTATATTGAGAATTGCATCGGCATCGATCGGGTGCTAGGAAATTATTTCTAACCACTGCCACTTTCCAGGTCCAGCTATCAGTGTCAACGAGACTTGCTACATTGTCTAGTACAGCTTCTCCTTTTCTACCTATTGGTGCCATCGTGGTTGTGTTGGGAATCCATTTATCACTCCATGTGGAAATAGACCTCCCATTCCCCACACGCTTAAGGGCATGTACAATCGGGGGCTCTTAGATAGGTGCTTAGGCGAGCCAAAGAAAATACTACAAAAATCATTTATCACCTAAGCTCCTCACCTGGCAACGGGGAGAGCTAAAATCGGTCGCTTAGCTAAATAAAAGCAACGCTAGCATCCAGACTCTTCCAACGCGAGGCGCGTGTGGCCGAACCCCAGCTAGCTCATTCTCATCCACTACCTGCGTCAAGATTCACCCGTCCGGAAAAATAGCTAGGGAAAAAACGCCTCGCGCTAGGCGTCGGCTTCTCCTGGAATCACGCGCACCGAAAAGAAGTTTGACGAAGCGTCGACGACAGATTTCGCGGCGACGCTATGAAAAGTCTGGGAATCAACCGAGATTTTTACGTAACTGTACCAAGATTTGGCTTAGCGCCTGAGCTAAGCGTCCCGATGTACGTGCCCTAATCAGGCCCGTTTGTAATGCCCTCCTCCCAGCTATAATAGCTCTCCATGTAGCTGAAGACTTTTTCGGTGCTGTTGCATGCATGAAGTCTGTTTGCTGGAAATACTTGCCCTTCAAAACTCTTGCGCACAGGGAGGTTGAGTCCATTTGCAGTCGCCATCCTTGCTTACCAAGGAGCGCCAAATTAAATAATTCAAGATCCCTAAACCCCATCCCTCCCTTGCATTTTCGTACCGTGAGTTGCTCCCATGATATCCAATGAAGTGATCTTTTATCCAGTGAGCTAGGAATATACTATTGCTGGAAACTCATTTCAAATACAAATCCAACGGTAGTACTATGTATTTGTACTATCATGCAACTTATACTACTATTTAATTAGTTAAAATCATGATATCCTACGGCATTTAAGGGAAATTATAAATTCAAAGGGAGTATATGCATGTATCATATGCCATTTATGCAGTCATGCAACGGAAAATTAATGGCTGTATATAGTCAATGGGTCGTATGATGGAATATATCTAGCTTTTTTTTTTAGAAAATAGCATATATTAATACTCCCTCCGACCCATATTAATTGACTTTGATTTGTCAAATTTTGGATGAATCTATATGCTAAATAGTGTCTAGATTCATTCAAATTTTGACAAATCCAAGTCAATTAATATGTGTCGGAGGAAGTATCAAAAGATATCAATTATACCCAGCCCCTGCAACAACGCTTTGTCCTAGCAGGCATATGGATGCACACAGTCAAAAAGAAAAAAGAATTACAATAAAAAAGAAAAGTCTCACTATAGTGACACATTCATTGGAATAGTAGTACTACCACCAAGACAGCACCAGAAGTCCAGCTTCTCCAAAAACGACGCCTCCAAAAAGGGAACGATGCACAAACACCATCATTGCCCTATCAAAGATCTTAGGTTTTCACCCTGGAAAAAATCCACACTCTCAAAACAATGCCTTCAACAGGTCATTTTCAGACACAACCAATTAAGGCCAGATCATGGGTTCTCACCCTGAAAGATAGAACCGTGAACCTCTCCTATGCAGCCGCCCCCCACTTGCATGTCACTGCTCCAAGTCACAAAATCACCAAGCCAATTCCTCATCATCACCTAGACTCAAACCACCATTGTCAGTCCACAGATCTTGGTCTCCATGACATTCTTCGTCAGCATTATGGAACGAGAACATGCCCAATGATCTTAGTAGCCAACAAAGCTTCAAAGCGCACTCTCTAAAACCAAACGGTCAGAGTAAAACATGGATGAGCACGACCAAATCCCATACGATCTAGCAATCTCTCAGCATGATCGCACTTATGGAGTAGGCGGATCCTGCCGAAACATGACACAGTAACCATATCAATGTAGAGAAACATCAGGAGGATCTTCGTCTTGGCTTGAGAGGGATCAAAGACCGCCACCTTTATTAGGCAGATCGTCGGCCCGCGCTCCGCACCCGCCGGCTCCCCATGGGACCAACCGCCCAATTCTCCACTAGCTAGGCCGACAGAGGAGTAGGCAGCCCAGACCGCCACGACCGCAACCTGGCGCCAAGAGACATGCGGAGATCCTCCGAAATCCGAAGATCAGATGCGTGGGCGGGCGCATCTGGGCCAAGGGCCAGGTGACCACACCCACCAAAGCTCCACCGGTCATCCCATCGCCGTCGTCCGCCATGGCGCCCACCCCCAGCCTCCACCTACGCCTGCCACGCCGGCGGCAACCCGCACTCCCGACGACGACAACGGTCTGTGCCGCACCACCAGCTAGGGGAGAGGGATCCTCGCTGCCACCCTCCTTGGGGCGGCTGAGCATTGCCCACCGGCCCCTCCGGCAGCGGCGAGAAAGGGGAGGAGGCGGCGTCGGCTCCTAGGGTTAGGTCGGGGAGAGGGGTCGGGGAGCTCAACATTTATCTTCTATTAGAACTTTTAATATATCTAGCTAGGCATGCATCTAGCTACAACACAGAAACTACGTAGATATATAGGGTTTCTGGTGCCATTCATTGCACATTTGCATAAGCCCGGTCGAGATCCAGCCTTGTTAGGGGGTAAGTACTTTTTAATTTAGTCTTATAATTAACTAACAAACTTCAGTTCAAAAAAAAAAAATTAACTAACAAACTTGTCCGATCAGCATAATAGTCAAACCTAAGCCGCTAGCTAGAAAGGCCAAAAAAGCTTATCTCTCAGCTCCAGCCGGCCGGCGTCTTTTTCGCTTTTTGTCACGCGTGCCAGCTGAACTTGTTTTGATGCCTAGTCTGCCTATCTATATCATATCAGATCTACATAAGTACTCCTTTCGTTTTAAAATATAAGATGTTTTAGCTTTATGAAGCAAATGTATCTAGATTTGTTTTAGTAGATAGGTTCACTCAACTTTAGGGTGAATCTAGACACTAAAAAAAGTCTAGATTCATTTTTTTCACAAACCTAAAACATCTTATATTTTAAAATGGAGAAAGTAGTAGATATATATACGACTTGTAGCACACGCATAGTATTTGATCATTTCAGATATGTGTTCTTAATTTGCAAGTCATGCATGATGCATGTATCTATATGTCTTCGTCTTGTCACTTTTAGATTGCAAGAATGGGTACACATTCTGATGGAACCCTGCTGAAATCAACAATGGAGATATTTCCTTCTGTGTCAAGTCTTGTATGCACAAGTGGTACACACAAGACATGAGAGACATACACACTATTTGAGGGAACCAACTCTCACATCACTCTTAGAAGAAATTGGAAGGGGTATAGATACAAATTAAATGATGCTCTATAGTACTTAAGATGATCCGATTTATTTTCAGGGTGTACTCGTTGCATGCCAATTCAAGCATGCATGCTCAGTCCGATTTATGCCCTTCAACTAGCTAGTATGGATGACACGTTTTCGGCCATAGCTAGGCTTCGCGGTTTGCAAAATCAAGCAACCAACGAGCACTTGTTTTTATGGAGGCATCTGCTTTGTGATGGTATATATATTACATGCATGATGCTTAAATGATATTGTTTTAAAGACATATAAGTATCACATAGGCTAGCTGCTTTTCAGGGTGTACTCGTAACTTATGGTATTGGGCAGCATTGTAGCTTCCAGTGGAAGGTGGCATAATTACTTAAGCATGTTGATCTCCGGAGGAGGTTTTGCAAAATCCTTTCATTATTCAATTTGAGGGGACTTGGCATAACTAATCCTATCCGGAACATATATATTTCATTTTGCCTGCCAAGTAAAACATGTTTTGGTCTAATTTATTCCCCTCGATCAACTTGTATATAGATATGGTGTCAAGTGGGATCCCACCAAAGTCTCAACTTTAGTTCATTTGTCAAAATCTAGTTTAAATTTTGGCCAAAAATTTACACTAGATTTTAGCAAATGAACTAGAAGTAGGATTTAGGTGGGATCCCACCCGACACCCTATATATAGATGACAAGTGTTCGGCTTTGGGATTTGCGTGCTAATATTAAACCACCAATGATCACTTATTTTAGTGGAGACACCCAATTTGTGACGGTATACTTGATTATGCTTTGGTGATACTATTTATATAAACTTAAGAGACCCATACAATTTGGATTACTATGAATCAAAGAGACCCATACAATTTGCGACATGAGTGGAATGTAATTAAAGGCTACAATAAATAGGCAGTGCATGCACCTAAATGGGTAATATAATATCTTTCACAAAGTGTGCTTTTTATGCGGGAAAAAAAATGTTCCTTTCAACACGCTATATAGATTCTTTTTCAATTCATTTTAGTTGGCCTTCTAGCTCTCGACCGGAAGAAAATCTTTCCCGCGCGCATAAGAAAGTGTGGATATATGCCCTGTCTAAAGAAATTAATGGATATGTAGCTAGCCGGAACAAGCAAAAGGCAGCCATATATAAGAAAGGAAGATCTTGTGATCCTGTCGATGGAGCGGCTGCGTACGTACTACGTGTGTGGCAGTGCCTTTGCACCTGGGAAGAAAATGTCCCTTTCAATTTAGCCACATTGGCCTTCTATCTCGGAAGAAAATTAATCTTTCCCAACTAGTACTAATAGCATTGGGAATTCGCCTTAATTAATTTGACAGAGCCTAATTAATAATGTAGTGTTTCAAACAGAAAATCAATCTGACGTGGACACAAAGTGTCCCCTGCCTAAGAAAATGGTTTCATACCTAGCTAGCCGAGAACGTAGCGACTGACGACGTAATAAGCAAGAAGCAGCTGTAAAAAAGATCGTGTGATCCTGTCGGTGGAGGGGGCAGCAGCTTGATTTCTCAGTTAAACTGGTTGAGAAGCTGAAAACAACTGGCCCTAACTGTGAATTGGTGAGGCGAGCGCAGTTAGTAGGTGAGAAAAGAAATAAAGATGAGGTACAATTCCATGAGTTGGGAGTTGAATCGCCGTTCATGTCTGTGTGACCCATGGGCCAACTTGTCACAATGGGAAAAGAAGCATGGCCAAATACCGTACTACCTCGGATCCAAATTACTTGCCGTAGATCGTTGAAACTAGACATATTTAAATGAGCATTTTCCTAAAACTATGACAAGTAATTTAGATCAGAGGAGATAGTAACATTTGATTCAGTGTCACAAGTTCAAGATAAAAGGTTGCATGGAAAAATTAAATATCGTCACAAAATCACCAACAGAGAGGGTGGAATCCACCTTTTTTTTCCTTATTCTTTTAGTGCCGGAAAGGCCCTGAAGGGCTGGAGTTTTCATTGCAGCGGTGGGTGAACAATTACTAAGAGGCACAAAAAATAAAAGAAAAGAACAAATATGTCCCGCGCAAAGATTGTGAAACCGCAATCAAGTCCTTGCTGACCGCCGGCGACAAACATCATCGAGGCGGCACCACCCATGCTTCAACCGGGGACGAAACCACTTGGTTGCGCGGGGGGCTTCGGTGCCACCCCGAGACTATATAAGGAAGATACTGTCGCAGAGGATGAAACTGCTCGAGCAACTGGTCATGCCAGTGACAGCTGCGTGGATCAAGTTGATACGCACGTGTGACAGAATCCAGTCTCACGAACGACATGATTTCAAAATATGGAGAATGAAAACGATCGACCACGAAGACCAGCCAGGACAACTAGCACTCAGCAGTAGATGACTTGGCAGGCAGTACGTAGGCATGCATACAGACTTGAAGGTCCATCGAGGTATCTGAACGCATGCATTACGTTAAGCGACTTTGACTATAAACTGCTGCTGGTGCTACTACTTTTGGATGATTGCACACACTTCTAGAAGATCTCCATCTGACAATAGAATATGTTGACTTGACCGGCCACATGTGCTTGCACGCATACATGGCTTACAATCATTGACCACACTACAGGAGAAGCTGAATACGCCGACGACCGGGTCCCATCGGCGTAATCCCTAAATGCCGTCGGTGTAGGTTGGCTCGACGGCTGCCGTCGGCGTACAACCCCGTAGGCGTAGCCTCTCCTCCCGCCGGCAGTCGGCGTAAAAAAATTGAACAATTCATATCTACAAATCCGTAAATCACAATTCGACAAATAATATATCCAAATTGATCAGAAAAATGAGAGGAATCCAAATATGATATCCCTATCATCTATTTAATTATATATCATAACTTCTAAATATTAGACCAACTGAAACTATGTCAAGATTCATGAAACACCTTGTTTTGGGCACTCGAAAAATAAAAATGGCTTTTTGGTGCGACAAAAAGGAAAACTTCCTCCTGCAACATTGTTCGCCATCCCATGATATACACGAGTGCACAATATGGGCACATTAGAGCAACTATATCGTGATTCTAGCAATAACATTGGTCATTTGACCTGAAATCCAGAAAACCTCGATTGAGATAGGTCATTTTGTAAAGGTTTTTTTAGACACGATCAATATACCAAGTTTTATATTTTCCATGCAACTATGTCACATAATATGACACCACGCGAAGGTTTTGCATTGTTTCGATCGTTTTTGAATTTTTTTATGCCCGTTTCAAACTATCGACATACTTTGTAATTCGAGAGGCATGACGATTCTTAGCTCGGGGCTGAGCCTCACTAAAATTGCATTATATCTCTATAAAATAGCATATTGTGAAACTAAAAATTATTTTTTAAAAAAATCATGAGCATCACATCATGTACCTGTAGTTCAAATCTAACTCATTTCCTGCTGATTCGGCAGGAATTTATCTTTTTTCACGAGGGGTATACGGAAAGGTTTGAGATACCTCGGTTGGGAAATTGTCCATTCAATATGGTCTAGTATTTTTGAAAAATGTGGTATTATCATTTTGACACTTTTATTTGGTGGTTGTTTCACAAAACGCTCAGTTTTTTGCACTCAGAAAATAAAAATTGCCTTTTTGGTGCGACGAAAAGGAAAACTTCCTCCTGCAACATTGTTCGCCATCCCATGATACACATGCGTGCATAATATGGGCACATTATTGCAAACTATATTGTGATTCTAGCAATAACATTGGTCATTTGACCTGAAATCCAGAAAACCTCGATTGAGATAGGTCATTTTGTGAAGGTTTTTTTTTGAGACACGATCAATATACCAGATTTGGTATTTTTCCATGCAACTATGTCACATAATATGAAACCACGCGAAGGTTTTGCATTGTTTCGATAGTTTTTGAATTTTTATGCCCGTTTCAAACTATCGTCAAACTTTGTAAATCGAGGGGCATGAAGATTCTTAGCTAGGGGATGAGCCTCACTAAACTTGCATTATATCTCTAATGAAATAGCATATTTTGAACCTAAAAATGATTTTTGCAAAAAATTATGAGCATCATATCATGTACCTGTAGTTCAAATCTAACTCATTTCCTACCGATTCAGCAGGATTTTGTCTTTTTTAGAGGGGTGGACGGAAAGGTTTGAGATATCCAGGTTGGGAAATTGTGCATTCAATATGGTCTAGTATTTTTGAAAAATGTGGTATTATCATTTTGACACTTTTATTTGGTGGTTGTTTCACAAAACGCCCCTTTTTTGCACTCAAAAAATGAAAAATATGTTATACGAAAGTATTTATATTTTTTATATATATTTTTGTAAACAAATATATAATATTTGAGTTTATATAGATAGATTTTATTTTTCTGCAAATTTTCATATATTATATGTATTTTTATGAATTTAAATTATTTAGTTATGATTTTTCTAAGGCAAAAAAATGGCTACGCCGTTTGCCGTCGGCGTAGACTTGACGCCGTCGCTCTGCCGTTAGCCTAGTATGCTATGCCGACGGCCCCGTTTATGCCGACGGCCCTGACATGTTGTCGTCGGCCTATATTGTTATTCTCGTAGTGCCAGCTCCGTGACTTTCAAACATTGAGAAAAATATATAGATCCAGCTCTGGAAAACATAAGTAATATGTCTCGGTTATTCAGTGTGAATATCTCGATGTGGCCTCCGCCAAAAAAAAAGGAAAATGGAACTTGCACGGCGAGTATCTCGGTGGTTATAATGTTTTTTGGTCGCTTTGTGTTTTGTTTTCTTGCACAGATTACATACTTTTGTATTTGATTTGAGTTTTCAACTTGGCATGCGTGTACCTGCAAAAACCCTCAATATGCAGGATTTATATTGTACATTGATATTAGTTATGATTTTTGATTCGAATGTTGATGTGGGATCCCAAGTACGTATGTTCTGAAATTTCTACAGGGAAATTAAATACAACTGGCCGGCAATGGAACAAGCCAGCATATCACAGTTGCATTGCATGGATCAGCAAGCGCTTCGTCAAATATTCCTGGTGGTCAGCACAGGCCCATATGCTTCATCATTTCCATTATCCAAGTAAAAAATATACTAGTTCAGCCTATATTTTAGTACATCCAAATTTAGATAAATTTTTTAATCTATTTTGAGACGAAAGAAGTACTCCCTCCGGTCCAGTTTATTAGGCACGCATGTAGTTTAAAAAAATCTTTGACCATCAATTTTGACTAATAAAATATACAATATATGTCTAAAAAAATATACCATTAGAAACTACTATCGAAGATGAATTTAATGATATAATTTTTGTGTCATATTATGTAAAATTTGTTGACTAAAATTATTGTTCAAAGTTATTCTTAAACTAGATGCGTGCTTAATAAACCGGACCGGAGGGAGTAGTTAAAATGGCCTCGACATTCAAGGGATTATAAACCTAAAGGGAGTATGCCATTTATGCTGTCTCAGATGAAAATTAATGGATATATAGTCAATGGCTGAAAGCATGGAATATATATATAGCTAGCCATGCATCTAGCTAGCTAGATACTAGATAGGTTTCTGGTGCCATCCATTGCACATTAGCATAAGCCCGGTCGAGATCGAGCCTTGTTAGGGGTACTTTTTAGTCTTAATTTACTAGTAGCTTGTTCGATTAGCATACATAGTCAAACCTAAGAGCCTGGAAATTAAGGCCAAAAAATCTTATTCTTGAGACTTTCTAAATATATCGAGCCTTGTTAGGAAAAAACAGAAAAGAAACTCTAGCAGTTGTAGCTCCAGCCGCGGCGGCGCCTTTCTCGCTTTTTTGTCATGCGTGCCAGCTGAAGAACTAGCATCTTTGTTTCATTTGGATGATGCCTAGGTATATCATATCAGATCTACTACCCAAGTAGACAGGGGCAGAGCTGGACGGAGCTCAAACCTGGTGCTAAACAGGCTTAATGGTGCTAATTATCTATATTTTTTATATTTTTAGTCTTGAAAATTAGCATTGCTCTTTGTAGTGCAGCCGTCCGGCCGGTGCTACGGCACTGATAGCACCGGTCCCGGATCCGCCCCTGCAAGTAGATACAGACGACCAGTAGTCACATATTATCTCATCGTTTTAGAGCGAGCGTGTGTGCAGATATACGTGTGTCCTTAGCTTGCAAGTCATGTATCTTTGTTTCTTGGTCTTGTCACATGATTGAATTTTGCCTACATGTATGGTACACATTCTGACGGAATCATTGGAGTTATTTCTGCGTCAAGTCGATCTGGTACCCACAAGACAGGAGTGAGAGATGTACACATTATCAGTCGAGGAGATGGACTAAAACCTACTCCCTCTGTTTCTAAATATAAGATGTTTTAATTTTATGAAGCAAATGTATCTAGACTATTTTTAATATATAGGTTCACTTAATTTTAGAGTGAATTCTACACACTAAAATAAGTCTAGGTATATTTTATTCACAAACCTAAAACATCTTATATTTTAAAACGGAGGGAGTACATACACTTAGGGATATTTTTGTGTAGTGTTTGAGGGAAGAAATTAAACTCTCACCGTATATACTTACAAGAAATTGGAGGGGTATAGCTACAAACGATGCTCTATACTTAAGATGATCCGACTCGGAACATATTTTCTCATTCCATGCCAGTTCAAACATGCATGTTGAGTCCGGTTTATGCCCTTCTGCTGGTATATATGGATGACACTTGTTCGGTCCGAGGCTTTGTGGTTCGCAACATCAAGCAACCTACGAGCACTTGTTTTAGTGGAGACATCCGCTAGCTTTATGATGGTATATTACATGATGCTTAAATAATATTGTTTTTAAAGACATGAGTATTGATCAGCATTGTAGCTTATTAACTAGGAAGGTGAGATAATTACTTTAGCATGTTGGTCTCCGGAGGAGGTTTTTCAATATCCTTTCATTATGCAACTTGAGGGGACTTGGCATAACTAATTCGATTCGGAACATATATTTCATTGCCCGGTTGGTTGTTTTGCATGCCAAGTAAAACATTGTTTTGTCTGATTTGTTCCAATAATCTACCTATATATACATGACAAGTGTTCGGCCTAGGTCTTCGGGTCTGAAAATTAAACCACCAACGATAACTTATTTTAGTGGAGGCACCCACTTTGTGACGGTATATTTGATTATGCTTAAGTGATATTATTTATATAAATGTAAGTTCTATAGAATCCTAGCTTTGTATAGGTCATCTTCAGGTTTACACGTTTGGTACTGGTCGGCACATTGCAGCTTCCGGTGGGAAGTGATGGAAGTTTATTACTCTACCATGAAGATCCCTCAAGGATGTAATAAGGGGGCACCACAGGCGAGTGTGGGGCTTTAGTCACCATATTTATGCGACATGAGTGCTTTTGGATGTCATTTACTTTTTTATTTAATGACCTTGGTATCCAGTTAAGCATGAATATCACTTAATTTGTATCCCGCACCAAAAAGGATATACGATCTTACGTTATCCAAAAAACATGTATGATGAAATGACATATCTCTTGTCTTAGTGATCCGATGGTATAAAGCCGTTATCATCACTAGTTAAACACCATAAAGCTAACAAATAATGTTTAATTAGACACACAACAAAAATAGGCCCCACTAATTCAACATATTTTCATGGGGATTTGAAAAATCAAAATCCGTAGAAATTTTTATGTGTTGATTTTTTGATTGTAGGATTTAATGTCCAGAGAGTTTCCTAGGGATAACTTTGCACTATATTTTATAGGAAAACAAATCCATGCACTTCTTGTTTTAGCAAAACTTACACCTATCTATTAATAATCCTTAATAGCAATACAAAGAGGGCTAAAAGTGATAAAATTAGAAATAGGTCAGTGGACCACCTAGCAACAACTATAAACAGTAGCACGAGCCGAAGGCGTGCCAGTATCAGCGCCCCTCCATCACCGCAACTGAGGAAACTTGTCGTAGTAGAGATTGTTATAGTAGACAGACGAAAAATCGTCGTGCTAAGGCCTCAAAGGACCAGCACACTAGAACAACAACTACCATCAATAAAATCACACCAACAAACACGAAAACCGATTATATCCCAAGAGATCCATCGGACACACGAGTCCTCGCGCCCTCCATCGACGCTAGACGCACCACTAGAATGAGGATATGGCAGATAGGATCCTATTCTTACTTCAGGTTGTAGTTGCCGCCTCAACATCCCCAAAAAGACACGGAAAATCTCCAGCCGGCGAAGGGTCATGGTCCGCCACACCTCCAAGGCCTTAAGGCCAATGAAAGTGGAGCGGACCAACGACGTCACCAGCAAGGAGAATAGAACCCTAGATGTGTTTTTTCATCCGCCGCCTCAAGTCATGTAACAAATCCATCAACTTCGACTTCATGTTAATAATATTTTGTGTTTTTTTCTACAATACAATCAAGGAAATTAACTAAAATCCTATAGAAAATACCATGCCATAGCAATCATGTCTTTTTCTGTTTCCCGCATTTTAGATTTCTACGAATCAAAGAGATCCTTACAATTTCCGACACGAATGAAATATAGAGACTAAAAGGTACACTTAGAGTAAAAGGGTAATATACTGTCTTTCGTAATGTTTGCTTTTCATGCGGGAAAAAAATGATCCTTTCCACACGCTATCTCAATTTTTTTTTCAATTTAGCCCCATTGGCCTTCTAGCTACCTCGGAAGAAAATCTTTCTCAACTAATAGCATTGGGAATTCGCCTTAATTAATTTGACAGAGTGTAATGTAGTGATTCAAACACAAAATTAATGTGATGTGGACACAAAGTGTGGATATATGCCATGTCTAAAGAAATGGATATGTAGCTAGCCGGCCAGAGTACGTAGTGACCGACGGAACAAGCAAAAGGCAGCTGTAAAAAAGATCTGGCGATCGTGTGGGCTGCGTACGTGTGTGGCATTGGGCTGCACACGCACCGCCCAGAATCTCAGGTCGGAAAATCGGACGGTCGATCGGGACCTCAATCATTGTAGCATCAGATACGCAGGACACGGACAGGACTCCCTTTGGAAACACAAGTCATAGGCTGACACCGGTAATGGCAGCCACGCACCATTTATGGAACTGTAGGTAGGGCGAGCACTCGAGAAAAAAAATCTAGACTCAAGGTTTGTGGTTGAGAGGGAGTATATCGTACAATAGTTTAATTAGTGGATGGTAGTGATTATGATTTAACTTGTGTATAAGATGTCGGATAGCGAAAAGAGAGGGAGAGAGAGTACACTCTATGTGGGACCGGTCCATCAAGAACCAAAAATTACAACCAAGTCCCTAATTTTACACCAAGAACCCTACATATGATCGCAAGAACACGATCAAGTCCGATCTTGCCGCCGATGAACCACCTCCACGCACAATCGTCTCTGTTGAAACCGGGGACAAGGCCACTTGGGCGAGTAGAGATGCATGTTGCCATGCCAGAGTTGGACGAGATCATCCTCCATGCTTGGAGGAAGGAAATGCTCGAGTCTCCATAGTGCTTGCACATGGCGAGGCCAACCCTACAGCCATGGATAGAAATAGTCAAACATCGCTAGTGATTGGGAATCACATCGAGATCATAATATTCGCCTAGCCGAGCTAGGCTTCCTCGCTAGTCCCCACCAATAGTGGTCGTTGAGCTTCCCTTCTCTTCCCCTCGCCACCGAGGCCGACGATGAGAAAAATAAGACCTAGGAGGACACCGAGCTAGAGGTGGCCGTTCTTGTTGACAAAGCTCACGCCGCATTTCCCACTAGTCATCCTCCTCGAAAGCTCGTCGAAAAGATGCAGCAGACACTGCCCAACGTTGTGCCAAAACGCCCGAACAGAGAAGCTCAAAGCGATGGAGATGATTGGCTCTAGCTCCCCTAATTGCTGCAACTCCTGCCACCAGAGCAGAGCAACATAGGACATCAGCATCAAGACCAGCCAGATCTATCCAAGAAGATCTAGCATTCAACTCCAAGGTTCCACTCTGGTAGTGATGCAAGTGGGTTAATGTTAAGGTACCCTCTACCCTTTTTAGTTCAACAAAATGAACTAGCTTTTGTGATGACATCATTATTTTTTTAAAGGTTAGTTCACTTTTAAGAGGTTAAAGGGTACCCTAATGGTGACCCACTTTCATCTTTACACTACGAACATGACCTGTTGATGAGTGCATTTCTGCAGCATGTTTACCTTATGTTTTTGCATAAGTAGTGATAGGATTTTGGTATTCTACCGCGTTCATGCGCAACATTTATGTTTGTTTTCACCAGGATCCCAGAATCAAAGATTTTGATGGATAAATCAATTAAAGTTGTTAATTTTGGGTACAAATCTGCTAATTGGAGTCCATTAAAGCCTTTCATACAATTTCCCACACACATGGGAGAGAGGGCAAGGAGAATACAATTCGTAGCAGGAAGTCAGACGCTATAACGTCCATTGGTACCATTGGGGCCGTCCGTATTGGATGCCCGCCCCATGTAGAGGGATCCAGGATTCGACATTCAGAGACACTATACCTCACAAAAACCCCACCTCTGGAAGGGATCTGGAAGGGGAACTAGCAAAAGGGCATCAATCCTCGCCTCTACAAACATCCTTGAAGGCCTAAACATCGTCTCCATCATCAAACACTGCATCACCATCATCACCACACATCCCTACAATTCATATATGTTTATCTTGTTGTAATTCCTAAATACTATTATGTATTCGCACGAGTCTTCGTCCATCAATTTGCACTTCTTCATATTACTATGATGATGTTGATTGCCTCCATGTGTGAGTAATTTCCCTTGTTCTTGGAGAGATGGGGAAACTCTAGCAAACATTATGTGTTGAAATAAATATGTTCTATAACTTAGATTTATGGTGTATGTACTAATTAACTCTTTTGGTGTTATGTGAATGTGCACATCAGGCTGACACAACGACGAGGCATCAGAAAGGAGAACCCTCACGGGGAACCGACCCGCAATTGGCACCAGGCCTGGGCAGGGGGACGTCACACAAGGATAGTCCGTGTGAAGATCCCGCTATCCCTCAGGCCGCTCAGCCGCAAATATACGAAAGCGAAAACAAACCCCTTGTGTAGCAATGACGGGCGCCACATCAACAACATCAAAGTAGGGACAGAAGAACAACATCTCCATAAGAAGGCTGTGCCCTAGAAGACAAATACCTGTCACTTTTCCTAGGGACAACAAAGCGACATGGATGTAGAGTGGAAACACGGGACCTGCTGTGCTTCTCAGGATTCAAAACTGTTACTGTTGCAAAAACTTTGGTATACAAGGAATTAAGGTCTTATCTCAACCCTTACACACTCGAGGGATCCTACTCCGCAGATACACCCAGTTTTTAACCGAGATGACAAGTTTTTCGGAACAAAATGAGTATTAAATTGCACTTCTCCAACACACACTCTCTCTCTTTATCCACCCAGGTCATGATCCTCACCACCTGGGTGGCGGGAAAACCGCTAGCGGTCTAAAACCCGTGTTCAGCAAACCTCACATTCTTAGGACCAAGGCCTCAGGGTTGAAAAACCAACACTGTTATGTAACTTCACCTCCATAGTCCGCCTTACTAAAACATTGAGCAACCCAACCGACTTATGAATTGTCAGGGAACATTTAAAGGGAGAAGGTTGCAGGAATATAGGAGAGTGCACTAGGTGATGACCTAGGTACTCTCATGGGTCCTACGTTACTCATGGCTGTGAAAATAGCCATCTTTCTCCACGTTTAAATTTCATTTTTAGTATAACAAATGACCAAGAATCTCTCTATCCTTGCCACTAATGACTAATTATTGCAAATATATGCAATCCTTTTTTAAGTCGTGTTGTGAAGGAAAGCAAACTTTTAAGGCAAAATCGGGAGCTATTAATGAAGATTATGAGGTTTCCTACACAACCAAGTAAACCAGGGTCGGAACCGAGCCTCGTAGAGGCTCTAGTATATTTGAATGTGCCGTCCATAAATTTTATCTTTATTAAATCATTACACATGAATATGCGTATTACTATCTTTATCCCATATGATGTGCAGCTGCGGGTGAATCTTCAACCATGACCTATCTCCATCCATTGCAACAAACAACGTTCTAAAGTAAACTAGAAAGGTCCGGTAAACGAAGGTAAAACGAATAAAAAAGTTTTGTAGACGTGTCTCATTTAATTTCCATTTAGCATTGTTTATTAAGGTTTGGTTAAAGCTAGGTCTACTAGGGAAAACGCTACTATACTACATTCGTAAATCTAGATCGAAGGTATTAGTTACCTCTGATATAATTGGTATGAGGGGAAGATAGGCATTACTCATGAGGTACAAACACCCATACACATCCTAAACTATGACATGCAATCCCATATTACATGCCGGGAGAGTGAGGGAGTCATGTCTAGACAAGGCGAAGGTGCCTACCAGGGAATGAGTTAACATAGCCTCGGCCCTACACCACTCTGGTCTCCGGACCACAACCTTCACTCCATCCTCAGGGCCACAACCTGGAAGCTTGCAAAATGTCGCGTCATCATCAAGGGATTTGGACCTCCTAGACCTACCACCTCGTCAGCTCTCGACTACCCCCACCCAACGCACTCGAATCTCATGGGGATAAGTATATGGGACAAAGAAAATAGATGTTAAGCACAAACTTTTGAAGGGATGGTGAAATATTTATATTACTACCCGAAGGAGGTCTTTTATAGAAGGATTTCGTGGCTCCGATAAGAGGGAACCTAGAAACGGGAAGCAAAACACCCCTGTGTAGCTAAGTCCTCCTTCCACGAGGAATTAGGCCGGACTCGTTGCCACGACGAATGGTGGCGTCTAGTGCCTCTATGGAATCAACAACGACCTCATCTTCCCTGGCATAGGATGCAAGCACCTAATCAAGACGAAGACGCCCCTGGAGGACCTCCTTCTCTGGAAGGGCCTTCTTATCCTTTATCAAGCTCTCCATGGAATCCTTCTCGACAGGCTCGGCATGAGTACTGTCCCTCTGTTCTCCGACGCCCTCCATTGCCTCCCAATTCTTCTAATGAAGATCCTCCTAGATCTTCAACTGGTGGCGAAGGTCGACGTTCTCGTTGATTGACCGGGACACGGACTCCTAGGTGATGGCTAGGAACTCCTTCTCAGCTACCAAGGTTCCTGCTAGCCTCAGTACCTCCCTTACCAGGAACTGGCGGTCCACCGATTCTAAATCAAGACCCTTTAGCAAACTATCGATCGTCGTCGAGATCGAATGACTCTGCTCGAGAACGGAAAAGGAAGGATTCAGTAGGAAAGATACGTTAAGGTTTAAATGTTAATGCACAGATCTAACATTTGGGGAAAAGATGGATCTCTTACCGCATCGCTCCTAGATTAACGATCGACAGATGGGTTCGATGTCGACGGGCCCATCCCTTCCTCGACTGGGAAGAGAGGGAGAAGGAGATTAGACCCGGAGGTCCTAGGAACAGAACAAATGAAGGTCAAAGCAGTAAGCGATGATACCAGGGGAAGAAGAAACCCTTAGGGAAACATTTGCAGGATAAGTAAAAGTGTGAGAGAAGAGTAATACCCATCGTTATCGGAAGATTGGTGCGTGGGAACACTTCCTGACAATGCCACCAGAATATTTTGTGCCACTATGGTCTTCCCAGCCTGAATCACCCTCAGGCGGCCAAGGATCACCGCCTCGTCAAGAGGCACAGGAAGCGGTGGGGCTTCCCTAGGCTGGTGGCGGGCTCTCGACGTCCTCTCCTCGTACTGAGTACGCAGAATTTCTCTCCCGGAGGGAGATATTGTTGTCAGCCATGGATTGGACGCTTGGAAACAATGGTTTTTTTGATGGAGCGGAGGAGAAGAGTTGGAAGGGATGCAAACAGAAAGGTGAGTAGTGGTATTTATGGGAAAATAGCCCCGAAAGGTCACGACTCGTGAGGTGAGGTCTATGGAGTTATGGAGGATTCCACTCAAGAGAAGGATCCCAAGTGATAACCCGTCTTAGAGGCAGGAGATTTACTCTGCATTCATGCAAGGTCACATCCCATCAGTCAGCAGTGTGGGCAGGAATCTCATTATGATCACCACCTTAATTTCGCCAGACAGAACAGGTTCCCACGCACCAGAAGAGCTTTGAGAAGCAACATTTATTAGGAAGACCTCTCCAACTAGTTCAGATTCAGGTCCTCACGGCCACGAAAATGATCTTCTCATCATACCTTCTCAGGTCATAGGAGAAGTTAAAGCAACACACAACATTATTGATTACGTTATCCTAGACTAGGCCTAAACTCCGCTATGGCCTCATTGTATCAGATGGGTCTAGAAGTAAGGTTCCAACATAATAAGAGCTGCAGTTACAGATACCTTCTCGACCCCTCGGTTTTGTACTCCATGTCACATAAAGGACCTCTCCCTCAGACCTCCTATGGTCATTAAAGGTATCGACACCTCTACACAAAAAGATCATTATTTTCCCTTTTGTTATTAACCCTTTTACATGACCTCATCGTAATCCCATTACCCTAGGACATCTGAGATAGGAAGTCTCATTAAACCTACTCTGAGAACATGCATACATGAAGTCTTGCGCGATCGAGATGTCTGCACATGCTAGAGACTTAACGTCAAGACCTCAAACATTCACAAGCACCTTGCATCTCAAGATCAAGAAGTCATCGATCTCACCAGGCGGAGGTTGGAAGGCCTCCGTATTAAAGGTACCGATCAGGGGCTTTTTGGTGATGGGTGGAATCAGGATTGTATCCCGACGTGGGCCTGAACTCACGATTCGTACCTACGATGAACTTTGACGATCAAGTACATGAATGCCTGCATCTAGAAGCTCTCAACCTACCTACTCTCAACGGACCTGACCTGTGGGGCTGCAAGACGACTCTCTGGACATCCCGAAGACCAGACTTTCATGCAAGGGAGATTGGAGATCACGATTGCGTGCAAGACATGATGAAGACCTAGCGTGACTAAGAAGGACTCGGCCATAATCAATGCCTATAATTACCCGAAGATATTCACCCCTGAAGGACACGCTATAACCGCCATGTCTTCGCTATTAGCCTTAATCATAGCTCTATATTCATATCTCTCATCGGGTACAATTATAAACCCACTGAGATCATCTTGTAGACACATTGTATGATCTCTCGATCCCCTTACGAATAAATTCTTAGGGATTCCTCCCATTATACACACATCTTCTTCTTTGAGATCCAAAAATGCCGACTCGAGCCATCTGCCAAACAAATAAACTCTTTCGCATTCCTCGGAAGTGAGACTGCAGACGAATCGTGAAAACTATCATTCGTCAACCACCACGCCTCCGTGCTGTTGGAAGTGATCGCATCTGTCTCTTCACCTCATCTAGCTGGTTCAAGAAGGAGGAGATGCTATCAAGCTATACGTGTGCACACGTGGAGGTGACATTCGTGCAGTATTAGATAAGATCGGATGCGAAGAAAGTACGAGACTACATCATCCACGTTTGTAAGAACGTTCTCGCTCGTGTTTTATAAGGGATGTAGATCTAATCTCTCTCGTTAGTAGCATCTCGTAGAATTTTTTTATATGTTGCGAATCCATCAATAACTACGTGAAGATACCGTGGTGTTCTCGCCGAAAATCTGGCAAAACCTAAAAAGATGGTGACACGTTGTTTGGTCCATCTCTAGACTCTTAGCAAGTTGCAAAATTCTACACTGAAAAACAGAAGTTGAAAAAGTCTGAAATTTTTGCTTATATGCCACACTTTTTCTTTAAGTTTGCATATTTGCCCAGTGACCACCATCTATCAGTGACACATCAAATAATATGTATGCAAGTTACGAAATAAAACAGAACAAATATGCACAATTGCGGGAAGGAGAGAAAAGTCAATTTACTTTGACACGTACGATTGTGAGGTCCCAATTGCGGGAAGGAGAGAAAAGTCAGCCCTAGGTAGGCAAGCAATAGGTCCACGCGGCAGCCTGTGAGGGCTCGTCCGACGTGGACAGGCAGAGGGAGGTCTATTTACCCTTGTGCCCCTGCTGGGAGGCTGGTCAATGCAAGGAAAAGCAAGCAGAGTATAGTACTCCAACCAAAGCTCTGCTCTTTCTTCTTCTTCTTCTTCTTCTTCTTCCTTCTGGCGTCCCGCCTATAAATACAGCCTCGCTCGCCTCCTCTGCTCTCCATTGCATCCACTTGCAGACCGTACCAACATCTATCGGTAGGTTGGTACCTTCTTCTTCCTGCACACACATAGGCCAGCCAGCAGCTTGTTGTTGCTGCGTGGATCAGCTATCCACGCGCCGTCCCGTGCTAATGGCGATCCTCGGCGTTGCCGACCACAGCAGCAGCAGAAGCAGCAGCCATGGTCCCCAGAAGGAGCAGCAGCTTACGTCGGCCACCTGCAAGGAACCGGCAGCCTCTCCCGAGTCGTCGAAAGAGGAGCTCAAGGGCGTGCGGCACCTGTGCGAGCGCGGCATTACGGCGCTCCCGCCCCGCTACGTGCTCCCACCATCCGACCGCCCGGCGCCCGCTCCCGCCCGCGGCATCCCCGTCATCGACCTCGGACGCCTCCGTTCCCCCGTCGCCTCGGACCGCGCCGCGGAGCTGGCCGCCATGGACGCCGCGTGCCGCGACCTGGGCTTCTTCCAGGTGGTCAACCACGGGGGCGTGGACAGCGCCATGATGCTGGACGTGGCGCGGCGCTTCTTCTTGCTGCCGCAGGAGGAGCGGGAGCGGCACATGTCGCCGGACATCCGGGCGCCCGTGCGGTACGGAACCAGCTTCAACCAGCTCAACGACGGCGTGCTCTGCTGGCGGGACTTCCTCAAGCTGCTCTGCAACCCGGCCAAGATGGACGACGTCGTGCCGTCCTGGCCACACAACCCCGCGGACCTCAGGTAATTAATTGTCATGCATATCATGCAGCTCTGCGCAGGGCCGGAAACTTATCATGATGCATGTCCATCGCCAATATTAATTTGGATAATCCCTTTTGCAAAAGCGTGCTAGTATAATAAGTTTAGTAGTACTACCCACGGACTAAAAATTAACAAAACTAGTACCTATTTGTCTAAGGATGTAAGATTCTGAAGAAAAAAAATTCAAACACATATATATTGAGTTGAAACTTACTTACCCATGGAAATCTCAGAGTCAGTAATACCACCATTTGCTAAGTTTCATGACAAATGAAAAGAATAAATACGACTCAAGTTTCAAACTTGCACTATCGTAGATTTGTCTAAATTTATACATAGGTAGGCACTATTTAGCATACAGATACATCTGAATTTAGATAAATTTGTGACATCTTTTTATAATGGAGCTAAGGGAGTAAATATATTGTGCTAAGTTTCATTAAAATGTTCAGATTTACCATGGTTCCACACAAAAAAATCTATGGTAAGTTTTTTAAGTTTCATGACCAGAATTTTGCCCACGGTGTGGAAAATCCAGTCTACACGACTTATCTGCCCCCCTAAGTAAATTATAATGTTGGTACTTTTATGCTGGTGCAAACCACTAGCTTTTTATTTATTTGGATGGTAACTATACAGTGGAAGAAGTGCATGCACATAGAGATAGGAATAACCTGAAAACAACACAAGATAACTACTACTACTACTAAAGTAGGTTCCACACTAGAAGCTGCAAGTAAAGGGAATGAAGCAGTTCCATTCATTCACTGCATGTTCTTGTAAAAAACAGAGGTTGATTTTGACACCTCAATCTATTGTGAGATTGAAGTGAGGTGGACATGACCCAGTACCCACATATAGACAGTATCTCTGTCAGCTGCTGCTGTCTGCTGATGCAACGAAATCCAAGTCAAGAAGATATCATGCATCTATGCGCACACCATATGTCAAGGTAGCATGCAGAAATAATTGAGACAAGGTAGGTAGCTAGGTAAAAAGAACGGCGCAGCCTTTTGCAGGCAGGCAGGCAGCCAGCCAGCCACCATGTCGTATATCGATCGTGTCAGTCTCACTCACCAGGAGCACACAAAAACAACCTACTTTCCGGCTGGCTGGCAGGATAAAAAACGAATCAAATCCAGCAGGAGATCCTCCAATATATTCACTATGTCTGTCCACCTAGAACTACATCCATGGTTATTATTACTTTGTTGCAAAACAAAAAGAAGATCCATGGATTTTCATTACTTTTACCTTTTAGATTAGCACCACAAACTGACATGTGGGTCCTCCTTCCCATTTTCGACTTCCTCAGGGAGGTGATGTCGTCGTATGCTCGTGCAAACCAAAGGCTCTTCAGGGAGCTAATCTCTGCGGCGCTGGAGGCGATGGGGATCACTGGAGGCGGCGTGCTGGAGGAGCTCGACAACGGGACGCAAATGATGATGGTCAACTGCTTCCCGGCATGCCCGGAGCCAGATCTGACGCTAGGGATGCCTCCACACTCCGACTACGGGTTCCTCACCATCCTCCTCCAGGACCAAGTCAACGGTCTCGAGGTCAACGATGGCCAAGACTGGCTCCTTGTAGAACCCCTTCCTGGGGCGCTCATCGTCAATGTCGGCGATCACCTCGAGGTACGTACATACACCTCTCTCTTGTTCTCGTCGATATGTAAGAACCTATTATTAGTTATGTTTTGGACCAATAGTTTTTGTTAAGACCAACATCCCATCAATATGATACAACCGCAGAAGAGTTTAAGCCATCTTTTCTCTATACTAAGATGCACACATCCCAATCTAAGAGCAAAATAGACTGGCACTAGCAAAGTGGCGACAATCTTTACCAATTAATATAGAAAGTGCATAATTGATCTGGTAGTAACTTTTTTTTTGCTCGTGGAACCTTTTACAAAATCTTATCTTCACCTCAAGAAGATATAACCACAATCTTTTACCCCCCCGATCTCTGCGTAGCAAGATGCACGTGGGATAAAACCCAATCTTCCTAGCGGCAGTAGAAAGTGTATATATGATCGAGCAATCAAATCAGACCAGCTGTTGGTTTTGTTACTTATATATGGAGGATATATATGTAGAGAAATGGCATATCTTTTTGGGAAAAAGAAGATAAGCAATAGTATAAGAGAATCTAGCTGGACAAGTCAACCAGGTAGGCGACGACGCGTGTAGATAACAAAAGTTTTCAGTTCCAGGAAGCTAGCTACGCTAAACATAGACTGCTACTACTAGTTAACTAACATGAGATGGATGGATTGATTGGAAAGATAAGATTTGTTTAGTTAAAGGAGAATATGTAAAAGGCAATACTAGCATATAGTATGTGTAGGACAATGCTGGTACCTTAGAGCTAGCTAGCATCATCTACCTCGTCCCAACACGTGTACAAGCTAGCTAGCTTCTAGTACTACTTGATAATACTATAAAGTTAGTTGTCGTTGCTTCATGATCGTCTCTTTTGACTTTGCTCTGTGTCATACTACACATATATACAGAAAACGCAATATGTTTATGCACTATATATATACTTATCTTTTATTTGATAAAGCAACCCAACTATGATGATTATATTCTATCTCTTGCATGCCGATTAAGCAAAGGTCCATCATCTAGCTAGCTATAGGGGCATAGACTAGCCTGTCAGCACGTATATATATGTTGATTCTTATTCCAAACTACAGTATTAAGCAACAATGCAAGCAATATGTATATATTTCCACACTTTCTATTTTGTTTTTTGGAAACCCAGTACGTACGATTCGGAGTGACTTATATACTACATTATGCTCATGCATGCAGATATTCAGTAACGGCCGGTATAAGAGTGTGTTGCATCGGGTGCGGGTGAACTCCACACGGTCACGAATCTCGGTGGCCTCGCTCCATAGCCTGCCGTCGGAGCGGGTCATTGGCCCCGCACCCGAGCTGCTCGCAGATGGTATCCCACGACGCTACTTGGATACTGACTTGGCCACCTTTCTCGACTACCTCTCCTCCGCCGAAGGGAAGCACAAGACCTTTCTCCAGTCTAGAAGGATCACTTTGCCATCATCATAATAGGCATTATCATCACCACCACCCTGTGTAACTAGCTAGTGTCATGACATATGAAGGATGTATGCCTTGTTTTGTTGTTCAATGAGAAAATAATATTGAGTAAAGTCGATTTTTAACACGAGGAGTCAAAGTCAATTTCTGGAGGGAGTTTCATTGTCGGTACATTAACATACTGGCTAAACGTACTTTCATATTTTACGAGATTGGATTTTGTGCCAGAATTGAAAATATTTAGACATGCTAGTGTCAGGGACGGAGCTGTCTTATGGGCATTGGGGTTAGCTGACCCCAATGAAAACTAGCAAATCCTTCACTAATTTGTATTAATTGATATTTATAATTTATAGAAGATAACCCCGATGTAATTGAAAGGTTACATACTTGAAAACATCAACAATTTTTTCTAGCTTCTTCCCTGGCCAGTGTGGGAAAATACTTGAGTTCAACAATCTTCAGATCTCGATTTTGGCTATAGGTTAGGAGTGTGTCAAAGGGCATTTCCCTCCTCCTTAAGTGCTTTTGGCGTAGATGACAACATGTTTTTTCGACTAATCGTTTTCTCAAGTGTGTATAGGTTTACTCTATGGCACAAGACGGTTCGTTGCCTCTCAAAAGGATAAAGAGCAAAGACGGTGTTTCTAAGTTTTTATTTGCTTAGAGTCGCTGATGCATGTAAAATGCATGCATGAATTTCTAGTTTATTGTCACATGTTTTACATTAAATGCATACATGTTCGACTACATATTTGTATCATTTCAATGTTATATCCATGTTTTACATTGATTTACAGATATTTACCAATGATCTCCTTTATTTGGGTTACAACTCTACAGAAGAGGAAAACCCAGTTTTCATATTTTTAGGGACCTAAATAAAGTCAAATGGACCTGGGATTTTTCAAGAATTAATGTTTTGCAAAGATGAAGACTTTTGGAGTACTTGGACCTCACAAGAGGGGCCCTGAGGGCCAAAAGAAACCAGGCGTCATGGCCCAGGGAGAGGACCGCACCACCCATACTCTTTCCCTCCTGGAGCGTCAACAACCATTCATCTTCATCCCTAATTCGGAGTTTTGACCTAAAAATGCCTATAAAAAGGCCCCTTAGGGCAACCTCGAACGAGGCGGAGGGGAAACACAGAGACATCGAAGCAGAGCCAGAAACCAGTGAAGATTGGAGAGGGAAATACCACCAGAGCGGACACCGGTTGGATCTCCAACATAATCAACACCATATCCATGATGAAAAGGGGGTAGTCCACCTCTAGACTATGGGTTTGTAGCAGTAGCTTGATCTACATATCTCTCATCCTATCATTGTTTTAGGACCATATATATGAGGTGCCCAACATTATTATGGTCATCTATATATATAATTTCTATGTGATGAATCTTTGTTTTATGAGATGAAATTTTATATTGGATTTCTATCATGTGTAAGATGCATATTATGTACCCTGTTCTTAAGTACTTGTTTTGATCATACTTGTATGCAAAAACATGTGTGGAGGAACGTATGTATTAGAAGGAGTAACATGGTGTTGGAGATTGGAAAGTGACAGAAAACTCTAGACCCACCTATAGTTTTTTTACCATTTTGTTACTTTACTAGGATAAAGTGAATGCATGTGTTATGTCGTGGTATTGCACGACAGATGCTACTGGGGGTAGCTTACGTAGAGGGAGCAAGGAGACGTAGGAGAATCCGGGAGCGAGATTGACACACGATGTACCCAGGTTCACGTCCCCTCGGTGGAGGATCGCTACGTCCTACTGTCAATCCAGTATATGAGTATAGATTGGTTTACATGAGAGCAGCCGTAGGCGGAGGGGGAGACTAGGTTTAATGAGATGTGGGAGAACATGCCCCGTGGGGGTGCCCCTGGTGGCTTTATATATGCATCCAGTTAGGGTTTACAAGTGTGTTGGTGGGTTTTGTGTACGAGTCGCCGTCTTGGGCCTCCAGTCGGCGCCAGTCACCTGGGTGCAGCATGCGCCAGTCGCCGTATTGGGCGAGTCGACCCGCTCAGGGCTAGGTTCCAGTCGGCTCGATCCAGCTGGAGATTCCTCTTCGTGGGTATACCCCGATTGGTATTCCCCCATCAGTAGTCCCCGCGCGTTGTCGATTCGACGCGAGCTTGAGGCAGGGCGCGGAGAGTCTTGATGATGGGTCGTGGCGAATCAGCGATGAGCTCCTGAACAGAGAAAAGAACCGTGAAGCGGGAGGCGGTCGGCGTGAGCCAGTCGGTGATGGCCAGTTGACGAAAGACGCAGGGTGTCGATAAAGCCGCCAGTTGAGGCGAGTCCCCAAACGTGGAGCGTGTCGTGTCCCCGAGCGTGGCGAGTGGCGAGGTCGAGCGACCGATGAGTGTCGCTGTCTGTAGCGCGTCGAGTCCCCGAGCGCGTTGAGTAAGCGAGGGCGGGTGTCCGCGGCGGCGAGTCCCCGAGCGTGTTGAGTACGCGAGGGAGAATCCGCGGCGGCGAGTTCCCGAGCGCGTTGAGCACGCGAGGGCGAGTGTCCGCGGCGGCGAGTCCCCGAGCGTGGAGAGTACGCGAGTGGAGAGTATGTGGTGGAGAGTCCCCGAGCGTGTTGAGTACACGAGGGCGAGTCCGCGGTGGCGAGTCGAAGAGGGCGAGCCGCGGTCGTGCAACCACGCGTACATGGAGCACGCCTAGGAGTAGTCCCCGAGGCTCGAGTTGGCTTGTAGAGGCGACTTGAGGCTCTTTAGAGATGCATATTCTGAAAATAGTAGTGGTTGGTGCCGAGCATGGCGAATGGCGAGGTCGAGCGAACGGCGAGCGCCGAGCCCCCGAGCGCGGCGAGTGGCGAGGTCGAGCGACCGGCGAGCGCCGAGTCTCCGAGCGTGGCGAGGGGCGAGGTTGAGCGACCGCCGAGTGGCAAGGTCGAGCGACCGATGAGCAAGGCGACGGGCCCCGAGCGCGACGAGTGGCGAGGTCGAGCGACCGGCGGGCGCCGAGTACCCGAGCGCGGCGAGTGACGAGGTCGAGCGACCGACGGGCGCCGAGTACCCGAGCGCGGCGAGCGCTGAATCCCCGAGCGCGGCGAGTGACGAGGTCGAGCGACCGGAGCGCGGCGACTGGCGAGGTCGATCGACCGGGGAGCGCCGAATCCCCGAGCGCGCCGAGTGGCGAGCTTGAGCGACCGGCGAGGGCCGAGCCCCCGAGCGCGGCGAGTGGCGAGGTCGAGCAACCGGTGAGCGCCGAGCCCCCGAGCGCGGCGAGCGGCGAGGTCGAGCGACCGGCGAGCGCCGAGTCACCGAGCGCGGTGAGTGGCAAGGTCGAGCGACCGGCGAGCGCCGCGTTCCCGAGCACGGCGAGTGGCGAGTCCCCGAGCGCAGCGAGCGGCGAGGTCGGGCGACCGACGAGTGACGCTGTCTGTAGAACGCCGAGTCCCCGAGCACGGCGAGTAGCGAGAAAGACATCGATTTGCTGAAAAGGAGAAAAAATACAATTGCATTAAGGTGTACTTACATAATATATTGAATAATTGATGTTGAAATAAAATGCATGTTTGTTATGTGGATCGATGGATAGTATGTAAGGTTTACGCGTGTCTTTTCATGAGTAGGCAGACCTCCAGCATCAAACACTTGCCGGGTAACAGGGACACGATGCCAGACTGTTGAACCCGGAGACAAGGTCGGCCTTTTGGTACCCAGCCTCACTAGTTCGACGGACGCGAATAAACAACAGACAAAACTGAAACCAATCCCAAGTATGATTTTGGTCCCTGAAAAAGGGTCATATGCGACTGCATGGTCGGCTTTAAAGAATGAATGAAGATGCATATAAGTTTTGAACTCATAGCATGTACGAGTGTAAAGAAACTTAGCTGTTAATATGGCAAGTCTGCGACGGCTAGTCCGCGAATGGAGAATCCGCGTTGGATTACCGCGACATGTGAGTCCCCGAGCATGGCGAGTCTGCACTGGGTGAGTCCGCCACAGAAGAGTGGTCGGCGTCTCGACGGACGAGCCTCCGAGCATAGCGAGTCCACGACGATGCATTGGTTGTCCACCAGGGATTAACGATCCCGCACGTGAAAAACCACATACAAAGATTAGACTAGTTTCACTAAAATAATTTAGAATAATTAGTGAACAAGGTTTAGATTGAATAAAAGAAACCCATCGATGCATGACTATGTGCACTCTTTTCTCTGGTTGCTTCGTCGGGTATGGACGCGGAGAATGAGCGGAGAATTGCTCCACGCTCCAGGACATGAACTGATTCTGCCTCATTGAACAGTTCTCCAAACGGTGTATACATGAAAAAAAAAGAATCATCATACAATAGATTAGATCTGAATAAAATAGTCTAACTTAATTAGCATCAAAGATAAAGAGATCTATGGATGCCTGACCAAAGCCACGTGACTAGTCGGTCCATGCATGCAACTATGAATTTGCTTGCATGTATATGCAGCTCGCAGATGACATGTCGCTGTCGATCTGCCTCAGCGCGTAGCTCGGAAGGAATCGTAGTAATCAATCTGCATGCTAGCAAATCGCCACCAACGGTGCGCCGATCGTGTGCAGAATATTTACCGAGGAACGGCCGTAGCGGCTATACCATCTGGACGATTGGATCTGACTAATCTTCGGCCTTATTGACGAAAACAGAAGGGATCTCGCCCAGATTATCACCCTCCAAGCATCGCTAGCCCCACGGTGGGCGCCAACTGTCGTGGTATTGCACGGCAGATGCTACTAGGGGTAGCTTACGTAGAGGGAGCAAGGCGACGTAGGAGAATCCGGGAGCGAGATTGACACACGTTGTACCCAGGTTCACGTCCCCTCGATGGAGGATCGCTACGTCCTGCTATCAATCCAGTATATGTTCATAGATTGGTTTACAATAGAGCCGCCGTAGACGGAGGGAGAGACTAGATCTAATGTATTGTGGGCGAAGATGTAATATGACGTACCCCATGGTGCCCCTAGTGGCTTTATATATGCAGCCAGTTAGGGTTTACAAGTGTGTTGGTGGGTTTTGTATACGAGTCGCCGTCTTGGGCCTCGAGTCGGCGCCAGTCACCTGGGTGCAGCATGCGCCAGTCGCCGTATTGGGCGAGTCGACCCGCTCAGGGCTAGGTTTCAGTCGGCTCGATCCAGCTAGAGATTCCGCTTCGTGGGTATACCCCGATTGGTATTCCCCCATCATGTTATATTCGTCTTGTGACAATACAAATTTTATTTCAAGGTGGCACCTTTTTTATTCCAACATCATGTCGAAGTACCTAAGATTATACGTTGTTTATTCCTAATTCTGGATTGCATGGAGTTTTTCCTTTTAGAAGTGTATAAGTCATATGTGTTGCATCAATTTTATATTAGGACATGAAACCCATATGAATGCTAATCAAACACATAATAAAGTTCCAACTGATATGATATCACCTATAAGCAGTTTTTATGCTCATTACAACTTATGAGAGAGTAGACAAGCAAAGCCATAAACCCCTGTCCACTTTTTATTATAAGAAACACCTTCTACACATTTTTATTGCCTTTTATATTTTCTATATTAATCAAATACGAAAATACAAAAATATATTTACTATTTGCATTTACAAACATACAACTAAAAATACTTTACCTTATTGTTTTTACTTTCTTGCCTAGTTATATATTGTTTAATTTTATTTATTTATAGTTTTATTTTAGTTTTACTAATATAAAACCTTGTGCTTGACACCCACACGCTCGAGTTGGGGACACGAGACAAATAATTTGTTTTATATGTTGCTACAAGAAGACAAATAAAGAAGGTTCGATGACAATTCTCCGAGAGTTCGATATTAACCCTTGAGTCATGGCCGTTTTCATGAGCTATACCCGACAGTTTCGGAGTTCCATGGGGATTTGCATGGCCCTTAAGACCCGATACATGTTTGGGGGAATGATCAAAAACTCATCGTTTTCGTGTTTTATGGCCGTTTAATGAGCTATTGCCCATAGTTTTGGCGTTCCAGGGGGATTTGCATGGCCTGCAAGTCCCGCTACATGTTTGAGAGATATGACAAAAACTCGTCGTTTTCGCTTTTGATGGACGTTTCTTGAGCTATACCCCACAGTTTTGGCGTTCTAGGGGGGATTTGCATGGCCCGTAAGACTCGGTATGTGTTTTAGAGTGATGACCAAAAACTCATTGTTTCTGTGTTTTCTGGTCATTTTCATGAACTATTGCCCACAGTTTTGTAGTTCTATGGCGATTTGCATGGCCAGTAAGACCCGATACATGTTTGATATTCATAAGCAAAAACTCGTTGTTTTCGTGTTTATGGCCGTTTCTTGAGCTATGGTCCACAGTTTCAGGGTTCAGGGGAGATTTGCATGGCCCGTAAGACTCAGTATGTGGTTTAGAGTTATGACCAAAAACTCGTTGTTTTTGTGTTTTCTAGTCGTTTTCATGAACTATTGCCCACAGTTTTGTAGTTCTAGGGGCATTTGCATGGCCAGTAAGATTCGATACATGTTTCAGATTCATAAGCAAAAACTAGTCGTTTTCGTGTTTATGGCTGCATAGTTGAGTTATTGTTCACAGTTTTGGAGTTCCAAGGAGATTTACAATGACCTTAAGGCCCGATACATGTTTGAGGACATGACCAAAAACTTGTCTTCTTTATGTTTTAGGGTCGTTTTCTTGATCTATTGCCCATAGTTTTGGGGTTCCAGGGAGATTCACATGTTTGAGAGGTATGAACAAAAACTCGTCATTTTTGCATTTATGGCTGTTTTCATGAGCTATTGCCCACACTTTTGGGGTTCCAGGGCGTTTGAGAGTTATAACCAAAAACTCGTATTTTTGTGTTTTATGGCAATTTTCATGAGTTATTCCCCACAGTTTTGGGGTTCCATGGTGATTTACAATGACCGTAGGGCCCGATACATGTTTGAGAGTGATGACCAAAAACTCGACTTTTTCGTGTCCTATGGCCGTTTTCATGAGCTATTTCCCATAAGTTTGGGGTTTCAAGTGGTTTTTCATGGCCCGTAAGACCCAATACATGTTTGAGAGTTCTGACCAAAGACTCGTCATTTTTGTGTTTATGGCTGTTTTCATGAGCTATACCCCACAGTTTTGGTGTGCTAGGGGGCTTTGCATGGCACGTAAGACCCGATACATGTTTGAGAGTTATGACTAAAAACACGTCATTTTTGTGTTTTACGGTCGTTTTCATGAGTTATTTGCCCATAGTTTTGGGGTTCAAGGGGGATTTACAACGATCATAAGACCCGGTATATATTTTAGGGTTATGACCAAAAACTAGTCGTTTTTGTGTTTTATGTCTGTTGTCATGAACTATTTCCTATAGTTTCGGAATTCCAGGGGGATTTGCGTGGCCCTTAAGACCCGATACATGTTTGGGGCATGATAAAAAACTCGCCGTTTTCGTGGTTTATGGACGTTTAATGACCTATTGCCCATAGTTTTCGGGTTCCACGTGGATTTTCATGGCCCACAATACCCACTACATGTCTGAGAGATATGACCAAAAACTTGTCGTTTTGGCATTATATGGATGTTTGTTGAGCTATGGCCCACAATTTCGGGGTTCTAGGGGGATTTGCATGGCCCACAAGACTCGGTATATCTTTTTGGCCGTTATCATGAACTATTTGCCCATGGTTTTGTAGTTCCAAGGGGATTCACATGGCTAGTTGTCGTGGTGGTGGCACGGCAGATGCCATGGGTAGGCTTAAGTTGGGGGCCAAATGGGTGCTTGTGGTCACCGGGGAGGGAGTGCACGGTCGAGCCATGCACGAAGAATAAGAAGAACTCTCCACACTTGACAATTTGATTGATACTCCCAAAGACTACAAGTGCTCCTTGAGCTGTATTGGCTTGAGTACGCATCACCTGTTCTCTACTTGTTCCAACCTCCCTCTACTACTGCTATGCCCTCCCTTATATAGGCAGTGCTAGATAGCTAATACCCCTTTGGGTTCTAGGGTTTACTGTTTGGATTTTGGTCCCTACAATATGGGCCGGGTTATGGGCTTGCCTTAAGCCCATAGGACCGATCCATAAAGCTTCACAGCTAACGGTCTTCTGGTACGCTGCTTCTTGTTTTTTTGACGTTACGCTGTTACTTTGTACGTCAGCGCTTGCTTTGGGCGTCACCCGGCTCCTTTTGTGTCACCTGGCGTCGCCCTTCTATTTTGACCATGATTTACCATGGTACTTCCCAAACCTTACTCGGAAAGGTGCCACGTGTCCTTGACTCGGCCCTTCCTCGGTTGACTCAGCTTGTTGGTACCTGCAAGGGTTACAACTTTGTCCTATACGGGCGGAGATAGTTTGTATCTCAGCTCTCATGCTTATCTTTCCCGGCCATTCTTACCCAGCCTGGTTCATTTTTTACTCGGAGCCAACCCAGCTGCGCTATGTTTCCCCTCTCGTGACCATACCGGGGGTTATCCTCCCGACATTAGTCCCCGAAGCTGGTGAGGTCTAGCAGTTCAAGCTGTTAGGCGTCTCCAGGTTCCTTTTGTGTGAATGGAACTTAGTTTTTGTCTTTTATCTACCTCAGTTTCGCATCTTGTCGGGTTAGTCTGACAATTTTGGGTCAATTCTCTGACTCCTTGGCTCATTCTTGCCTCGAGCCGAGTTATTTTGGCCAGTTCCGGGTCATTTTCGGCGCACTTCAGTCACTGACAACTAGTAATCATGATTACTTGCCTCAATTTTTGTTCCAAGTTCTGGTGGCACAGTGACGGCTGCGTAGTTATTCCCCGTCACTGTTGGCCGTTTTCATGAACTATTTTCTATAGTTTCAGAGTTCCAGGAGGATTTACATGGACCTTACGACCTGGTACATGTTTGGGGCATGATCAAAAACTCGTAGTTTGAGAGATATGACCAAAAACTCATCGTTTTCGCGATTTATAGCCGTTTGTTGAGTTATGGCCCACAATTTCGGGGTTCTAGGGGGATTTTCATGGCCCACAAGACTCGGTATGTCTTTTAGAGTTATGAACAAAAACTCGTATTTTTGTGTTTTATGGCCATTTTCATGAGGTATACCCCATAGTTTTGGTGTGCTAGGGGGCTTTGCATGGCACGTAAGACCCGATACATGTTTGAGAGTTATGACTAAAAACATGTCATTTTTGCGTTTTACGGCCGTTTTCATGAGTTATTGTCCATAGTTTTGGGGTTTAATGGGGATTTAAAACGATCATAAAACTCGGTATATATTTTATTGTTATGACCAAAAACTAGTCGTTTTTGGGTTATGACCAAAAACTAGTCGTTTTTGCGTTTTATGGCCGTTTTCATGAACTATTTTCTATAGTTTCGGAGTTCCAGGAGGATTTGCATGGCCCTTAAGACCCTATACATATTTGGGGCATGATTAAAAACTCGTCGTTTTCGTGATTTATGGCTGTTTAATGAGCTATTGCCCATATTTTTGGGGTTCCACGGGGATTTGCATGGCCCGCAAGACCCACTACATGTTTGAGAGATATGACCAAAACATCGTATTTTTGTGTTTTATGGCCATTTTCATGAGTTATTCCCCACATTTTTGGGGTTCCTTGGTGATTTACAACGACTGTAGGGCCCGATACATGTTTGAGAGTGATGACCAAAACTTGACTTTCTCGTGTCCTATGGCCGTTTTCATGGGCTATTTCCCACAAGTTTGGGGTTTCAAGGGGATTTTCATGGCCCGTAAGACCCAATAAATGTTTAAGAGTTCTGACCAAAAACTTGTCATTTCCGTGTTTTATGGCCGTTTTCATGAGCTATACCCCACAGTTTTGGTGTGCTAGGGGGCTTTGCATGGCACCTAAGACCCGATACATGTTTGAGAGGTATAACTAAAAACGTGTCATTTTTGCGTTTTACGGCCGTTTTCGTGAGTTATTCCCCCTAGTTTTGGGGTTCAAGGGGGATTTACAACGATCATAAAACCCGGTATATATATTAGGGTTATGACCAAAAACTAGTTGTTTTTGGGTTTTATGGCCGTTTTCATGAACTATTTTCTATAGTTTCAGAGTCCCAGGAGGATTTGCATGGCCCTGACGACGTGATACATGTTTGGGGCATGATCAAAAACTCGTAATTTTCGTGATTTATGTCCGTTTAATGCGATATTGCCCATAGTTTTGAGGTTCCACGAGGATTTCCATGGCCCGCAAGACCCGCTACATGTTTGAGAGTGATGACCAAAACTTGACTTTTTCGTGTCCTATGGACGTTTTCATGGGTTGTTTCCCACAAGTTTGGAGTTTCAAGGGGATTTTCATGGCCCGTAAGACCCAATACATGTTTAAGAGTTCTGACCAAAAACTTGTCATTTCGGTGTTTTATGGCCGTTTTCATGAGCTATACCCCACAGTTTTGGTGTGCTAGGGGGCTTTGCATGACACGTAAGACCCGATACATGTTTGAGAGTTATAACTAAAAACGTGTCATTTTTGCGTTTTACAGCCATTTTCGTGAGTTATTGCCCATAGTTTTAGGGTTCAAGGGGGATTTACAACGATCATAAAACCCGGTATATATTTTAGGGTTATGACCAAAAAGTAGTCGATTTTGGGTTTTATGGCCATTTTCATGAACTATTTTCTATAGTTTCGGAGTTCCAGGAGGATTTGCATGGCCCTTACGACCCGATACATGTTTGGGGCATGATAAAAAACTCGTCGTTTTCATGATTTATGGCCGTTTAATGAGCTATTGCCTATATTTTTGGGGTTCCACGAGGATTTCCATGGCCGCAAGACCCGCTACATGTTTGAGAGATATGACCAAAAAATCATCGTTTTCGCGATTTATAGCCGTTTGTTGATTTATGGCCCACAATTTCGGGGTTCTAAGGGGATTTGCATGGCCCACAAGACTCGGTATGTCTTTTAGAGTTATGAACAAAAACTCGTATTTTTATGTTTTATGGACATTTTCATGAGCTATACCCCATAGTTTTGGTGTGCTAGGGGGCTTTGCATGGCATGTAAGACCCGATACATGTTTGAGAGTTATGACTAAAAACGTGTCATTTTTGCGTTTTACGGCCGTTTTCATGAGTTAGTGCCCATAGTTTTGGGGTTCAATGGGGATTTACAACGATCATAAAACCCGGTATATATTTTAGGGTTATGACCAAAAACTAGTCGTTTTTGGGTTTTATGGCCATTTTTATGAACTATTTTCTATAGTTTCAGAGTTCCAGGAGGATTTGCATGGCCCTTAAGACCTGATACATGTTTGGGGCATGATAAAAAACTCGTCGTTTTCGTGATTTATGGCTGTTTAATGAGCTATTTCCCATAGTTTTGGGGTTCCACGAGGATTTTCATGGCCCGCATGACCCGCTACATGTTTGAGAGATATGACCAAACACTCGTCGTTTTCACGTTTTATGGCCGTTTGTTGAGCTATGGCCCACAATTTTGGGGTTCTAAGGGGATTTGCATGGCCCGCAAGACTCGGAACGTCTTTTAGAGTTATGAACAAAAACTCGTATTTTTGTGTTTTATGGCCATTTTCATGAATTATTTCCCACAATTTTGGGGTTCCTTGGTGATTTACAACGACCGTAGGGCCCGATACATGTTTGAGAGTGATGACCAAAAACATGAGTTTTTCATGTCCTCTGGCCGTTTTCATGGGCAATTTCCCACAAGTTTGGGGTTTCAAGGGGATTTTCATGGCCCGTAAGACCTAATACATGTTTGAGAGTTCTGACCAAAAACTCGTCATTTCCGTGTTTTATGGCCGTTTTCATGAGCTATACCCCACAATTTTGATGCGCTAGGGGGCTTTGCATGGCACGTAAGACCCGATATATGTTTGAGATTTATGACTAAAAACTTGTCATTTTTCCCTTTACGGCCGTTTTCATGAGTTATTGCCCGTAGTTTTGGGGTTCAATGGGGATTTACAACCATCATAAAACCCGGTATATATTTTAGGGTTATGACCAAAAACTAGTAGTTTTTTGGGTTTTATGGCCGTTTTCATGAACTATTTTCTATAGTTTCAGAGTTCTAGGAGGATTTGCATGGCCCTTAAGACCTGATACATGTTTGGGGCATGATTAAAAACTCGTCGTTTTCGTGATTTATGGCCGTTTAATGAACTATTGCCCATAGTTTTGGGGTTCCATGGGGATTTGCATGGCCCGCAAGACCCGCTACATGTTTGAGATATATGACCAAAAACTCGTCGTTTTCGTGATTTATGGCTGTTTGTTGAGCTATGGCCCACAATTTCTGGGTTCTAGGGGGATTTGCATGGCCCGCAAGACTTGGTATGTCTTTTAGAGTTATGAACAAAAAATCGTATTTTTGTGTTTTATGGCCATTTTCATGAGTTATTCCCCACAGTTTTGGGGTTCCTTGGTGATTTACAACGACCCTACGGCCCGATACATGTTTGAGTGTGATGACCAAAAACTTAACTTTTTCTAGTTTTTGGGTTTCTGGGTGATTTACAACGATTGTAGGGCCCGATACATGTTTGAGAGTTATGACTAAAAACACGTTATTTTTGTGTATTACGACTATTCATGAGTTATTGCCCATAGTTTTGGGGTTCGAGGGGGATTTACAACGATCGTAGGACCCGGTATATGTTTTAGATTTATGACCAAAAAATCATTGTTTTTATGTTTTATCGACGTTTTCATGAGCTATACCCCACATATTTGGGGTTCTAGGGGGCTTTGCATGGCACGTAAGACCCGATACATGTTTTAGATTGATGACTAAAAACACGTTATTTTTTCGTTTTATGGCCGTTTTCATAAGTTATTTCCCATAGTTTTGGGGTTCGAGGGGGATTTACAACGATCGTAGGACCCGGTATATGTTTCAGAGTTATGACCAAAAACTCGTCGATTTTTTTGTTTTATGGCTGTTTTCATGAACTATTGCCCATAGTTTCGGAGTTCTAGGGGGATTTGCATGGCCCTTAAGACCCGCTACATGTTTGGGGCATGATCAAAAACTCATCGTTTGCGTGATTTAAGGTCGTTTAATGAGCTATTGCCCATAGTTTTGCGGTTCCACGGGGATTTGCATGGCCCGCAAGACCCGTTACATGTCTCAGAGATTTGACCAAAAACTCGTCGTGTTCGCGATTTATGGCCTTTTGTTGAGCTATAGCCCAAAATTTCGGGTTTCTAGGGGGATTTGCATGACCTGCAAGAGTCGGTATGTCTTTTTGAGTTATGACCAAAAACTTGTTGTATTTGTGTTTTTTAGCCATTTTCATGAACTATTGCCCACGGTTTTGTAGTTCCAAGGGGATACGCATGGCCTGTAAGACCCGATACATATTTGAGATTTATATGCAAAAACTCATCGTTTTCGTGTTTATGGCTGTTTGGTTGAGTTATTGTTCACAATTTTGGAGTTCCAAGGAGAGTTACAATGACCATAAGGCCCGATACATGTTTGAGGACATAACAAAAAGCTCGTCGTTTTCGTGTTTTATAGCCATTTTTGGGGTTTGAGGGAGATTTATATGTTTGAAAGGTATGACCTAAAACTCGTCGTTATTGAATTTTATGGCCGTTTTCATGAGGTATTGCCCACAGTTTAGGGGTTCTGGGGCGTTTGAGAGTTACGACGAAAATCTCATATTTTTGTGTTTTATGGCCTTTTTCATCAGTTTTTCCCCATAATTTTTGGGTTTCAGGATGATTTACAACGATTGTAGGGCCCGATACATGTTTGTGAGTTATGACTAAAAACACGTTATTTTTGTGTATTACGGCCGTTTTCATGAGCTATACCCCACAGTTTTGGGGTGCTAGGGGGCTTTGCATGGCACGTAAGACCCGATAAATGTTTAAGAGTTATTGCCCATAGTTTTGGGGTTCAAGGGGGATTTACAACGATCGTAGGACCCGATATATGTTTAAGATTTCTGACCAAAAAATCATCGTTTTTGTGTTTTATGGACGTTTTCATGATCTATACCCCACAGATTTGAGGTTCTAGGGGGTTTTGCATGGCACGTAAGACCCGATACATGTTTCATATGATGACTAAAAACACGTTATTTTTGCGTTTTATGGCCGTTTTAATGAGTTATTGCCTATAGTTTTGTGGTTCGAGGGGGATTGACAACGATTGTAGGACCCGCTATATGTTTCAGAGTTATGACAAAAAATCGTCGTTTTTGTGTTTTATGGCTATTTTCATGAACTATTGCCCATAGTTTCGGAGTTCTAGGAGGATTTGCATGGCCCTTAAGACCCCCTACAAGTTTGGGGCATGATAAAAAACTCATCGTTTCCGTGATTTAAGGTCGTTTAATGAGATATTGCCCATAGTTTTGGGGTTCCACGGGGATTTGCATGGCCCTCAAGATCCACTACATGTCTCAGAGATATGACCAAAAGTCGTCGTTTTCGCGATTTATGGCCTTTTGTTGAGCTATAGCCCACAATTTCGGGGTTCTAGGTGGATTTGAATGGCCTGCAAGAGTCGGTATGTCTTTTCGAGTTATGACCAAAAACTTGTTGTATTTGTGTTTTTTGGCCGTTTTCATGAACTATTGCCCACGGTTTTGTAGTTCCAAGGGGATACACATGGCCAGTAAGACCCGATAGATGTTTGAGATTTATAAGCAAAAACTCATCGTTTTCGTGTTTATGGCTGTTTACTTGAGTTATTGTTTACAATTTTGGATTTCCAAGGAGAGTTACAATGACCATAAGGCCCGATACATGTTTGAGGACATAACCAAAAGCTCGTCGTTTTCGTGTTTTACGGCCGTTTTTGGGGTTCCAGGGCGATTTACATGTTTGAAAGGTATGACCTAAACTCGTCGTTATTGAATTTTATGGCCGTTTTCATGAGGTATTGCCCACAGTTTAGGGGTTCCGGGGCGTTTGAGAGTTACGACCAAAATCTCGTATTTTTCTGTTTTATGGCCTTTTTCATGAGTTGTTCCCCATAGTTTTTGGGTTTCAGGGTGATTTACAACGATTGTAGGGCCCGATACCTGTTTGTGACTTATGACTATAAACACGTTATTTTTGTGTATTACGGCCGTTTTCATGAGTTATTGCCCATAGTTTTGGGGTTCGAGGGGGATTTACAACGATCATAGGACCCGGTATATGTTTTAGATTTATGACCAAAACATCATCGTTTTTGTGTTTTATGGACGTTTTCATGAGCTATACCCCACCGATTTGGGGTTCTAGGGGGTTTTGCATGGCACGTAAGACCCGATACATGTTTCATATAATGACTAAAAACACGTTATTTTTGCGTTTTACGGCCGTTTTAATGAGTTATTGCCCATAGTTTGGGGGTTCGAGGGGGATTGACAACGATCGTAGGACCCGATATATGTTTCAGAGTTATGACAAAAAAATCGTCGTTTTTGTGTTTTATGGCTGTTTTCATGAACTATTGCCCATAGTTTCGGAGTTCTAGGGGGATTTGCATGGCCCTTAAGACCCGCTACATGTTTGGGGCATGATAAAAAACTCATCGTTCCCGTGATTTAAGGTCGTTTAATGAGCTATTGCCAATAGTTTTGGGGTTCCACGGGGATTTGCATGGCACGCAAGACCCGCTACATGTCTCAGAGATATGACCAAAACCTCGTCATTTTCGAGATTTATGGCCTTTTGTTGAGCTATAGCCCACAATTTCGGGGTTCTAGGGGGATTTGCATGGCCTGCAAGAGTCGGTATGTATTTTCGAGTTATGACAAAAAACTTGTTGTATTTGTGTTTTTTGGGTTTCAGGGTGATTTACAACGATTGTAGGGCCCGATACATGTTTGTGAGTTATGACTAAAAACACGTTATTTTTGTGTATTACGGCCGTTTTCATGAGTTATTGCCCATAGTTTTGGGGTTCGAGGGGGATTTAGAACGATCGTAGGACCCGGTATATGTTTTAGATTTATGACCAAAAAATCATCGTTTTTGTGTTTTATCGACAATTTCATGAGCTATACCCCACAGATTTGGGGCTCTTGGGGGCTTTGCATGGCACGTAAGACCCGATACATGTTTCAGTGTGATGACTAAAAACACGTTATTTTTGCGTTTTATGGCCGTTTTCATAAGTTATTGCCCATAGTTTTGGGGTTCGAGGGGGATTTACAACGATCGTAGGACCCGGTATATGTTTCAGAGTTATGACCAAAAACTCGTCGTTTTTTTTGTTTTATGGCTGTTTTCATGAACTATTGCCCATAGTTTCGGAGTTCTAGGGGGATTTGCATGGCCCTTAAGACCCGCTACATGTTTGGGGCATGATAAAAAACTCATCGTTCCCGTGATTTAAGGTCGTTTAATGAGCTATTGCCAACAGTTTTTGCGGTTCCACGGGGATTTGCATGGCACACAAGACCCGTTACATGTCTCAGAGATATGACCAAAAAGTCGTCGTTTTCGCGATTTATAGACTTTTGTTGAGCTATAGCCCACAATTTCGGGGTTCTAGGGGGATTTGCATGGCCTGCAAGAGTCGGTATGTCTTTTCGAGTTATGACCAAAAACTTGTTGTATTTGTGTTTTTTGGCCGTTTTCATGAACTATTGCCCACGGTTTTTTAGTTCCAAGGGGATACACATGGCCAGTAAGACCCGATACATGTTTGAGATTTATAAGCAAAAACTCGTCGTTTTCGTGTTTATGGCTGTTTACTTGAGTTATTGTTCACAATTTTGGATTTCCAAGGATATTTACAATGAATATAAGGCCCGATACATGTTTGAGGACATAACCAAAAGCTCGTCGTTTTCGTGTTTTATGGCCGTTTTGGGGTTCCAGGGCGATTTACATGTTTGAAAGGTATGACCTGAAACTCGTCGTTATTGAATTTTATGGCTGTTTTCATGAGGTATTTCCCACAGTTTAGGGGTTCCGGGGCGTTTGAGAGTTACGACCAAAATCTCGTATTTTTGTGTTTTATGGCCTTTTTCATCAGTTGTTCCCATAGTTTTTGGGTTTGAGGGTGATTTACAACGATTGTAGGGCCCGATCCATGTTTGTGAATTATGACTAAAAACACGTTATTTTTGTGTATTACGGCCGTTTTCATGAGTTATTGCCCATAGTTTTGGGGTTCGAGGGGGATTTACAACGATCGTAGGACCCGGTATATGTTTTAGATTTATGACCAAAAAATCATCGTTTTTGTGTTTTATCGACGTTTTCATGAGCTATACCCAACAGATTTGGGGTTCTAGGGGGTTTTGCATGGCACGTAAG